>CALYDF020000004.1:512857-855908 GCA_944474145.2 Dicrocoelium dendriticum
AGGCTAAGCTCATTAAGTCCTCACTATGTAAATCAATTCCTCATGATCCGGAAACAGCTCCAACCGAGAATTTGGAAGACCGTTGGTAACATTGGAACTTGTAAAAATGTGTCAAGCCTAGCTTGGGACATCCCTCATTAGCTTACTTATATGTCGCGAGAGTTTGGGCCTTCGTCTGATGAATAGGTAGGAATCTTCATCATCTAACTGAAATTGCATCCTTTGGAATGTCAGGAACATCGCATAATGATTGCAGATTCAAAGGAATATTGCAGTCGTTTGCGATGGATCCGCAACTAATACAGAGAGAGATCGACTTCGACATATAGGAGACTTATAGCAGCAAAATCCACGGACGCACATTAAATATGGTTAGGCGTAAGCTATATTGTAGCTTTCGGATTTCTCCACTTTGTTTCGAGATGCATTCACGAGTGATCCTCATGGAAATTCCTACTGCCAATATTCAAGAAGCACTTAATTAAATAAACCGCCTCGTTAGCTCCTGTGAGCAAACAAACTCGTGGAACACCATTTAGATCCACCAAACGTCAGCGTGGTATGGCGATATTGGTCTATGGTGCAATTCGCTACTTACCTTTGCAACATACGTAAAGCAACAGCTCTACAAAATTATGTTGGCATTCTTAAAAATAGGCATTCATAAGTGCACTGCGCCACAACTCTCTAGCTACCAGGATAGGTTATGGTACCCAGTTAGTTGATAGCAGTCGATCACAGCGCATGCAAATAGGCCTACCCATTTATTTAAAGTACTTAAAGCGGCTAAACTACACCTGCTGCCTGCAGCTAGAAGTGAACCGCTTCACCACATTATGTATTTATTCGTGCGGTGCTTTTCAGCAAGGAACAGTTGAGTTCATTTAAGGGTATAACTGCAAAGCAGTGTACACTAACTAATTAAACTGATTACACCTCCGACTTAATGTGCATCTCAAATGGTCCACATGCCCATTCCGCGGCCAGCTGAAAACTTTTGTGACTAAGATCTTCTGTGCCAGATGAAGTTAATATGCACCCAGTGCCACGTTTTAAGTAAAAGAGCTAATGATATCCAAATGCACAACATGGTTTCTCCATTAGGTTCTCTATACGCTGGTCACTTGATGATTGTGGAATTATGTGTACGTAAATATCCACAATTAATTGTTGGTGACATATTTTTGTGATGGACACAATTGCTTGCTACGTTTAGTCGTCAGATCATTTACTGAAAATTTAAGTGATAAGGAAACAAAGCATTAATTTATTTTATGCTGTTCCGCCCATGTACCTATTTTTGTTTCCTTCTTGCAAAGGAATTGCATTTTGTGACAACGTGTGATCAAATGCCTTTGGCTACACATTGTCCTTACTTTCTCGTTACCTTTCAGCACATACTTGGAGGTTAAGGCCACGGAGCTATATAACTAATTTCCAAGGATTGCACTGCATTCAAGGCTTAATCACTGATGGCGTCTCCACAATGAGAGCTTTATCCTCCAACGTAGAATGTACTATGCATTTTTCTGCGTTGTCTCTATGCAATTAAGTAGTTCGAAATATTTGTTGTGATTTCAAACTCTGCCGAGCGATTATCTACATCTGGTAGCATAATTGCTGCGTTTAAAATAAAAGTTAGTGAGGGATGCAAACACACACCCTCAAAAAGGTACCTTTATTCAGAACATATTACATTGTATGTATTAAGTACCGCGCATCTCGGCCTATTTATTTCTATATCGGGGCTAATTTGCACCATTGCGACTAAAGTAGAAAGCAGTGCGCGGCAGTTGAGTGCTATTTGCTAAAATGATATCATATACCTTTTATACGCACGTTTCTCATACGTAGTAGGTCGCTGTGTTTACAGTATTGATGTGGCTTTACATCATCAGGCTGTCCAACCGTACAATAACGCAATAGATGCGTGGCGATCTACACGCTTCTCTTTATGTAACGCAAATTTTAATACCACAGTTTTAATAGTACTATATAGCATACCTAATTTTACTGACGATATGCCGCAAACGCTTTCGATTTTACCGGTACGAAATCATGCGAGCAATACATTTTATGTAAACCACATTAGCTAGGTCTAGACTGTGTCTCCTTTCACTGGGGAAACTTAGAGTTCCTGATATTTCAGCCCTACGTCTTAACTTTCTTTAGCAGATTTGCACAGCGGCCTCAACCCAAATATTTGGAAGCACAGGAACATTTTCCTACGAAACCGACCACCTAATTGTCAATATATTAAAAAGGCTGTACGCCACGCATGTATCGCCCATACGTTATAGAAATAATAAGAAAGAAAAATTGTTTGAATGGCACAGCGTGAGTTTCTACCTATAAAGTCCTGACAAGCTTGTCATTTTGAATTGCTTAACTGCGTTTTGCACTTCATATATATAAGCAAAGTAGTAGCCAGTATCTATCTGGACATGAAAATGGCATGTGATTAGATTGCTACAAACGATTACTCACGGTAGGGCGCATTAGGCATCTCCGCCAATCTCCATTCTAGGTGTTAATCAAGCATTGCACAATAAATAGGACCTTTAACTCTATCGCACATTCAAGAAATCGTCTCTAACTGAAAGTTTTTCCAGGCAAGCCTTCTTGTTTCTTGCTGTTTTTACTTTACGTAATGTCGCCGATCAATGCTTCAGTCACAGCGCGTTAAAGGTATTTACTTACGATGTAAAGATGTATTTCTCCCTTGATCCTACCGATATACAATACAGCGTCTCCCGCATTCATAGTGAAACCAGCGCGCTCTAAACCTAATTTCGTTTTTGAAAACTTAATTGATCCAGACGAAAAGTGCAACCTTTGATCCTACAAGTGTCCTTTCCCTATTAACCTGTTTAAACGTAAGGGTTCCTATACAGAAATCTGTGCAGCCATTCTTGATTCCTATGTACACTACTATATATCGATAGATGCTGCTGAGCTATTGAGTAAACTCTTGATCATTTGTTAGACAAATCTTCAAAGCAATGCACCTAAAGGAATCACGAAAATATTTACAAAATATGTGCACGTCTCATTCAGGAATACTTTTGATAATCATTGCTAACGCACGCCGTTTCAGTAGTATGCTACTCATAAGTTACAGCGCTCGTTTACTAAGCACCTCCTAAACTCCACTAAGCTCAGATACCAAAACCGGTGTTAGCAAAGGCTGCTAAAAATGCTTTGGCTGCGCAGATACAAAACCAAACTTTGCGTTATACACTAACGAGATCCTCTAATTAAATTTGTGGATGTTTTCTCCAAAGAATGGGCAGTCTGAATTAAATTTAAGAGAAAGGCCGCGCAATATTCCTTGCTTAAAGCGCAGTGTGTCATACGTAAAACCTTTATCCACAGATGTGCCAGCGTTGGGAAAAAGGTAGCAGAAGACGCTGGAGCACATGGAAGCGTAATTATACTTTCCTGATGCATGAAGATAGTACTCGCGTTTCCTAAAGTAGCGAAAATATGTGGCACAAGCTTATCTGCGAAAGAATTTTGGGAGCACGGACCTGTCCATGTACAGACGCACAACAAAACCAGCATGTGGCAGCTAGCTAACCCTAAACCTAACTCTAACCCTAACAGTAACCCTTAACCATCACTAAAATTATGGCTTACGTTAATGTTTTTTTAACCCTAACCCAAACTCGTACCATTAGTTTTACCCATGCGTATTCGCAAGCGTATTATAACTTTAACTTTTACACGCTGTGGCTCTATCTTTCCAGGTTAAATTTAAATTTTCCCAGTAACCATGCCTCCGATCCAAACCTTACATGATTTCGTAACGCTGTACCTTTCGCCTAACATGTATGGCTCTATTTTGATAATGATGATTTGAAGGTTTCTGCGAATAAACCAATGCAAGTTTTTAGAAATGTTCACTTTGAAATACTGGCAGTCATGTTTTGTGAAGCAATACGTCATACATAATAAATGGTTATACAAATCGAATAAGCAAAGTAACATATTGCGCTTTGCATACAGCAAAAAGCTAAAGAAGCTATGCGAGTAACGATTGCTGTAAAACTAGTATCAGGAATAAGTAGAAGAATAAGTATAACTGGAAAACTAACAAGCATGCTAAAGCCCAAAGAAAACCTTACTGATTGAGCAAAAAACCCGGTTAAATTGAGCTGCACTTTTCCCAGAAATTTTGCGCAGTTCTTCTCATTTGAGTAATGTTATTAGTAGAAATACAAGCAAAACTGGGAAGCTTGCAGATCCAGTTGGAAGTCAAAGAAGCAGAGCACCGCCACCCAGTATAAGAACAAAAGCTTGAGGAAAAAACAAAAAAGGCCTTAAATTTTTCATATAATTATTTTATAAATTTATTGACTCTGATATTTAAGTGTAAAGTAAAACATGTCAGACTTGACTAAACCAAGACGGCATGCAGAGAAACATTGTTAATGGCGAGGCAAGTTTAGGTAGATTGATACTTGGTCTTGCCAAATTTTACTTCAATTTAAGAAGAATGATAGTAGTGAATGTGCAATAAGCCATATTCATTTTGCGGTTGATTAAGTTGCGTGTATAGACAGTCAAATTGTTATTTACTTGCCGCGCAAAACTGCTCAACTTGACAAGCAAATTGTCGAAACTCTGCTTAGCTCTGATTACTCTATGTACAGTCACACACAGACAAAATACAAGTATCGAACAAGTGAAAATTCTTCCAAAGCGACTTGGCTGGGTTGTTCGAACAACAGCCTTGTGTCAGGCTAGTGATATGAGACTATGGTAAACTCAAGTAGAAAACTTTTAAAAAGCAAGCAATCTTTCAACAAATGGAATGCACCAGCACTGGCTGTATGTCTAGTTTTATTACTTATTTTTCGAACATCCGCTGACCCAGAGCCAGGTGCGAGTTCTTCATTGAGGCAATATATGGGCTCCGTTTCTTTTTGCGTCATGAGATTAAACTTAGGAAGCAACTGTTATCACGCCACTTCAAGAAGGTTTGCTTCCTACTGTTAGCAATGCTTATGCGAAAATTAGCTGCGTTTTCACCTGCGTTCAGGAAAAATTAATATTTACTGACGATACTCTCAAGATGATCGGACCCAATGGCTATACAGATATAAAAGTTATCATTTTAAATGCGCGTGATTGCGGACACTACCTATGTGAATAAATGATCTGTTGATACTAAAGAGCACAAGTTCTACAGATATGCCTTGGTACAGGTAGTTTGCGGTAATCATTTGTTTTAACGGCTTCTTGGTATTCAGGCCACGGATGTTCCAATCCTGTGGATCTGGGTATCTAGATTAGTTAAATATAGATAGTAGAGTCGGAATGGTGTTGGTATTGTTGGTGGTTCACTATGGTCCAGGTTTTCATCGTAGGGATTATGTTTGGTGAAATACCGAGAGGAAATAAGAAATCCTTGATGAGTACCCGATGATATTTGCGGACCTCAAGGAAGAGAAGAGAAAGAGTCGAGCAGAGACCAACGAAGACACGTGTGGCATCATGCAATGTAAATGTAAACTTCATATATATGGCCGCATGTTAATCATGAAAATGGTGGAATAATGAGATCTAGTTTATGTTGTAATCAGCGACCATCCTTAAAATTTATAGGGCAAAGACTGTGTTATAAATATGAGGAGTCAAAAGAGCATAAATGAGGACAAAAATTAACACGGGATAAAAATATAATATAATTGAATACATTATTTGTGTAGCCAGAAACGTAAATACATTTGGATGCAACAGTTCCCCTGCGATGGTGCTTACGTTGTTTTAGTTTATTGATGTCACTAATACAATGATATGTGAAATCGACAAGTTTCCAGCTCAAAGTCAATGTGTAAATACACAAGCCAGAGTGTTGGAGCCGAATGCGGCAGGCAAACAACAATTGCTCCAGGTGAGTTGGGATTTGGACGCACATCACAATGAATAGGTCATGATCAGATATAAAAGGATCTTGGAAAAAATATAAGGAGCAAAAACACTCCAAGCTGTGTAAGATAAAATAATGAGTTAAATTGCCAAACACGGTTTTTAATAATCCAATCGCTTAGCAGCTGTCAGAAATCAGGCAAGGCAGCTCAGAAGAGAGTGAACTAGGCATTTTTTGGCGGTGTAGCAACAGACACCAGTATAGTAGGGAGCAGATGCAATATGTCGTTAAACATTCACAAATGTGTATGGAAGGGAAAACGTTATGGTGTATGAGAAAGGTAGTGTTCAATAGGGAGCAGACGCATGTTAGTTTTGTTATGCATCGGTACATGGACAGGTCCGTGCTCCCAGAATTCTTTCGCAGATAAGCGTGTGTCACATATATTTCGCTAATTTAAGAAAAAGCAGTGCTATCATTATGGATAAGCGAAGTATAATTACGCATTCATGGGCTCTACGGGATTCTGGTAAATTATTTCAAACACTGTATATCTGTGGAGGAATGTTAAACGTAAGGCACAATGCGCTTTTGGGCCAGGAATATGGCGTGGCATTTTAATTAAATGTATTGCAGACTGCCCATCGTTTGGAGAAAACAGCCGACAATTTAGTTGGAGAATATACGAGTGGATAAAGAAAAGTTTGGTTTAACGTCTGCGCAGCTAAAGCAATTCTAACAACAGCTGCTTATACCGGTTTTGGTAGCTGAGCGCAATGAAGCTAAGGTGGTGCTTAGTAAACGAGCGCTGTAATTTATGAGCATCATACTACGGAAATTGCATGCATCATCAATGACTATCTTCCTATTCCAGGATGGGTCAGGCACATGGTTTGAAAATAGTGAGTCGAGATTCCGTTAGGCGCATTGCTTTGAAGATGTGTCTAAAAGCGAATTAATATTTTGCTCATTTGCTCAGTGGAATTTAGCATACTGGTATTGTGCAGAACGAGATCAAGTACGGCGGGACAGAATTCTAGAGGCATACGGTTAAGTTTAAGCAGGTTAATTGGAAGGGTATACTTGTAGGAGGAAATGCTACACACTGTTCTCGAGCATTTAAGTTTACTTAAGCAAATTTATGTTTCCAGTGCGCTTGTTTTACTATGAATGTGTGAGAGGCTGATTTGTATGTTTGTAGAATCAAGTGTGAATGACGCCTTTGCATGGTCAGCGAACGCTTACTAGGTGCCGTGAATGCAATCTTGAAAAAGGACGTTTAGTAACTTAAAACACCTAGGTACCAAGAATGCTTCCCTGGAATTCACTGTTATGTACAGGAGAACGTTTACTAGGGGTGCGATACATTTGAAGACCGTGTTTGTTTGCAAATTTAAGATAAAACCAAAACTGGAGATAAACTGGTGATCAAAATGCGCCCACTTGTGAGTACTCCTTTGTATGCAATCTGATCGCATGCCATTTGCATATCCAGAAATATAATGGCTACCGCTTTGCTCAAATCTATGTAGTGCAGAATGTAGTTAAGCAATTCAAAGATTCAAGTTTGGCAGGACTTCAATGGTAGGATCGCAACCTGTGTTCGTCAAGGATTCGTAATTCTTATTACTTTTATGACGTAGACACGATGGATGCGTGTCTGATAGAACAGTCGTTATCAATATTTTGACAATTACATTGTAGTTTACCTAGTAACAGTGCCCTGCGCTTCCAAATATTTGGATATTGGACGCTCTTCATAGCTGCCCTCGATTCACTGGGTCTGTTGAATTTTGACGGTTCAAGTGCATTTATTTTTTCAAGTTGCTTTGAGATTTCTTTTGGCTTATGAGAATTGCGAGGTACGGAATATTTTAATGCTCCGTGTTTGATGCGTGTCCATGTGGGTGTAGCCGTAATGACCTCGGACGTGTTTCATATAAATAATGCTAAGTTCAAATAACTCAAGCGAGGATGTTGATCTGACCTACAATTCATCATGCATCAATCTGAGTTCTTTCTATTTATTACTGAAAGATGCTACGTTTTATTAACTCTAGCTAATTTCTAATATTCTTAATAATATTTAGGCTAAGTGCTTTGGTTTTGAAGCAGAAGTCTCTGTTTTACTAGAGCCAATTGTTAACAGCAACTTGGCTAATAATTCTATATGAGAGCTGTACCATATCAATGTTATAGGCCCATCTTTAAAATAGCTGCTTATTCTGACATATAGGTTGTCAGCGTTCTATCATACGACTGCTCTTTAAAGCAATCCCGTTATATTACTTCTTGAATTTTTTCGTGCTTGTGTATCATGGTCCGATATAAAAATTGATAGCCAGTGTCTGCGCGGATAAGAGGATCCGTTTACAAGAAAGCTAAATTATCTGCTGGTACGCTTATCTGACATTTGCCAAAGAAACTTGAACAGGGTAACTTACAATTTTCGTACTGTTACCAACAAGTAGCGTCCGAAAGAAATGAAGTGCTGTTTCCTCAATGTAAGCTAAACCTGTTAACGTCATATTTGGAATAATGCCATTTGCGTGTCATTCTCGAAGCAATTAGCTAACAGACACGGATATTTTGTTGCACTGTTTATTCTTATGCGCGTGCAGCTACGTGAAACACAAACCCTATTCGCTAATATACAGCGTGATACCTGTTGTATTAAGCTACTTTTTAAAAGCAAGGATGCACTAAGAAGCAGATAGAAATTTCAGCTTTCCATGCAAAGCGTCGGTACGTGTTGCACATTAAATACTACATGCCGGTACACAAGCCCACGTGGAATAAAACATTATGTATAGCAACCTAGCGTCTTATTTTGTAGTTCTCACATCCAATAAGATGGAGGCTACCTATCATATTCGGACACCACATGAGAGGTTGGACCTTTGGAATTTGATAGCAGTCAATCACAGCTTGAGCAATTAGCCGGCATCGCTTTTCTTAATATTTTAAACACGCAAACTTGCTTCTCGTCTGCAGCATAAATTGAACCACTCGTGTATGTTAAGTGGTAAACTGTGCGTCATATATAGGCAGGATGCATATGCTTTCACTTAATTTTATAACTACATATCCGAGTTACCAACTGACTAAGCTGATTTCACTTTCGACATTATGTGCCTCACAAAGGATCCACATAACTTACGACGACCTCTGCAAAGCCCAAAATCGTCTACGCTTTTCGCCTGTTGCTAGCAGCAGCCTATTAACTGAGGCATAGTCCTTCGTACTAAATCATAAACCAGCGCCGTTACTCTTCGTCAATTTAGATTTATTCCTCCGTTTGCGGTGTTCGGAATTCAATCCCATCGTGCGCTTAGATTTTGATCCTATTATTCAAATCGATTCTTACCTAGACTAATTTTAGTTAACCTGACAATATTGCCTCCTATTTATGCAGTTCATCGTATCTTTAATGATTGACTTAACAAGGTAGAAGCCTAAATGTCTGGTTAACCGCAGACCCACAACAACGCTTGCTTTTCTAATACTGGCTAACTTACAATTTAACTCTCTTTCTGGGCCCTACATTGGATTAAAAATGGATACCTTAAGTCATACCCTTACACAATCTATTCTCATAAAGACAAAGAAGCACTGCATGCCACCTTGGACTATCTCATTATGAAATGTTTGTTACACCTATTGGCAACCGAATTTATTAAGTTTCTTTTCTAAATCCGAGAAGCAGTTTTGGAAACCACTGTGCGAGAGAGACTGTACAAAACGTTTCACAAACTTTACTCGGTGCACATGTGCATCACATCAAAAAATAATATTTGAAGTACATATGGCATGTAGGGAAATCAATTGGCAAATAAATGATCAATTCGCGGAAATGTAGGGCGAGACTGAGGTGGTTTTCAAAGTAAAATGCCTGCAGGACATAAGCGCGAAACGTGCATTGGCTGCGTAATTTTTAGTTTGCCAGTAGAAATAAACTAAAATTACGGCGGTCATTTAGCGAATTGACTGGACAAGGTCCCTAATGCAGTGACGGTACTGCCGCAAAATTTTGCCAAGCATATTTTGCCTTGCTGATCTCAAAATTTTACCGTTCCGCAAAGCGTTATATTTCCCTTCTCAAAACTGTGTATACCATTGTCCAGGACTAAGCTAGGTAAAACATCGGGAAAATGTATTACAAGGTAGCTTACGAACCTTCTAAATCACGCAGTGCACCTTCACCACAATCATAAATAGTTGTACTTGGATTTGTTATCGTATTCTTTGAAGCTGAATGCTGTTGAGAAAATGCGCATGAATCTCCTTATTTGAAAATCATAAAGCAGTGAGTTTAAAATAAACAGCGACAAATTTTTCCAGCAATAGATTCTAAGCAAAATGCAACGTGGTATTTGCATGTCAAAAGTGTCTGGCATGGTGCATTTTAAACACAATATATATTGATAGGTCGGGTAATGGTTTAGGTGCCATCCGAAATCCACAGTATATTGGCAGAAAACGCAGTTTATTTAGACAGTTTATACAGAGCTGCAGCGTTGAAAGAAATGAAAATATCATTCCTTGTTTTACGCAATGCATAAGTGATCATTTTTGTTGGAGTAACGGGTCACTTTTTGCTGAAGACGGCGTGTTTAAATTGCGTGCTTCGGTATCTGGTGACATATGGTTATGGCAGATTAAAAGTACGAATGTCGATTTCTCCAGTTTCATAAATACTCATTTTTAACCCGGAAGAGTGATAGCAGAGGCTTCTAACGATCTTGGATGCCCATTGTTGAAGTATCCTGACTAAAGTCTTGTTTGTGCCGCGTGTGGTTCACTAACATCGCGGGCTCCAAGTGAGTTGGTGTATTGGCGTGTAGACCTTTTAAGTCATTACGAACCAACGCTTTGCGTAATATGCTATATTGCTGCTCTTTGGTCGTACAGGCGTTCGCTTACTTATGAGCATCCATGTCAACATTGGCCTATTTTCCAAGAGTACGCTGCTCAAATGCGAATGCAATTTGAGTTCTTCCACGTTGTACGGGCTAGTTTAATTCGCCCTCTAGTTTGACGATTTTCATCTTGAGATTGTTTCACCCGTTGTCACTGAAGAACTGTCAACGGGTCACACTGGAGATAACCGGGAATCTCGGTGCCATTAATCGCGTACCTCCTTATAAGGACATCGTCTTAGGTGATAACCCATGCAGCGTTTTCCAAACAAGAGTACTAACCGCTTTCCTTGAACTGAGCCCTGTCAACTTTAAATGGTTGTCTCATTCCGTTTGGAAAATGACCCCAAAACAAGCAAGCAAAATGATCTTACAGTCTTTACCTTAATGGGCAATAATCTCGTATTTTAGTAACCTTGAATGGTTGTGAGCAAAAGTGGTATATTCGGGATTTTACTCAGCAGCTTGCACCAAAGCCCGCGTGACACCGGTAGGTTTTCGGCGCAGAACTATTGTTTTGAGTAAATTGTCCACTCTCATCACAATAAAACCATATTCCAAAGCGTTCTGAAATGAGTCACTGAGCGATGCTTTATATTATCCTTTATTAAGACACATTAAGGTCTGGAGGCAGACGTAGTGATTCCTAATTTAAGCAATGATTTCATAGAGAATGTAAGCACGTCAATGTCTCCATTAAAGTATTGATGCTAATTTTTATTGAACTTGCACGAAACGTTTCGGCCACAATAGAAATATAAGCTATTTCAATGTCAATTTAAAAGTTTTCAAAGCTACTTCTGTGGTTTAGCTACTGCTTGCAAACTTAGACCTATAATGCGTACTTGAAATTGGGGTTAGAATAATAGAGGCAAGGTGGCTACTTGGCGGAAGTATCATTTAGAGAATCGTTTAAGTAACATATTAAGCTATTTGTTGCGTCAAACATCAATAACCTAACACCTACATCCTTTCTGATATTTTACGTCAGTGGCAAAATATTGTTAACTACATTTCAATACTTTTTAATTACGGATCACGATACGTTAAATACTTTGCAATATTCTGCCGGTGATTATTTTACCATTGTCTACTCGTGCCTTATAACTTAAAAATCAATGTACTCGTTTATTTACAGGCTTAAATCAACTTTGGTAAAACGCCACACCGTCCAGCATCGGCCCATCACATCTGCAATACCCAACACACAATTTCACGCCAATAGTGGCTTTGGCAGGTTTTGAATTCAACGTCAATCCCAACACTGGTAATCGGGGTAACATCAAGAATTACAGCAGGCACAATACTGCAATTGTCCTTAAGCACAGACTTACCTAACACAACTCATGATATTTGTGGCTGAGATGCACTAAATACCAACTGGACTTGCCATTAACTTTTAACATCGAGAGGTCGTCAAATGGTATAGGTACCATCCGATTTACACAATATATTGATAGGAGACGAAAGTAAAGTAGATAGTGTATACAGAGATGCAACATTCCAAGAAATAAAAACATTATTCCTTGATGTACGCAATGCATCTGTGATAATTTTGTTGAAGTAACGGGTCACCATCGGCCATGGACGGCGAGTTTGAATTGCGTGCTTCATCGTCAAGTGGCATCTGCTTAGGACAATTTAAAAACACCGAGGTCGCTCGCTTCAAATTCATAAAGACCTATGTTCAACTCGGTAGATAAATAGGAGATGCTCCTAACGCTTCTGTGTACCCATTGTTGAAGGTTGCTGTGTAAATTAAAGTATGGTTTTGCCGCTAGTCCTAAAAATATGTCGCATGCCTCACGAAAGGTTTATAGGCGATCAGATGGTAGTAAATGCAACGCTGCGCGATTCCACTAGCTGCTGCTACTTACCTGCTATCAATCGCGCACTGTTAGTAATTTGCTAGTACAAGCTGGTAGAACTCGAACCATTTTAGCTGCGCATCAGCGTGATATCTCCTATTTAGATTCTACTAAATACCTAACGGTTCCAGAGCTAGTTGGAAAGTGCCGATTACCAAGCAGAGCTTCGGAACAGATGGAACGTTTAATTCAAAAGCAGATACGCAGGATTTCATGGAATAGGCGATGTACGTACGGCAACCGCAGCACCAAAATCTACTGTTCCCATATCAACTCAAATATAAGCATCCACTTGAATTTGGTTAAAAGGATAAATGTTGGTGCTCAAGAATTTAGCAGTAGTCGGATGTCTGAAAAATTTACAAACTCTCCTGAGGTTATGAATTTGTCAAGTATTGCTTCATGCTGCAAAATTTCGTGTTCCTAAAATTAGTGCCGTGTCGACAACACATCCAGTCTATTAGTAGAAAATGGCGGCTCAAAATTTTTAGTGCGACGGAAAATCTGCGAAACTGAAATATGAGATCCACGCTTCACGCACCATTCGCATTTTACTCTGCAAATAGGACGGATTTGTCATACGAAGACAAATCCTAAGGTAGCAAAATACGATAAACGTATGTTTTGCACGTAACTTCTGCAAGCAAATCACTTTGAAAATCTATCCACAACCACCGCATATTGCTGCGAATATTTACTTGTGTTTGCCTATAATTTTCGCTGCATACATATTTTATTGTAAGCACTAAGTTTTGCAGCAAAGAACATAGGCAACGATCAAAAGTTTTGGATGGTTTCGTAGCGTCTTTACAACAAAACGGTTGGAAAAACCGCTGGTCCTATGTACAATCAAAATTGATTAAATTTGTTGCTTTGCTTTGCATACTTCTTATTTTTAGCAATCTTGCAAAGTTTAAGAATATAGATTAAAAGCACAGCGCTATACGGTCGTTGATGCGATTTAATCTGTTTGTAAAGACATAACGAGCTACGTCTTTTCATGACACTCAAGTACAGTCTGTGCATGTACCCAATTAGGAGGTCAGCAATAATTACAATTCACACACCCCTTTAGAAGGTAAATCAGTAACAAAATGTTCACTTCGTAGTGGTGAGAGAATATCGTTTTTCCCGCGTGATATCCTGCGAAGAAACCGTAAAGGTCATGCGATGGTCTCTTTGTGACTACGTGGCTTCGTGCCAGATGAAGCTACCACACATTAAGTGCCATTCTAAGCAAAAACGAGCCAATGTTATCATAATGCACAAGAGGGTTCTTACCTTAGGTTCGAAATATACCGGTCACTTTTGAAACGTGGATTATGCATACGTAATCATCCACATATTATTGTTGTCGACATATATTTGGGACGATCGCATTTGTTTGCTAGGATTACACGCCAGATCGTTTATTGCAAAATGCAGTTCCTTATTTTATTCTGTACCCTTCATGTACTTAGGTTGGTTTCATGCTTGCAAGCCACTTTATTTTTGCTACGTCGTGAGATCAAATCCTTTCGGCCATCCGTTGTCCTTACTTTCACGTTAATATTCGGTACACACCTAAAGGTTAAGGCCACGGAGCCGTATACATATTTCCCAAGGATTGCATTGCATTCAAAGCACACAACGCTGATCGTGTTCTCACAATGATTGCTTTACCCTAAGACATAGGATGTATATGGCTTATCCTATGTTGTCAATGTACAAATTAAATCGTTCGAAATATGTGTAGTTATTACAAGCTTAGTCTAGTTATTGTGCACATATCACAAGAGAATTGCTGCTTTGTTATAAAACATATTGAAAGGTGCAAAACCAAAGTATCTACACGGCATCAGTGTTTAAAGCACTTCCATTGGTTGTACTAAGTAGAGCGCAACTCGGCCTATTGATTTCTAATTCGGGGATAAAGTGCACAGATGCGACTGAAGAGAAAAGTGCTCGGCGGCGGTTGAGTGCTAATTGGTAAAACGGATATCATAAACCTTGTATACCGTCGTCTATCAGATGGATGGAAGCATCACGTTACAGTATGGATTTGTCGAGTAGGTGGAGTAGGTGGGCAGTGTTATGGTAAAATAAGGTGTCACAAATCCAGAGATACAGACGGGTATAGATATAAATATTCTCAAGTCAGACAAGTGGTGTAACCAATATTTCATGATGGGATAGTCCAAGGTGGAGTGCGGTGTTTCCTTTGTCACCGTTAGGTAGGATTACGAAAGGGTATGCTTAAAGGTATCCACAGGTACACGAATGTAGGGCACAGAAGAGAGTGATAATGCACGTTAGCCAGGTTAGCATACGCAAGCGTTGTGGTGGGCCCACCGATTAACAGGCTTTTAGGCTTTACCATCTTAGGTCGGTCATTAAGGACGAGATCGGCTGCATACAATAGAAGGCAAAATTGGCAGGTTAACAAAACGTAGTCCTCGGAAGATTCGGGTTGAATAATTGGATCAAAATATAAGCGCACAATGGGAGTGTAAGCGGAGGAATAAACATGAATTGAAGAAGAGTAATGGCACTGGTGTAAGTGTTAAATAAGAATGACTGTCCCCAAATATTAGGCTGATTTGTTACCGGAATGCAGCATTAAGAAAGGCAATACGTGCTGAAGCTATACGTGGAAAGCTGAACTTTATATATTCTCCTTAGGGCATCCTCGCTTATTTAAAAGTAGCTTAATACAACAGGTACCACGCTGAATATTAGCAAATTGTTTTAGTGTTTTACATGGCTGTACGCGCATAAGAATTAACATTGCAACAACATTATTCGTGGCTATGAACACATATATTGAAAAATGCCACACGCAGATGCCATTCTGCCAAATAATGCGTTAGTACGTTTAGCTTAAAGAGAAGAAACACCATCGCATTTCTTTCTAAAGCAAACTTGTTGGTAGCAGTACGAATAGTGAAAGTTACACGGTTCAGGTTTATTGGGCAAATGTCAGATAAGCGTACCATCAGATAATTTTGCTTTCTTGTAAACGGCTCCCCTTATCTGCGCAGAAAACGGCTATCAATTTTTCATATCGGACAATGATACACATGCACGGAATATTTCTTAAAGGCACATAACGGGCTTGCTTTTAAAGAACAGTTGTATGAAAGGAAGCTGCATAGGATATGTCAGAGTAAGTCGCATTTTGGAAAGATGGGCTTCATAACACTGTTACGGTGCAGCTCTCATATAGAATTATTAGAGACGTTGCTGTTAACATTCGGCTATAGGAAAACAGATACTTCTGCTTTAAAACCGCAGCATTTAGCTTCAATTTTATCCTCCATGTTAGGAATTAGCTACATTTCATAAAATGTAAGATATTACAGTACTAACTTAAGGGAACTCAGATTGATGTATGGAGAATTAAAAGTCAGATCGAAAATCCTCGCTTGATTTATTTTAACTAATCAATATACTTAGTAATCACCTTCGAGGTCATTAAGGCTACACCCACATGGACACGCATCAAACCGGGAGCATTGAAATATTCCATTCATCGCAATGCTGATACACCAAAAGAGATCTCAAAGCAACTTAAGAAAATAAATGTCGTCCGAGCCGTCGAATTTCAACGGGTCCAGTGAATCGTGGTCTGCTATGAAGAACCGCCAATACCCTAATATTTGGAAGCGCAGGGCAATGTTCTTACGCAGCCAACAAGGTAATTGTCAAAATGTTAACAACAATGATCTATCATCCAAGCATAGTTCGCCATACGTCAGAAAAATAATAAGAAAGACGAATGCTTGACGAACACAGTCTGAGTTCCTACATTTGAAGTCCTGTCAAACTTGTATGCTTGAATTGCTTAACGACGTTCTGCACTCCATAGACATAAGCAAAGCAGTGGCCATTAATTTATGGATATGAAAATGGCATGCGATCAAGTTGCATACAAAGGATTACTCACCATTGGGCGCATTTTGCGCCTCAGCTAATCTCCCGTTTTGGTTTTATTTTACATTTGCGAACAAACACGGTCTTTAAATGTATCGCACCCCTAGTAAACATTCTCCTGTAAATAGCAGTGAATATCAGGGAAACATTTTTATACCTAGCTGTATTAATTTATTAAACGTCCTTTTTCAAGATTGCATTCACGGCACTTAATATGTGTTCGGAGACCATGCAAAAACGTCATTTACACTTGATTCTACAAAATTACAAATCAGCCTCACATTCATAGTAAAACAAGCGCGCTGGAAACCTAAATTTGCTTAGGTAAACTTAAAAATCGAGAACAAGGTGTGGCATTTACTCCTTCAAGTATACCATTCAAATTAACCTGCTTAAACCTTACTGTATGTCTCAAGAAATCTGCCCCGCCGTACGTGAACTCGTTCTACATAATACCAGTTTGCTACATTCCACTGAGTAAATGAGCGAAATATTAATCCCGTTTTTGACACATCGTCAAATTAATGCGCCTAACGGAATCTCGACACACTATTTTCAAACCATGTGCCTGACCCATCCTGTAATATGAAGATAATCATTGATGATGCATGCAATTTCCGTAGTATGATGCTCATAAATTACAGCGCTCTTTTACTTAGCAACACCTTAGCTTCATTGCGCTCAGCTACCAAAACCTGTAAAAGCAGCTGTTGTTAGAATTGTTTTAGCTGCGCAGACTTTAAACCAAACTTTGTTTTATCCACTTGTATATTCTCCCACTAAATTGTCGGCTGTTTGCTCCAAACGATTGGTAGTCTGAATATATTTAATTAAAATGTCACGCCATATTCCCGGCCCAAAAGCGCATCGTGCTTTACGTTTAAACTTCCTCCACCGATATACAGCGTTTGAAATAAGATACCAGAAACCCGGAGAGCTCATGGAAGCGTAAGTATACTTTGCTCATCCATAAAGATGGCATTAGATTTTCTTAAATTAGCGAAATATATGTGACACACGCTTCTCTGCGAAAGAATTCTTGGAGCACGGACCTGTCCATGTACCGATGCATAACAAAACTAACATGCGTCTGCTCCCTATTGAACACTACCTTTCTCCTACACCATAACGTTTTCCCTTCCATACACATTTGTGAATGTTCAACGACATATTGCATCTGCTCCCTACTATACTGGTGTCTGTTGCTACACTGCCAAAAAATGCCTAGTTCAATCTCTTCTGAGCTGCGTTGCCTGATTTCTGACAGCTGCTAAACGACTGGATTATTAAAAACCGTGTTTGGCAATTTAACTCATTATTTTATCTTATACAGCTTGCAGTGTTTTCGCTCCTTATATTTTTCCCAATCCATTTCTATCTTATCATGACTCTATTCCTTGTGATGTTGATGAAATGTGATGATGATCCAGAACTCCGGGCTTAAGCACTTGAAAAGTAGAATGGGTATGTTACCATCACTTCAATAAGTTTAGGAAATCGGTTTGTATCAGGAAACATTATTTAACCTATCCATCACCCCTGGCCATCTTTGCATATTTTTGTCTTCCGGGGCACAAGCACCACCTCAAATTCATACCAGCTTCAAGTGTCTTCTCCTACCGCTTAATGGAAGCACAACATGCTACCCAAGCTTTTGCACAGTTTGCGTAAAAAATGGAACAAATGTAGATTTCTACGGTAACAGTGCGTTTTTTGAGCATGATCCTTGCTTTATTTATTTCACATATTATACTGTAAGAAACAAAACAGCAAGAGTAAATTATGTGATATTTTATAAAGTGCAATACGTGATTTGCTTTTTCCACTTGCTCTACTCGCATTCTATTAAACATAATGTGCTTAGTGAGGAAATCGATCCCCCTGACAGCCAGATGTAAGATTAGGAGAAAATAAATTATCAAAATGCACAACCCTGTTATTTCATTTTATCCCCTGTGCGTAGGGTAATTGAGGAATATGGAAGTAACCATCCGTATGCATACCTACATCGCCATTGCGATACATGTTTGAACATGATATTGGCTTGCTCCGCTTAGACTTCAGATCGTTCATTGCAGATTTAACTGTAAGTAACCAAAGCATTTAGGTATACACTGCTGCTCTGTTTATGTGCAAATATTTGTGCCACTCTCGAAAAAGGCCTGTTTCAGGAAAGCCATACGCATAACATTTTAAAGGCGTTTGTTGTCTATAATACTACAAATGTTTTCAGTGCACACATGAATTGCTGCTACAACCGCACTCGCAAATTCTTGTTTGGTCTCACGGCTTCAAAGGTCATGGCTAAGCTGAAACATTTGTATAACTTCATAGATATTTAATTGTATTTGTACCATGATCATACCTATATTGGAGTGTCTCGCATTGTCCAATAATGAAGATATTATTTATTTAGTTATTTCAAGTTGTGGTCAAAATTGAGGTTATCAAACTTTGGTAGCAGGAATCCAAAATCTGCTGTGATCATTGATTCAGCTAATGGAGAGCAAGGAGAAGGATAGTTCAAACAATTATACAGAAGCATTAAATCAGATTGCTTGCATATCTTGCGTTTTCAAAATATACAGCAACACATTATTATAGCAATAGATTCTACGCAAAAAGCTACGCTTTGCGCAATACGCTATATTTCTAAAATCATTGGTCGTACAGGCGTACTCTTTCTTATGATCATTCATGATCAACATTGGCCTATTTTCCAAGAGTACGCTGCTCAATAGCGAATGCAATTTGAGTTCTTCCATGTTGTACGGGCTAGTTCAATTCGCCCAGTATTTTGACGATTATCATCTTGAGATTGTTTCACCCGTTGTCACTGAAGAACTGTCAACGGGTCACACTGGAGATAACCGGGAATCACGGTGCCATTAATCGCGTACCTCCTTATAAGGACATCGTCTTAGGTGATAACCTATGCAGCGTTTTCCAAACAAGAGTACTAACCGCTTTCCTTGAACTGAGCCCTGTCAACTTTAAATGGTTGTCTCATTCCGTTTGGAAAATGACCCCAAAACAAGCAAGCAAAATAACCTTACAGTCTCTAACTCAATGTGTAATAATCTGGTATTTTGGTAAATTTGAATGATTTTGAGCCGAAGTGGTATATTCGGGATTTTACTCAGCAGCTTGCACAAAATCCCGCGTGACACCGTTGGGTTTTCGGCGCATAACTAGTGTTTTGAATCAAGAAGTTACGTTTGAGTAAATTGTCCACTCTCATCTCAATAAAACCATATTCCAAAGCGTTTTGAAATGAATCACTGAGCAATGAATAATAGGATCCTTTAATATGACGCATTAAAGTCTGGAGGCCGACGTAATGATTTCCATGTTAAGCACTGATTTCATAGAGACGGTCAGCACGTCAATGTCTCCATTAAAGTATTGATGCTAATCTTTATTGAACTTGCACGAAACTTTTCGGCCACAAGAGAAATATAAGCTATTTCAATGTCAATTTACAATTTTTCAAAGCTACTTCTGTGGTTTAGCTATTGCTTGCAAACTTAGACCTATAATGCGTACTTGAAATTAGGGTTAGGTGGCTACTTGGCGGAAGTATCATTTAGAGAATCGTTTAAGTAACATATTAAGCTATTTGTTGCGTCAAACATCAATAACCTAACACCTACATCTTTTCTGATATTTTCCGTCGACGGCAAAATACTGTTAACTATATTTCAATACGTTTTAATTACGGATCACGATATGTTAAATACTTTGCAATATTGTGTCGGTGATTATTTTACCAGTGTCTACTCGTGCCTCATAACTTAGAAATTCAATGTACTCGTTTATTTACAGGCTTAAATCAACTTTGGTAAACACGCCACACCGTCCGGCATCGGCCCCTCACATCTGCAATACCTAACACAGAATTTCACGCCAATAGTGGCTTGGGCATGTTTTGAATTCAACATCAATCCCAACACTGAGAATCGGGGTAACATCAAGACTTACCGCGGCCACTATACCGCAATTGTCCGTAAGCACAGACTTATCTACCACAATTCATGCTGTTTGTGGCTGAGATGCACTAAATACCAACTAGACTTGCCAGTAACTTTTAAATTCCAATCACGTTGTGTAACATTTTCTGCAACTGGCGATGTAGGGTAAAGCGCAGAAGCGTGAGCCAAATTATTTGCGGCATAGCAGGCCCTTGTAAAATAGTCCCATGCATTTTGTTGACTCTACCAGTTGCACACGTACTTCACAACGTAGCAACCACATGAGGTGGCTGCTCTGGTTGCGCTTTCTTCAGCAGAAACCAAAGTTTGTGCAACGGTACCAAACGTTATGGCCAATGTGCAATTGAGCACTGTCGTGGTGTTTCAAAAAATCCTCCATAAAATATACCTCCGTAATTTTTAAAAGCATGATACCATCCATCAAATGTCTGAAGCGCTAGCCTATATGTACATATAGTCCTCGCTAAGTCACACAATTCCACATTATCCGGAAGCATCCCTCGCTAACAGTTTGGAAGTACGCCAGTAAAATTAGGAATAATTGATATTGGATTTGCACTCCTTGTAAAACTTTGCTCGCGCAGCATTAGGCTACGGTTGTTCTGCACGCGTTTGCTAATGTCACTTATTAAATGGCGGTAAACAGCCTCAACTACTTGACGTTTTGCAATCTTTCGGCCGCCTGGAACATCCCACATGCATTTAAGAGCCAAATAAATAGGGACTTGCTTGAGAAGAGACCGCCTGCCAACCAGCATGAGGTTGACTGCAATGTTCCAGATACTAATTGCAACAGAAGCGTTTACTACTGTAGTTTAAAATACCTGGCCCGAATTATCGCTTTGGATAAACGGCGCTCCGCGGACGCCCATAATTTATGGTGATAGAAAAACATCCGTGTCGTTTCAGATTACCTTCAAACTTGTACCGCAGTGCCTTCAAGGCTGGTCCAAGTGGAATATGCTACTGTCTGTATGCAGCAAAGTACAAGTGAATTAACTGCGTCGTTAGTTCATGAGCCTGGACAACCGCGTATAAACAAATTTGTATTTGTTGATGTTCCCCGTGATACTGCGCGACTGATCTATTTAAAACACCAATAATTATAAAGAAGAGGACGCCCCCACTACGGTAGATCAAAAAGACAGCCTCAAACGAATAGCGTTTGTTTTCACTTTAACTTTTATCCACCTTTTCAAATAATGCGTGGAACAAGCGATGCATGTATAGCATAAACATCACAATCAAGGTTATGATGTTAGCACAATGTTCATACAAGTGTGTAGTGAACCACTTTTATCTGGCTAACAGGATATTTTTAGGTCCACAAGGACTTTGTAGCAGTCGAAGCTTCAAGCGCAAATGGACATAATAATTTAGACCACATCTAGAAACACGCAAAATATACTTGTCCGCATATGAAACAGCACAACTACACCAACTTAAGCGGTCAACCGTGCACTATATTCACGCATGGTTCATTCTTTTTAACTTAAGTGTATCCCCGCAAGGCGCTTTAGAATATCCCTAGAAACTGCTTTTGCTTAAAACATACCGTGTGTTGCAATTCGTCTACGTTCCATTTGATGGCCTGCTGCTAAATTTTGTGACAAGGATTCTCTGGGCCGCTTGACTGAACAAGCACCACCAGCCAGATTTAAGCTTAGGAGATAATGCAATCAAAATGCACAACCTGGTTATGTCATTTTCTCTTCTATGCGTAGGGGACTTGAGGATTTTTGAATTAAGCGTCCGTGTGCATACTGACATCGCTGTTGGCGAAAAGTTTACGATGATGCTATTTGTTTGCTGCGCTTAGACTTCAGATCGTTCAACGCAGATTTAACTGCAAGTAACCAAAGCATTTATGTACACTCTGCTGCTCCGACTATAGGTAAATGTTTGTTTCACTCCCGCAAAACACCTATTTTATAAGAACCGTTCGCATAACATATTGGAGACATTTGCTGTCTTACAACTACAAATGGTTTCAGTACATCAAGTAATTACCGCTACACAAGCCCTCCCACATACATGTGTGTTCTCACAGCTTCAATGTACATGGGTAACTTGAAATATTTGTATACATTCCCAGCTATTTAACTGTGTTTTAACAGTGAACATGCCAATATTGGAGTGTCTCGTATTGTTCGCGAATAAAGAAATTATATTTGTATTTATTTCACATCGTGGTCTAAACCGATTGTGACCAAAACCGATGTTATCAAACTTAAAAAAACACAACTACAAAAGGTTGTGATCATCGCTTCAATTGCTGGAGAGCAGTGGGCGGTTTATTTCAAAAAAGGATACGTAAGCATCAACTCCGCTTTTTTGCATAGCTTACTGATAACTAAATAAATCGCGCTATGCGTAATACTCGAAACATTCAGAAGTAAGAGTAAGTTAATTCAGTTCACTAAACCACTAATTTAAAAGCAGCCTTTGGATCATACTGCAAAAGCACGTAGGCCCAGTTCCAAAAAATCAAATTTATCCTTTAAGCATTTACAAGAAGCATATAGTACTGCTGAGAAAATGGTTATTGAATTGAGGAGCCACTTAAGAATTGTTTCAAAATACGGATTATCCACACAGGTTCGTGGCTCGAGTGTAACTATAAAACAAATGCTGTACACAGATAAATATTAGATTAATGAGGGGTTTGTGCACCCACATTAGAAGTAAAAGGAATATATGGGAGAAACTGTTGGTAAGCTCTAAGTGTTCTGATGTGGTTGCGGTCACTGAAGCTTGCATGACGCAGGACGATATATTTAGTGGCTTTCTGTCTGGCTATTTAGAGTACGGAGTAGATAGACCTCGACAGCATGCATATGGTGGCTTTCTTCTCCTTATCGGCAACGTATATGGAAGTTGGGAACCTCCGTTCATAAGGCCAGTAGGCATCAAAGTTTACTATAAATTTATTGGAGTGCAAGGCCGGCTTGCGATGATATACTGTGTATCCGCAGTCTATCCATTGCGAGAATACGGGATACTGAGCTTTTAGTTGGCTCAACCGGGCAGTAATTACCGAACCGTCTTTCAGATGTCTGGGTATTGTACCCTCCAACCAGCAGATGTAAAACATGCCTCTAACACCGTGGAAATGCTATATTTAGGAAATTGTAATGTTGTCGCGTAGAAATGCATTCTGTTATGTCAAGTTTCGGACAAGCATGAGTGTTGGTTACCCACCTTCGACTCACTATGCTGCCTTGTCTAAATATGGCTATTATTGGGTATGCAAACGAAGGTTGCTATGATAAGAGGGACCATTATATCATTAGTATCTCTTTAAATACTCAGAAGCTCCAAGCATTGCAACTTAGACGTATCTAGCTAAATATTGTTAGACCCGGTAAACTGCAGCTTAATTGCGTTTCAAATTTGGAGCAGGCCACAGAAGAACAAGGATGAATCTTAGATATGAGCGGGAATTATCAGCTACGAGTCAAGTTTGCCCCATTGTAAAGAAGGAAACAAAGAAATAAATTGATGTGGTGGCGCCGCATGAGCGGTCATGTGGTGTATAGTCAAACTGTTTATTATAATAATTTTCAAGGATCAGGTGGATTTAACCGTTCGTTGCATTGTAATGACTGCCGCATACTGCAACATACTGAAGATGTCTTACTTCATCGTAGAAGTCATAATGATGAAAGTCTTTGAACCCTCAGGGAAATGTAAGCATGCTAGGGACAAAGTGCGTAATGTGCTTTTTTGCATCATAAGCTAGTTTTACTAGCTCTTTTCGAGAATTTCCTTCCCTTTCACAAGGCGTTGTTAAAAACAAAGTGAATTACTGCATACATATCTAAGCAACGTCCCACCGAAAAACGTAGCCTCTATACAAATAAAATACTAGCGATTAGATGGATTTATGCTCAAATGTGAAATCACATACGCTGAGCGCCTGAGAAAATAAGGTCTCTATTTAGTGGAACATCACAGAATAGGATTGGACCTAATAGAGGCGTTTTATATCATAGGTACTTTTATTAATATCCAGCATTGCAAGTAGTTTGAGATAGCTTGGTCAGATCACTTGAAATTACAAGAACTAAAACTTAAACATTCGATAACTATGCCACATGTCAGGGCAATGTTCTTTGAGAATTATGTGTTCAATATCTGGAGCAGGCTAACATAAGCAATGATGGAGCGCAACACGGTAGAAAAGGTTGAAGAATACCTAGAAAGCTGTGGTCTGAACCTTACCAGAATATTTTTATTCCGTTGCATTATTTTGCTGTAAAATGCATTGTAAGCAAGGACAGCGTAAACTGTTTATGTTACAAATGTTGCAGGAGCTGCGGAAGCTAATCGGACGTGGAAGTGCATGGGGAATTTTCTTGAATTGCCAGGGCAACAAATACGCCTGGCAAAAGACCGTTGCCACCATGTAATTTGTTATTACTTCATATGAAAACAAAAGATGTCGCTAATACCATTAGGTCCACATTGCATTTGTCCTATACATTAGCCGAATTATAGTGTTTAAGCGTTAATTGAATGCAAAGATGTTATAGATTAGGTAGATTTCATTAGTCGTCGCCGTTGTTATCATTGAGGGAACGCCGCCTCTTGAGATAGTTCCGTAATTGCCTGATAATAGTGTCGCTGGCACGCCTATGATAATTGCTTGCTACGCTGACCACTCGAACGGAATTGCGCTGTCCTGACGACGCTGGCTTAGCCGGTGAGGCGGATAAATTTGCGAGCTTGCTAACGATCCTAGCCGCAAGTGTTCGGATAGACGCCGAGCCTCGGACCGACGCAGACAAAGGGGGTTTACGATAGACGCGCTCTAATGGCTTAGACGCGAAGGCCGGCCAGCTAACGATGCACACGCAATCACGCGATCCGACCGACTCCCAACTGATGCGAAGAGAAAGAAAAGACAAGTGGTCCTCTGTAGGCTCTTTTACGACCGACAAAGGGCAATCACAGCCAGTGCTGTGTGATTAAGTTAGGGAAAAAGTCACCACGCAGAGATGGTAGTTTGCAGTTGACCATTGTCAAAAGGTTCGAAGTTGGGACGCTCCTCGGTGTGGCTGAACACTGCTGCGTTGTGGAGAGAAATTGAACTCGGCTTCCCACAGCCATTATGCCGGAGTTACTGGCGCGTTTTTTGTGGGGATTTTTGACGAGCCCGCAACACCATCTTTTGAAGAGAAAAGGTATTGCTTCTGACGAGGGTTGACCTGGAGGGATATTGGTGACCTCCGGATTCTCTCTGTTCGTCGGCGAGGCGGGTTCTCGAGACCCGGCGTCGATTGAGCGGCTTCGACCGTGGTCTCCCGTTGTGGGGCCAATGCAAAAGTATCCAGTAGGATGTGCAGCGGCAGGCGCACGGGATGGCTGGCTAGCATGGAGGTTTCTTCGTGGCGCGGACGAAGTTGATTGCGATGGCGAACCCAGGTGTCATCACTCACGGAGACATCATGAGGCATGTCACCTTGCCTGGCCGTCATTGTTGCTTTGATCCAGCGAGGGTGACCTGTTCGGTAATCTCGAGCGTAGACTGGGGCTCCAGCGACGAATTCTTTGTGTTTGGTGCAGGCACCAGAGTGAGTAGGTGGTTTCTCTTTCAGAATTAGCGCACCGTTTGTGGTGCGTAGCTTGCGGCCCATCAATGCTTCAGCTGGTGACTGGCATTCTGGCGTAGCTGGGTTCGGTGTGGACCGGTACGAGAGCAGGAACGCTTGAAGACACTCATCCACGGTCCCTTCCCCGCGAGCTTTCAATAGCGCCTTCTTGAATGTGTCGACAAATCGCTACGATCGACCGTTGGATTGGGGATGGTACGGCGGTGAGCGGAGGTGTTCGATGTAGTGCCGGCGGCAAAAGTCTTCGAAAACGGAAGACGTAAACTGGGTACCATTGTCGGACACCAACACCTCGGGAAGGCCATGTTGACTGAAAATTCGTTGAAAACACGCCAGAGTGGCGGATGCGGTTGGTGGGTTGACGGCGACCACTTCCGTCCATTTGGAATAGGCGTCGGCCATGACCAGGTAGTAAATGCCATCGATGGGACCAGCGTAATGGATGTGCACTCGAGACCACGGTTTTGCTAGCGGCTGCCAAGGAACTGGTGATTACTGTGGTGGCATCTGGGATGCTTGTTGACATCGTGAGCAGCGGCGGACCAAATCTTGAATGTCGTTGTCAGTGCCATCCCAATACACAAAACTGCGGTCAACTGCCTTCATTCTGTTCATACCGGGGTGAGCAGAATGGAGCTGGCGGAGTACAGCTTGCCGGAGACATGAAGGAACGACAACTCGATCTGCAGTCATGAGACAGGAATCGACCACGGAAAGGGAGTCGCGGCGTTGATGCAGTTGTTTGAGTTCACCAGACAAGGTAGTGTTTGGCCAGCCCGTCTGAACGTAAGTGACGGCTTTCTGCAAGACAGGGTCTTGAGCAGTTGCACGACGTATGTCGGCGGCAGTGATAGGGAGACTTCGGATAGCGTTCGATAGTTGATAACGAACGTCGTCCTCGACAGTTACAGCGGCAATCACTGTGTCTTCTACTGCGGCATGTTTGGAAATGAGGCGGGAGAGACCGTCGGCTTGACCAAAATCCTGGGTACGGCAGTAGCGGATTTCGAAGTCGTAACCAAGAAGGATGACCGCCCAACGCTGAAGTCGACTAGCCGAGTATGCCGGAATGCCCTTCTTTGAACCGAAGATTGAAAGTAGGGGCTTGTGATCGGTCAGTAGCGTGAACCGTCGGCCATACAGCATCTTGTGGAACTTGGTGACGGCAAAGACAATGGCAAGGGCTTCCTTCTCTATCTGACCATAGTTCTTTTCCGCAGGCGTCAGGGTGCGAGAGACGTGCATAACAGCTTTCTCGGAGCCATCTGGGAATCGATGGGAGAGAACTGCTCCGATCCCGTAGGCAGAAGCATCAGCAGCGACCAAAATCGGTAAGGCTGGATCGTAATGGGTCAACAGTAGATCAGAACTCAGCATGGCTTTCAGGCGAACGAAAACTTTTTCGCATGCGGGGGACCAGTGCCAAGGAACATCCTTCTGCAACAACCGATTGAGCGGGGCTCGAACATTGTGTAGCGATGGCAGGAAGGCGCTGTAGTAGCTGATAAGACCCAAGAAGGACCGCAGTTGTGACACATCCGCTGGAGCTGGCATCTGCTGGATGGCTCTGACGTTCTCAGGATCAGGATGACGGCCATGGGCATCGAAAATGAAACCAAGATATTTGATCGACGGAAGGAAGAATTGGCATTTCTCAGGTTTCAGGCGGAAACCGTACTCCTGGACCCGTTGAAGGACTGCAGCCAGGCGCTCTCGTAGCTCTTCTGGTGTGCGACCAACAATGAGTAGATCGTCCAGGTACGCGGCCGTACCCGGAATACCAGAGATCATAGCGTCCATTGTCTGTTGGAGAATAGCTGGAGCAGTCTTGACACCAAATGGGAGTCTGGTGTACTGGAGAACACCACGATGCGTATTGATTGTCAGGAGGGCTTGTGATTCAGGGGCGACCTCGATCTGCAGGTAGGCGTCTGCCAGGTCGATTTTAGCGAAACACGTACCACCGTTGAGTATCGTGAAGAGATCGGCTGGGATCGGTAGCGGGTAGCAATTTGGCTCTAACGCTGCGTTGAGACCAGTGGAGAAATCGGCACAGATGCGGAGGGATCCATTCGGCTTCTTGACCACGACGATCGGCGCTGCCCAGGCGGAATAGGACACAGGCACCAGGACGCCCGTGTCTTCCAAACGTTGGAGTTCGGCATTGACCAAGGGTAAGGCTGCGTATGGGACAGGCCTTTTGGGACGGAATACCGGTTGAGCACCAGGTACAAGCTGTAACGCGGCGCGGGTGCGCGTACAGCGGCCAAGACCATCCTAAAATACCGGGGCGAACTGTCTGATGATGTCGGCGGTTCGATCGTTTGGTACTGTCGGAGAATGTACCGCATTGCAGATGGCCCGAAGCGGAAGATCGGCCAAGCCAAGAATTTCGAGCCAGTCGAGACCAAGCAGGTTGAGCTTCGCCTTTGTGATGTAGCAGGTCGCGTTGAACGTGGCGCCCCGGAAGGAGACGGAGCAGTGCAGCTGCCCAGTTAGCTGCACGCGACCACCACAGGCGCTGGTGGCAGATTGGGAGGTCGGTTCGTACGGGGGCTTGCCAAGGGATCGCCAGAGATCCTCGGAGATGATCGTGATGTCCGACGCAGTGTCCAACTGCAATCGGACCGACTGACCGTTGATCAGGACGTCGACGAATTTTCTCCGATCCGCAGCGTTGATTTGGAACGTGGCCAGCAGGCTCAGGAAGCTGCCAACCGGACTAGTTTTACTTGTGCGTCTGGGTCGGGACCTCTTCTTTGTATCGCGGGTAGGGGCCAGCCCAGTCTTGGCCCCATTGGGATATGGAAGATGGCAGTAACCATCCCGGTGCCCCACCCTGCCACAACGTTGACAACGATGCTGGCGGAACTTGTAGTCACGGTGGAAATGCTAGGCACCACAGAATCGGCACGTGCAGGGTGGGGACGTCGCTCGGTCGGATTGTTGGGGCGCGCGGACGATTGCGCCTTCGGTGCTGTGACTGCCTGGACCATACCAGGTGCGGCGGCGTTCTGGATCATGGCAGAATCGTGCTTCAGGTTGAGCAGCGTTTGACACTCCTAGGCCAGGGTCTGGATTTCGACTGATCCATCCTGTTGTATATCTTGGACAGGAGGTGCATCCGGATATCCGCATAAGTGTTGAGATTGGAGGCCAGAGACGAAGATCAGGCATTTGAATTGATCCTCGGTGAGCGAGCCAAGTTGAAAACTTTGGCATTCCCGGTTGACCACGCCTGCGTACGTGATGAAGTCTTCGGCATCACGTTTGGCCAGCTGCAGACATTGGTAACGAGCATTGAACAGAGAGGACTGCTCGCCAAACATCTGTGACAACGTTCGGACCGTGTCGTCAAAGGTAACGTCCCGTGGGTACCTCGGCAAGATGAAATATGTGTAGCGCTGGTGTTCGAAGGTACCAAGTTTGCAAAGATGCAGCCGGACATTCCACGCGTCGTCCTGGCCAAGTCAACGGTGAACAGGTCCTCGTACCGCTTGTACCCGGATTCGAACGTTACTCCGGCCTTGGCGTCGTACAGAAATTCGCTGATGCCGCTAACCACCTGGTCCACTGACTGAGAATTGGCGCTCGGACTTGCATGAAGGGAAGAACTGGAAAGCTTACGGTTAGCACGGACATAAACTTAAGCTGTTGCTGCAGCATCAATTTTTAATCGGCATATTCGTCAATCATGGTTCACCAACTCTGTCGCCACTGTTATAGATTGGGTAGATTGCCTTAGTCGTCGCCGCTGTTATAATTAAGGGAACGCCGCCTCTTGAGATAATTGCGTAATTGGAACAACGAAATGGGAAGAAGAATATTGGCAGATGCTAGCAATTCGTATTATCTCGTCAGTACCGATAAAATAACAGGGAAATCCTTTTATATATCTTACAGGGCACAGTCAAACCAATCAAATTTATTGTTGTGGTCATTGTTATCAGATAACGTCTACGGCAACCGCAGGTTGACAACTAATTGCTTTTGGACACACAAAGCTGGTCTAATTTGGCTTATCGCGACGGCCTCGGCAAATCGTAAAAGGCGTGCATTAGTATGACGTAACTAGATCCGGAAAGCTGATAAGGGATTTACCTGGTGACGAGTCGCCATGATGTGCCTGCCTATGGAGGACGCTGGGTGGCTTACGCGAACACGTATCATCGGAGGTGGATTGGGTAACTTCACGCTGAACCCAGTTTGGTAGGTGTTCCTTCACTCGGGAATCTAAAACCCGTTCGGTCCTGCCGATGTAACTGATACCGCAGTCACACACGAAATGGTAGACACAGTGGGATTTGGCGCCGACGGGCTCATCTTCCTTTACTGAAAGTGACGGCAACTTTCGGGATGTTGATAATTACCGCCTCCGCAGCAAAGTACGTAAGCTAAATGGCCGAGACATTCCGTTTGGTTAACCTTTGCTTTGCAGTGTCACACTTGAATGGGAGCTAAATGTACACCTTATTCTTAGGGGCTGTCAACACTATCTCCTTAGGCGGTCTAACTTGGCTATGTTTGTCTATGAATCGAAGCGATTCACGTACCTCCTTATAATGACAAAGTCTTAGGTGATAACCCATGCAGCGTTTACCAAACAACAGTACTAACCGCTTTCCTTGAACTGAGCCCGAACTGAGCACGAATCCAAAATCTGCTGTGATCATTGATTCAGCTAATGGTGAGCAAGGAGAAGGATAGTTCAAACAATTATACAGAAGCATTAAATCAGATTGCTTGCAAATCTTGCGTTTTACTATAATAATCACTGGGAAATCAGATAATATTAATCACTCGCGAACATATTTTGATGCACATATATGTATTTTGTTAAAATGCCGACCATTTACGCATGGAATTTTATTTCATTACCTTCATCCATTTCTTCCCTAACGTGGAATGGTACAACCAGCCACCTGTTAATGGTGCAACCAAATATCTTGGGATAATCATTAAAACCAAATTGGAACAGACTTGCTAGCTAGAAAAAGTCGCCAAACAATAAGTTGGATATCAGGTCCTGCTTTTAGTTTGAATTCAAGCAAATTGATAATGAATTATGTGCTTGTAATCAGTATATTAGGCATGTTGAAGACAATGGTTTGAAAATTGTGCAGCGGTATTAGGTCAGCGCTGTGTGGATTATAGCGCAACACCTAGCTATGTACATCCTTTAAACGATAAGTAGAAACAAATTACTAGGAACAAGAAGGTATTTTATGACGTAAAATAAATCATTTAAAAGATGCATGCAATGCTTACCGATCAAGCTTAAATTCTGCAGGTTGGTCTCGTAAATCATCGCGGTGAAAACAATAGGATTCCATGGCGTGTCCTAAGAAACGTTTCAACGACCACGACACAGACGATATTCTTGCATTTACCTTTTTCCTACTGAATGCTAAATTGCATGAAAACGTCCTGACAGTCACATAACACTGCACTTTGACCTGGCATGAAGCAGTGCTGTTTAGGTATTGGAACTTCCATTAATAATTAGTATACCATATCTTTGTGCCGGGCGCTCCCGCAATCTATAATTGCTCTTGTTAAGCTAATGCCCGCCCAAATACTTTTAGATCGAGGATTGCATAAACATAGTGAGGCTAAAATATAACAAGCCATATAAAAATGCCATATACATATAGTAAAATTAAGGCAGACATTTAGCGTGTTGACTGGACAAGGTCCCTTATGTAGTGACGGTACTGCCGCAAACGTTTACCAAACATAATTTGCCTTGTTGATCTCAAACTTTTACCTTTACCGCGAAGCGTTATATTTCCCTTCACAAAACTGTGTATACCATTTTCCAGGACTAAGCTGGTTAAAACATTGGAAAACTGTATTACAAGGTAGCTTACGAACCTTCTAAATCACGCAGCGCACCTTCAACACAAACAAAAATACTTGTACTTGGATTTGTTATCGTATTCTTTGAAGCTGAATGCTGTTGAGAAAATGCGCATGAATCTCCCTATTTGAAAATCATAAAGCAGTGAGTTCAAAATATACAGCAACACATTATTTAAGCAATAGATTCTACGCAAATGCTACGCTTTGCGTAATATGCTATATTTCTAAAATCAATGGTCGTACAGGCGTACTCTTTCTTATGATCATTCATGATCAACATTGGCCTATTTTCCAAGAGTACGCTGCTCAATAGCGAATGCAATTTGAGTTCTTCCATGTTGTACGGGCTAGTTCAATTCGCCCAGTATTTTGACGATTATCATCTTGAGATTGTTTCACCCGTTGTCACTGAAGAACTGTCAACGGGTCACACTGGAGATAACCGGGAATCACGGTGCCATTAATCGCGTACCTCCTTATAAGGACATCGTCTTAGGTGATAACCTATGCAGCGTTTTCCAAACAAGAGTACTAACCGCTTTCCTTGAACTGAGCCCTGTCAACTTTAAATGGTTGTCTCATTCCGTTTGGAAAATGACCCCAAAACAAGCAAGCAAAATAACCTTACAGTCTCTAACTCAATGTGTAATAATCTGGTATTTTGGTAAATTTGAATGATTTTGAGCCGAAGTGGTATATTCGGGATTTTACTCAGCAGCTTGCACAAAATCCCGCGTGAAACCGTTGGGTTTTCGGCGCATAACTAGTGTTTTGAATCAAGAAGTTACGTTTGAGTAAATTGTCCACTCTCATTTTCTACTTATAAAGTCCTGACAAGCTTGTCATTTTGAAATGCTTAACTGCGTTACGCACTTCATATATATAAGCAAAGTAGTAGCCAGTATCGAACTGGACATGAAAATGGCATGTGATCAGATTGCATACAAAAGATTACTCACGGTAGGGCACATTATGCATCTCAGCCAATCTCCATTCTAGGTGTTAATCAATCATTGCACAATAAATAGGACCTTTAACTCTATCGCACATTCAAGAAATTTTCTCTTGTAAATAAAAGGTTTTGCAGGGAAGCCTTCTTGTTCTTGCTGTTTTTACGTTAGGTAATGTCGCGAATCAATGCTTTAGTCACAGCGCGTTAAAGGTAGTTACTTACGATGTAAAGATGTATTTCTCCCTTGATCCTACCGATATACAATACAGCGTCTCCCGCATTCATAGTGAAACCAGCGCGCTTTTAACCTAATTTCGTTTTTGAAAACTTAAATGCTCCAGACGAAAAGGGCAACCTTTGATCCTACAGGTGTCCATTCCTTATTAACCTGCTTAAACTTAAGGTAACCCATACAGAAATCTGTTCAGCCATTATTGATCCCTGTGTACACTTCTATATTTCAATAGATGCTGCTGAGCTATTGAGCAAACTCTTGATCATTTGTTTGACAAATCTTCAAAGCAATGCACCTAAAGGAATCACGAAACTATTTACAAACTATGTGCACGTCTCATTCAGGAATACTTTTGATAATCATTGCTAACGCACGCCGTTTCAGTAGTATGCTACTCATAAGTTACAGCGCTCGTTTGCTAAGCACCTCCTAAACTCCACTAAGCTCAGATACCAAAACCGATGTTAGCAAAGGCTGCTAAAAATGCTTTGGCTGCGAGATCCTCTAATTAAATTTGTGGATGTTTTCTCCAAAGAATGGGCAGTCTGAATTAAATTTAAGAGAAAGGCCGCGCAATATTCCTTGCCTGAATCGCAGTGTGTCATACGTAAAACCTTTATCCACAGATGTGCCAGCGTTGGGAATAAGGTACCAGAAGCCCTTAGAGCACATGGAAGCGTAATTCTACTTTCCTGATGCATGAAGATAGTACTCGCTTTTCCTAAAGTAGCGGAAATATGTGGCACAAGCTTATCTGCGAAAGAATTTTGGGAGCACGGACCTGTCCATGTACAGACGCACAACAAAACCAGCATGTGGCAGCTAGCTAACCCTAACCCTAACTCTAACCCTAACAGTAACCCTTAACCATCACTAAAATTATGGCTTAGGTTAATGTTTTTTCTAACCCTAACCCAAACTCGTACCATTAGTTTTACCCATGCGTATTCGCAAGCGTATTATAACTTTAACTTTTACACGCTGAGGCTCTATCTTTCTAGGTTAAATTTAAATTTTCCCAGTAACCCTGCCTCTGATCCAAACCTTACATGATTCCATAACGCTGTACCTTTCACCTGACATGTATGACCTTTTTTGATAATGATGATTTGACGGTTTCTGGGAATAAATCAAGGAAAGTTTTCAGAAATGTTCACCTTGAACTACTGGCCATCATGTTTGTGAAGCAATACGTCATACATACTAAATCTTTATACAAATTGAATAAGCAAAGTAACATATTGCGTTTTGCATACAGCGAAAAACTAAAGAAGCTATGCAAGTAACGATTGCTGTAAAACTAGTATCAGGAATAAGTAGAAGAATAAGTAATAACTGGAAAACTATCAATCATGCTAAAGCGCAAAGAAAACCTTACTGATGGAGCAAAAAACCCGGATAAATTTAGCTGCACTTTTCCCAGAAATTATGCGCAGTTCTTCTCAGTTGAGTAATGTTATTAGTAGAAATACAAGTAAAACTGGGAAGCTTGCAGCTCAAGTTGGAATTAAAAGAAGCAGAGCACCGCGAACCAGTATAAGAACGAAAGCTTGAGGAAAAAACAAAAAAGGCCGCAAATTTTCCATATAATTATTTTAAAAATTTATTGACTCTGGCATTCAAGTGTAAAGTGAAACATGTCAGACTTGACTAGACCAAGACGGCATGCAGAGATACATTGTTTACGGTGAGGCAAGTTTAGGTAGAGTGATACTTGGTCTTGCCAAATTTTACTTCACTTTAAGAAGAATGATAGTTGTGAAGGTACAAGAAGCCATATTCATTTTGCAGTTGATTAGGTTGAGTGTATAGACAGTCAAATTGTTAGTTACTTGCCGCGCAAAACTGCTCAACTTGACAAGCAAATTGTCGTGACTCTGCTTAGCTCCGATTATTCTATGTATCAGTCATGCACAGAAAATGTACAAGTTTCGATCAATTGAAAATTCTTCCAAAGCGACTTGGCTGGGTTGTTCGAACAACAAGCTTTTGGTAGGTTAGTCATACTAGACCATGGTAAACTCAAGTAGAAAACTTTTAAAAGCAAGCAATCTTTCAGCAAATGGAATGCACCAGCACTGACTGTATGTCTAGTTTTAATATTTATTTTTTCTAACCTCAGCTGACCCAGAGCCAGGTGCGAGTTCTTCATTGAGGCAATATATGGGCTCCGTTTTTTCGCGTCATGAGATTAAACTTAGGAAGCAACTATTATTACGCCACGGCAAGAACTTTTGCTTCCAAATGTTAACAATGCTTATGCGATAATTATCTGCGTTTTCACCTGCGTTCAGGAAAAATTAATATTGACTGACGATACTCTCAAGATGAGCGGACCCCATGGCTATACAGACATAAAAGTTATCTTTTAAAAAGCCCGTGATTGCTGACACGACTCATGCGAATAAATGATCTGTTAATACTAATGAGCACAAGCTCTATAGATATGCCATGGTATAGGTAGGTTGCGGTAATCATTTGTTTTAACGGCTTCTTGGTATTCAGGCCACGGATATTTCAATCCCGTGGATCTGGGTATCTAGATTAGTTAAACATATGTAGTAGAGTCGGAAGGGTTCACTAGTGGTTCACTATGGTCCAGGTTTGTCATCGTAGGGATAATGTTTGGTGACAAACCCACAGGAAATAAGAAATCCTTGATGAGTTCCCCATGATATTTGCAGACCTCAAGGAAGAGGAGAGAAAGAGTCGAGCAGAGACCAACGAAGACAAGTGTGGCATCATGCAATGTAAATGTAAACGTCATATATATGACAGCATGATAAACATGAAAAAAGTAGAATAAGGAGATCTTGTTTATGTTGTAATCAGCGACCATCCATAGAAAATATGGGGCGAAGACTGTGTTATAAAAAGGGGGAGTAAAAAGAGCATAAATGAGGACAAAACTGAACAAGGGATAAAAATATGATAAAATGAATACATTAATTGGGTAGCCAGAAACGTAAATACATTTGGATGCAACAGTTCCCCTGCGATGGTGCTTACGTCGTTTTAGTTTACTGATGTCAGTAATAAAGTGATATGTGAAATCGACAAGTTTCCAGCTCAAAGTCAATGTGCAAATACACAAGCCAGACTGTTGGAGCCGAATGCGGCAGGCAAACAACAATTGCTCCAGGTAAGTTGGGTTTTGGACGAACATCACAATGAATAGGGTCATGATCAGATTAAAATGGCTTTTGGAAAAAAATGAGGAGCGAAAACACTCCAAGCTGTGTAAGATAAAATGATGGGTTAAATTGCCAAACATGGTTTATAATAATCCAATCGCCTAGCAGCTGTCAGAAAGCAGGCAATACAGCTCAGAAGAGAGTGAACTAGGCATTTCGTGGCAGTATAGCAACAAACACCAGTATAGTAGGGAGCAGATGCAATATGTCGTTGAACATTCACAAATGTGTATGGAAGGGAAAACGTTATGGTGTAGGAGAAAGGTAGTGTTCAATAGGGAGCAGACGCATGTTAGTTTTTTTATGCCTCTGTACATGGACAGGTCCGTGCTCCCAGAATTCTTTCGCAGATAAGCGTGTGTCACATATATTTCGCTAATTTAAGAAAAGCTAGTGCCATCTTTATGGATGAGCAAAGTATAATTACGCTTTCATGGGCTCTACGGGTTTCTGGTACCTTATTTCAAACGCTGTATATCTGTGGAGGAAAGTTAAACGTAAGGCACAATGCGCTTTTGGACCAGGAATTTGGTGTGGCATTTTAATTAAATGTATTGCAGACTGCCCATCGTTTGGAGAAAACAGCCGACAATTAAGTTGGAGAATATACGAGTGGATAAAGAAAAGTTTGGTTTAACGTCTGCGCAGCTAAAGCAATTCTAACAACAGCTGCTTATACCGGTTTTGGTAGCTGAGCGCAATGAAGCTAAGGTGGTGCTTAGTAAACGAGCGCTGTAATTTATGAGCATCATACTACGGAAATTGCATGCATCATCAATGACTGTCTTCCTATTCCAGGATTGGTCAGGCACATGGTTTGAAAATAGTGAGTCGAGATTCCGTCAGGCGCATTGCTTTGAAGACGTGTTTAAAAGCGGATTAATATTTTGCTCATTTGCTCAGTGGAATTCAGCAAACTGGTATTGTGCAGAACGAGATCAAGTACGGCGGGGCAGATTTCTAGAGACATACGGTTAAGTTTAAGCAGGTTAATTGGAAGGGTATTCTTGTAGGAGAAAATGCCACACCTTGTTCTCGAGCATTTAAGTTTACTTAAGCAAATTTAGGTTTCCAGCGCGCTTGTTTTACTATGAATGTGTGAGAGGCTGATTTGTAAGTTTGTAGAATCAAGTGTGAATGACGCCTTTGCATGGTCAGCGAACACTTATTAGGTGCCGTGAATGCAATCTTGAAAAAGGACGTTTAGTAACTTAAAACAGCTAGGTACCAAGAATGCTTCCCTGGAATTCACTGCTATTTACAGGAGAACGTTTACTAGGGGTGCGATACATTTAAAGACCGTGTTTGTTTGCAAAGGTAAAATAACACCAAGACTGGAGATTAGCTGAGGCGCAAAATGCGCCCAATGGTGAGTAATCCTTTGTATGCAACTTGATCGCATGCCATTTTCATATCCATAAATTAATGGCCACTGCTTTGCTTATGTCTATGGAGTGCAGAACGTCGTTAAGCAATTCAAGCATTTAAGTTTGACAGGACTTCAAATGTAGGAACTCAGCCCGTGTTCGTCAAGCATTCGTCTTTCCTATTATTTTTCTGACCTAGGGGCGATATATGCTTGGATGATAGGACATTGTTGTTAACATTTTGACAATTACCTTGTAGGTTACCTAAGAACATTGCCCTGCGCTTCCAAATATTAGGGTATTGGCCTTTCTTCATAGCGGACCTCGATTCACTGGACCTGTTGAATTTTGACGGCTCGGATGACATTTATTTTCTTAAGTTGCTTTGAGATTTCTTTTGATGTATCAGCATTGCAAGGAATGGAATATTTCAATGCTCCGTGTTTGATGCGTGCCCATGTGGGTGTAGCCGTAATGACCTCGAAGGTGATTACTAAGTATATTGATAAGTTCAAATAACTCAAGCGAGGATGATCGATCTGACTTTCAATTTTCTATACATCAATCTGAGTTCCCTTAATTTAGTACTGCAATATCTTACATTTTATGAAATGTAGCTAATTCCTAACATCGAGGATAAAATTGAAGCTAAATGCTGCGGTTTTAAAGCAGAAGTCTCTGTTTTCCTACAGCCGAATGTTAACAGCAACGTGACTAATAATTCTATATGAGAGCTGCACCGTAACAGTGTTATGAAGCCCATCTTTCCAAAATGCTACTTATTCTGACATATCGTTTACAGCGCTCTTTCATACAACTGTTCTTCAAAAGCAAGCCCGTTATATGCCTTCAAGAAATATTCCGTGCATGTGTATCATTGTCCGATATGAAAAATCGATAGCCGTTTTCTGCGCAAATAGGAGGATCCGTTTACAAGAAAGCAAAATATCTGATGGTACGCTTATCTGACATTTGCCCAATAAACCTGAACCGTGCAACTTTCACTATTCGTACTGCTACCAACAAGTTTGCGTCTGAAAGAAATGCAATGGTGTTTCTTCTCTTTAAGCTAAACGTACTAACGCATTATTTGGCATAATGGCATCTGCGTGTGGCATTTTCCAAGAGATGAGCTCATAGCCACGGATAATTTTGTTGCACTGTTAAATCTTATGCGTGTACAGCCATGTAAAACACTAAAACACTTTGCTAATATTCAGCGTGGTACCTGTTGTATTAAGCTACTTTTAAATAAGCGAGGATGCCCTAAGGAGCAGATAGAAATTTCAGCTTTCCAAGCAAAACGTCGGTACGTATTGCCCCTTTTTATGCTTCATTCCGGTACCAAAGCCCACGTGGAATGATAATTTTATGTATAGCAATCGCAGCCTCATGCTCTTCGGTTCTCATAACAAATTAGAACTGGTCATCCTCTTTTATTCGGTTACCACGATAGATGTTGGACCTTAGGAATTTGGCAGCAGTCAATCTCAGCTTCAACAAACAGCCAGCATCGCTTTTCTTAATATTTGAATCACGCAAACATGCTTGTCGTCCGCCGCAGAAAGAGAACCACTCCTTTAATTTACGTGGTAAACTGTGCTAAAATGAATGCACGAAGCATATGCTTTCATTAATTTTATAACTACATATCAGAATTACTAACTAACTAAGCTGATTTCACTTTCAACATTTCGTGCCTCACAAAGGATCCAAATCCCATACGACGAACTCTGCAAATCTCTAAATCGTCTACGCGTTCTCGCCGGTTGCTTACAGCAGCCTAATAATTGGGGAGAGTCCATCTTATTTAACACTTACACCAGTGCCATTACTCTTCTTCAAATTAGGTTTATTCCTCTGCTTACAATGTTTTTTATTCAATCCCATCGTGCGCTTATATTATGATCCAATTATTCAACCCAAATCTTCCGCGGACTATTTTTGTTATCCTGCCAATTTTGCCTTCTATTATATGCAGCCGATCTCCTCCTTATTGACCGACCTAAGATAGTAGAAGCCTAGAAGCCTGTTAATCGGTGGACCCACCACAACTCTTGCGTTTGCTAACCTGGCTAACGTATATCCTCAATATATTCTGGGCCCTACATTCGTTACCTGTGGATACCTTTATGCATACCCTTTCGTAATCCTACCTAACGGTGACAAATGAAGCACTGCACTCCACCTTGGACTATCCCATCATGAAATGTTGGATACACAACTTGTCTGCCTTGAGACTATTTATATCTATACCCGTCAGTATCTCTGGATTTGTGACACGTTATTTTACCATGACACTGTTTGCCCACCTACGCAAAAAGTGCTTCCTGATTTTGGGTACCAACGATATCCTTAGTTATACTTTAATGCTGCTAGCTTGAAGTGGCGGTTTGCCTGTTTTACATGGCTTCATATTTTGACACGTGTTTCACCCTGAAATGGAAATTTTCTAGCGACAAATCCATACTGTAAACGTGGTGCTTCCATCCATCTGAGAGACGTCGGTATAAAACGTTTATGATATCCGTTTTACCAATTAGCACTCAACCGACGCCGAGCACTTTTTTCTTTAGTCGCATCTGTGCGATTTATCCCTGAAGTGGAAATTAATAGGCTGAGTTGCGCTCTACTTAGTACAACCAATGGAAGTGCCCTGAACACTGATGCCGTGTAGATAGGGTGGTTTTGCACCTTTCAATATATTTTATAAGAAAAGCAGCAATTCATCTGGTAAACGTGCACTGTAACTAGACTAAGTTTGAAATCACTACAAATATTTTGAACGATTTAATTTGCACAGAGACAACATGGAATAAGCCATATACATCCTATGTCTTAGGGTAAAGCAATCATTGTGAGGACCCGATCAGCGTTTTATGCTTTGCATGCCATGCAATCCTTGGGAAATATTTATATGGCTCCGTGGCCTTAACCTTTAAGTGTGTGCTGAATATTAACGTAGACGTAAGGACAACGGATGGCCGAAAGGATTTGATCTCACGATGTAACAAAAATAAAGTGGTTTGCAAGCATGAAACCAACCTAGGTACATGGAGGGAACAGAATAAAATAAGGAACTACATTTTGCAATAAACGATCTGGCGTGTAATCCTAGCAAACAAATGCGATCGTCCCAAATATATGTCGACAACAATAAGATGTGGATTTTTACGTATGCATAAACCACGATTCTAAAGGGACCAGCCTATTTCGAACCTAAGGTAAGAACCATGTTGTGCATTTTGATAACATTGGCTCGTTTTTGCTTAGAATGGCACTTAATGCGTGGTAACTTCATCTGGCACGAAACAACGTAGACACAAAGGAGACCATCGCATGACCTTTACGGTTTCTTCGCAGGATGTCACGCGGGAAAAGACGATATTCTCTCACCACTACAAAGTGAACATGTTGTCACTGATTTACCTTCTTAAGAGGTGTGTGAATTTTAATTAATGCTGACCTCCTAATTGGGTACATGCACAGGCTGTACTTGAGTGTCATGAAAAGACTTAGCTCGTTATGTCTTTATAAACAGATTAAATCGCACCAACGACCGTTTAGCGCTGTGTGTTTACTCTCTATTCTTAAACTTCGCAAGATTGCTGATAATAAGAAGTATGCAAAGCAAAGCAACAAATTTAATCAATTTTGATTATACATACGACCAGCGGTTTTTCCAACCGTTTTGTTGTAAAGATGCTACGAAAACATTCAAAAATTTTGATCGTTGCTTATGTTCTTTGCTCCAAAACGTAGTGCTTACAATACAATATGTATGCAACTAAAATTATAGGCAAAGACATTAAAAGATTCGCGGCAATATGTGGTGGGTGTGAGTAGGTTTTCAAAGTGAATTGCTTGCAGAAGTTACGTGCAAAACATACGTTTATCGATTCTGCTAACTTAGGCTTTGTCTTCGTACGACAAATGAGTCATATTTGCAGAGTAAAATGCGAATGGTGCGTGATGCGTGGCTCTCATATTTCAATTTCGCAGATTTTCCGTCGCACTGCAGATTTTTAGCCGCCATTTTCTACTAATAGACTGGATGTGTTGTCGACACGCCACTAATTTTAGGAACTCGAAATTGTGCATCATGAAGCAATACTTGACCAATTCATACCCTCAGGAGAGTTTGTAAATTTTTCAGACATCCGACTACTGCTAAATTCTTGAGCACCTACATTTATCCTTTTAACCAAATTCAAGTGGATGATTATATTTGAGTTGATATGGGAACAGTAGATTATGGTGCTGCGGTTGCCGTACATACATCGCCTATTCCATGATAGCCTGTGTACCTGATTTGGAATTAAAAGTTCCATCAGTTCCGACGCTATGCTTGGTAATCGGCACTTTCCAACTAGCTCTGGAACCGTTAGGTATTTAGTAGAATCTAAATACTAGATATCACGCTGAAGCGCAGCTATTAGGGTTCGAGTTCTACCAGCTTGTACTAGCAAATTACTAACAGTGAAAAAATAACATCCCTGTCTGCCAGCTCACCAACTGAACATTGCCAGACGCAGGCCTCATTGGGCTAAGTTATGCTGCATTACGTTTAGCATTCATAATCCGCTCTCTTGAATATGTGCCACTTTCCATAGACGCACATATTACGTAGTCGGACATGTCCAGTTTATAATAAAAGCAATGACTATATGGCTGCGGTATGCAATTCTCCTTATCTTTATTAAATTGACTGTAATGTTCCAGAGACTCATTGCAGCAGAAGCGTTTACTACTGTACATTTAAAAATATCTGGCCGGAGTAATCGCTTAAAACCTCGGCGCTCCGCGGATGCACATATATTGTGTTCATAGCAAAACAACTGCGTCGATTTTGGTTTCCTTCGACGTGTGCTGCAGTGCGTAACATAATGTTCCACGTGAAGGAATTTATTCTATATATTCGACAATGTAAGGTGAATTAATGGCGCCGTTAGGTCATGAGCCTAGACCATCTAACATAACCATTTAGCGGGAAATTTGCAGCGTATACCTGCAGTTCGTAAAATATATTCGCTGGTGGCGAAAGGCAATATATATTTTGTCGAACCGGAAAAGCATATTTTGCGAATTATAGCTGCATGGTAACAGAGCCTGGCACGGAAGCATTTAATCTACTTGTGTGACAGCGTGTTGGGTTTCAGCAAAACCTGCTTTATCAGCCTGTGTGCAATGAGAAGACGGAAAGTAACTTGAAAACAAATGTATGCTTTAAAATGTCATTTAAACTACCGGTTGGGGTGCCTTATTCTGCGTGCACCGGGGGATTCTGTTCACCCCTTCGATTTCAGCCTATGAATTCCGGCGGCCATGCACGCATGACGCGGCGACATTTTACGCCGATACTACCTGTCCTTTCTCTTCGCGCGTTCTGACGGTACCAGCGGCAATGGACCCGTGCGTTCCCGTCCACTTCCAGCGCGAGCAAGCTTATTGATAGCAAACACTGAAAAATATAAGGTAAAAAGATTAATAGCAAAGCCGTTGGCAAGTAACATTATGCTATTGAGTTTAAATAACGTGTTTGTCAATCAACGCATACTAGCTTTTCACAAGTGCAATGAGGTCGTGAAAAAATAGCTTTGGCTTACCGCAAAGAAAACAAAAGTATTCATACTGTGCTGTGTTGAGATGCCAAGGAGGATTGGTCATGCTTTATATTTGCCTCCGTATTCGAGAGTGGGTGGGGGGAGACAGGTTTTATCTTGCTAAACGTATGGTGGTTGGTGGTCGGTTCAGTGTGCTTAACTTTAGTATCAATCATGTTTACAATTGGCTGAGGTGTAGGTGAGTCAAGTTTATGGATTTGATACACTGGAAGGCAGGAGATGTAAGCTTCGTACGTTACAGTATGTATGTTCAACGTAAGAGTGCTTACAAATTGAGCAGTTAATGAAAGCTAATTCAGAGTATTTTTTGAATCAGGCTGTATTTCATATTGCACATTTGACCTGTTGTGCATCAATGTTAAGCTACATTGTTTTCTTCCACTTGACACCGAATTCGCAAAGTTAGCAAAAATCAAAAAGCAACCTGTTCCTTTTAAATCCGTCGCACATTTTGTTGCCAATTTTATCGCTACTTGGGCGCCGCAAATTGCGTGGTGTGACAATTCACTGACAATGGCAAATGATATATACTTAAAATATTGAAAAATTGGCAACCTCTGAATTTTAGGTTTACCATTTACGGACGCCAAACGCGACGGTTAATTACTGAGTTCATTTGCACCTGTCGATATTAGGTCATATAGATCCCATAAAGAGAGCTTTTCGGTTGTGTATGTTTTATTGACACGCATTACACGCTGATGATGTGCTGATATTTAGGCTACGATGGTGAAAATTATGAAGGCGGTTTCCTGGAATTGTTATCACTATTTACGTGCACAAGCTAGGAAACGTTTCATAAACCATATTTATGTTCATATGCTATTAAACATATTTGAATTTAGGTTCAGTATCTTCAGAAACGGTTGCAACTGAAATGGCGCATTTAGTTGTGAAGCACACATCATATGAAACACATTGTCTAAAGTAATACGGGTATGATGTTGCTTTCTTTAGAATGCAAAATACAAGATTGATGGGAACTTCCTTCTCAGAATTTTGAGTAATATAGTACGTTTATCTTAGGCGCGAATAAGAACATTCTAAGAAAAAGTTGCTGACGCATTTCAGTTAAAATTACGAATTAATAAAATACATTATTTATTCTGTTGCTCTAGTTTGCCTAGTCATTTCTTTTTGACTAAAGAAAAGGTGCAAACGTTGCATCCATATATCGCCTAAAACCATAATTCGCCTAATGCATAGGTTAAATGCAATGTGGATCTAATGAGTTGTAACGACTTCTTTTTTGTCCTATGAAGTAATGTCAAATTATATGGGGGAAAAACGGGCTATTGCCTGACGTATTTTTGCCAAGGCACTTGAACAAAATTCCCCATGCACTTCCATGTCCGATTAGCTTCCGCAGATTCTGCAACATATTGTAACACAATCACAGTATTCGCTGTCCTTGCTTACAGTACGGTTTACAGCAATATGTGCAATAAAATAAAAATATTCTAGTAAAATTTGGCCAACAACTATCTAGGCATTCTACAACCGATTCAACCTTGTTGCACTCAATCATTGCTGGCGTTAGTTTACTCCAGATTTTGAACACATGATTCTCAAAGAAATTTGCCCTGACATCTGGCACATATATTGAATGTTTGAGATTTAGTTGTTGTACTTTCAAATAGTCTGACCTGGTTACTTCAAACCGCTTACAATGCTGTCTATTAAAACAGAACCCATGATTTAAAACGTCTCTATTTGGTCCCTTCTTATTCTGTGATGTTCCACTAAATAGAGACCTGAGCTCCTTAGGCGCTCAGCGTATGGATGTTCACCTAAATCCTTGTAGTCGCTAATTTTTCTACTTTTGTATATAGGCTACATTTTCCGGTGGGGTGGTGCTTGGATATATGTGCAATAACACTATTTTCTCAGCAAATATTTGCATAATGGCAGAAAACTCTCTGATAAGGGTTTGTATAACGAGCTTATGAGGCAAAACAACATATTCCGCGCTTTGTCCGTAGCATACTAATATTGCCCTGAAGTTTCGAAAACGTTCATAATAGTGACGTCTAATTGTCTTACTTCATATCTATGTCGCAAATCTAGTGGCTCGACAGATAATAATACCGTGCTTCTTACGTTTTGAGACGTAATTACCTAGCGTTTGCTGGCGGGTAAATTCAAATTCCGTTAATCCAATCAATCAACTACCGTTCGTATTTCCAAAGACCATATGTCTCCATTACCCCAGCAGATGCCCTTCAGCTCATAAAAATTATTATAACTGGAATAATAAAGGAAAAATCCCTGTTGTTTATCAGGATGAGAAATAATATTGGTCCTCATAGAGAACCTTAAAAACATCGCTATGTGCAGTGCTGATTCTTGCTCTAATTTTTCTGAAACTAACCTAAACATTTTTACCGCAAAGTAACTCGACAATAGAAGTAAAATTTCAAGGCTCAGCCTTGTCGATTGTAGTTTCACAGCTACGTGTCAATGTTGAACTGAGCCGAAAGCCGTGCCAAAGTGGTGGCGTCATAATTCAACTAATTCCCGTCATCAAGGCAACTAGCAATATTATCTAACAAATATAAAGTTTAATATAGCACGCTTTCTTCTAAACAAACCCAATTAACTTTTATTAATTAATTGATTGTGACTTTGTTTTCCAATATGCTTTTCCATGGATTGGACTTAAACGCTGGTTAGACATACAGGCCGGTACTTGTCAAATCGTGTATTGGAATCTCCTTTATATTTGACTAAACAAATTGTCTCCTTCCATACCTTTGGTAGCATACATTTACCTAGTGACATGATGAACATCACCAAGACAAAGTATTGCAATCTGTCAGCCAGTGGCTTGACAATAGCAGGTTAAACGTCGTCAGGTCCAGCTGATTATTGTGGGTCCAAACCAGCAAGTAGCCCCAGGATTTCCGAAGCAGTAAGCGTAGTATCCATTATTGTACTAGTAGTTTGACAAAATGAAAGTGACGGTGTAGAAGCGCTTAATCATTGGTTTAGCTTTTTAGAAACACCATAATAGTAGCATTGGTTTCGCATCACCCTCTGTGTCTTGACTACTGGCATTGGCCAGTGAATTACAAACACTTCCATTAAGAAGGCTTGCACTAAGCATATTAATAATATACTACAGGTTTTGCTTTCACAGTTTAAACGAGCCTTTATTCACAGCAATACTTGGCTTGTCCTTGCACATTTATTGCCTCATTGCGACAGTCATTAGAATGCAACGAATGGTTAAATCCACTGGATCCTTGAAAATTCTTATAATAACTGTTGCGTCGATATACCACACGATCGCTAGTGTGGCGCCACCACTTCGGTTTATTTCTTTGTTTCCTTTTTACAATGGGGAAACATGCTCGTAGCTGATTATTCCCGTACCTAACTAAGATTCATCGTTGTTTTACTGTGACCCGATCCAAATTGGAAACGCATTAAGATGCAGTGTTCTGACTATAACCGTTTTTGGGTTGATGTAACCGAGGTGCTATGCTAGTAGCTAATGAGTAACTAAATATATGCTAATGACATGTAGCATATATAGCAACATTAGCATACCCATGTGACAGTAGCCATATTTAGACAATGTAACATATGGACTCGAAGGGGCGTAACCAACACTCACGCTTGTCCGGAACTTGGCACTACGGAATGCATTTCTATGCGAAACGTGACCATTTGTTGATGTAGGAATTCCATGGTTTTAGAGGCACGATCTACATATGCTGGTTGGAGGCTTCAATAACCACACCTATCTCAAAGACGGTTCGGTAAGTACTGTCCGTTTGTGCCAAATAAAAGCGCAATATTCCGTACTCCCGTAATGTATAGACTGCGTAAACACAGATCATTATATCAAGCCGACCTTACACCCTAATATATTATTAGTAAACATTGATGACGAATGGCCTTATGAACGGAGGTTCCTAAGATCCATGTTGGTTGCTGGTAAGGAGAAGAAAGCTACCATCTGCCTGCTTCCAGGATGATCTATCCGTAATCTAAATAGCCAGACAGTAAGCCACTAAATATATCGCCCTGTGTCATGCAGGCTTCAGTGACCGCAACCACATCAGAACACTTGCAGCTTATCAGCAGTTTTTCCCATTTATTCCATCTACTTTAAATTTGAATGCACAAACCCCCAATAAATCTAATTTTTCTCTGTGTACCGCATTTGATATATAGTTTCACTGGAGCCTTGAACCTGGGTGGATAATCCGCAATTTGGAAAAAAACTTTAAGTGCCTCTTCAATTAAATAAGCAGTTTCTCAGATGTACTGTATGCTTCGTAGAAACACTCAAATGATAAATTCGACTTTTTGATCTGGAGCTACGAGCGGTTGCAGCATGATCCAAGGCCTGCTTTGTAATTAGAGGCTGAATCAACCTACTCTTTTCTGACAGTTTTGAGTATTACGCATAGCGCAATTCATCTAGTTAACAGTGAAATATGCAGATACTCTGATTTGATGCCTATATATCATTTTTTGAAATACACCGCTCTCTGCTCTACATCAGTTGAATCGATGATCACAACCCTCTGTAGTTTTGTTTTTAAGTTTGATAACATCGGTTTCGGTCATAATCGGTTTAGCTCACGATGTAAAATGACCAAATATAGAATTTCGTTATTCGCGGACAATGCGACACGACAAGATTTGCACGATCACTAATAAAATACAGTTAAATAGCTGGGAATAATTACAAATATTTTGAGTTACCCATGAACATTGAAGCTGTGATACCCCCTTGTATGTGGGAGGACGTGTGCAGCAGTAATTCATGGATATACTGAAAACATTTGTATTAGGAAGGACAACAAACGTCTTCAATATGTTATGCGAACGGTTTTTAATAAAATAGGTGTTTTGCGGGAGTGAAAGAAACATTTACATATAAACGGAGCTGCAGAGCATACATAAATGCTTTGGTTACTTGCAGTTAAATCTGCGCTGATCGATCTAATGTCTAAGCGCAGAAAATCAATAGCATCATTATAAAATGTATCGCAAACGGCGATGTCCTTATGCATACGGACGCTTAATTCCCAAATCCTCAAATGCCATGCGCATAGAAGATAAAATGAAATAACCAGATTGTGCATTTTAATTTCATATGCTCCTAAGCTTAAATCTGTCTGAGGATGCCTGTTCAATCATCTGGCGCAGAACATCTTATTTCCAAAGTTTCTTAGCAGGCCACTATATATTATTTGGTCCAATAGCAACGCACAGTATGTTGTAAGCAATAGCATTTTTACGGATATTATAAGATGCTGTGCAGTTATACGCTTTAGTTAAAACGAATGATCCATGCATGAATACAGTGCTCGGTTGACCAATTAGGTTGGTGTAGTTGTTCTGTTTCAGATGCGGCCAAGCATGGTTTGCGTGTTCCTAGATCTGGTGTAAATCATTTGGTCTACTTTCGATTGAAGATTCGACTGCAGCAAAGTCCTTGTAAACCTACAGATATGCTTTAGCCAGATAAAAGTGGTTCAGTACGCACTTGGATGAACATTGTTGTTAACTTCTTAACATTGTTTTGGGACGCTGATGCCATACATGCATCGCTTGTTTCACGCAATATTTAAAAGTTGGATACATTTAAGGTCAATGAAAACAAACTCTATTCGTTTGAGGCTGTCTTTTGGATATACCTTCGTAGGGGCATCTTCTGCATTATAATGATTGGTGTTCTATATAGATCAATCTCGCAGTATCATGCGGGACATCAATAAATACAAATTGGCTTATACGCGTTTGTCCAGGCTCATGAACAAACGATGCAGTCAATTTACTTGTACTTTGCGGCATACAGATATTAGCATATTCCACTTGGACCAGATGTAAAGGCACTGCGGGACAAGTTGGAGGTAAACTAAAAAGACATGGATGTTTTCCTATCATCCTATATTATGGGCGTCCGAGGAGCGCCGTTTATCCAAGGCGATAATTCGGGCCAGGTATTTTAAACTACAGTAGTAAACGCTTCTGCTGCAATTAGTATCTGGAACATTGCAGTCAACCTCATGCTGGTTGGTGAGCAGTTTCTTCTCCAGCGAATCCATTATTCCTTTGGCTTTTAAATCAGTGTGTTATGTTCTAGGCGGCCGAAAGATTGCAAAACGTCAAGTAGTTGTAAGTGTTTCCCGCCATTTATTAAGTGACATATGCAAACGCGTGGAGAACAACCATAGGCTAATTTTGCGCGAGCAATGGTTTACAAGGATTGCTAATCCAATATAATCAATTCCTAATTTTACTGCCGTACTTTTAAACTGTCAGCGAGGGATGCTTCCGGATAATGTGGAATTCTTTTGCTTAGCGATGACTCTGTGTACTTATAGGCTAGCGCTTCAGAAATTTGAGTGATGGTGTAATAGATTTACAAATTACGGAGGAATATTTTATGGGGGATGTTTTAAAAAACCACGACGGTGCTCAACTTGCCCATTGGCCATAACGTTTGGTAATGTTGCGCAAACTTTGTTTCACTTGAAGAAAGCGCAACCAGTGCAGCTACCTCATGTGTTTGCTACGTCGTGAAGTACGTGTGCAACTGGTGAAGTGAATAAAGTGCATGGGACTATTTTACAAGGAACTGCTATTCCGCAAATAATTTAGCTTATGCTCCTGCGCTTTACCCTACATCGCCAGTTGCAGAGAAGGTTAGATAACGTGATTAGTAGTTAAAAGTTAATGGCACGACTATTTTTGTATTTAGTGCATCTCAGCCACAAACGGAATGAATTGTGGTAGGTAAGTCTTTGCTTACGGACAATTGCGGTACAATGGCCGGAGTAATTCGTGATGTTCCCCTGATTATCAATGTTGGAATTGATGTTGAATCCAAAACATGCCCAAGCCACTATTGGCGTGAAATTCTGTGTTATGAATTGCAGATGCGAGGGGCTAATGCCGGACGGTTTGGTGTGTTTAACAAAGTTGATTTAAGCCAGTAAGTAAACAAGTACATCGAATATCTAGGTTATGAGGCACGAGGAGACACGGGTAAAATATCACTGACACAACATTGCAATGTATTTAACAGATCGTGATCCGTAATTAAAGTGTACTGAAATATAGTTATCATTTTTCAGCGATAGACGGAAAAGATCAGAAAAGACGTAGGTGTAAGGTTATTTAAGTATGCCGCAACAAATAGCTTAATGTGTTACTTAAACGATTCTTTAAATTTCGCGTGCGCTAAGTAGCCACATTGCCTCCAATATTCTAACCGCATTTTCAAGTACGCATTATAGGTCAAAGTTGGCAAACAATAGCTAAACCACAGCAGGAGCGTTGAAAAAGTTTAAATTGCTATTAAAATGGCTTATATTTCTCTTGTGCCTGAAAAGTTTCGTGCAAGTTCAATAAATGTTAGCATTACTACGTTGATAGAGACATTGTCGTGATTACTTTCACTATGAAATCAGTGCTTACAATGTGGAATCATTATATTCATCTCCAGGCTCTAATGCGTCTTATTACTAGATCTTAGAAAGCATCGCTCAGTGATTCATTTCAAAACGATTGGGAATGTGCTTATATGGAGATGAGAGTAGACAATCTACTAGAATGCAAATTCTTAATTTAAACACTGGGCATATACCAATAACCTGCCGGTGTCACGCGGGATCTGGTGCAAGCTGCTGAGCAAAATCACGAATATGCCTCTTCTATCCACAACCATCCAACTTTTCCAAAATCCTAGATCCTTGCAAATTAAGGTAACGACTGTAAGGTAATTGTCCTTATTTGTTTTGGGGGGCACCATCCAAACGGTATGAGACAACAAGTTAAAGATGACAGGGCTCAGTTCAGGGGAAGCGTTTAGTAGTGTTGTTTGGAAAACAGTGTATGGGTTATCGCATAAGACTATGCTCTTTTAATGAGGTACGCGATAAATAGCAGTGTGGGTCCCGGTTTTCTCTAGTGTGACCCGTTGACAGTTCTTCAGTTAAAATGGTTTGAACCATCTCAAGATGATAATCGTCAAAGTACAAGGCGAAATTAAACTAACCCGTACAACGTAGAAGCGCTCAAATTATATTCGCTACTAAGCAGCGTAATCTTATATATTGGTTTATCTTGATCACGAACGCTCCTAAGAAATAGAATGCCTCTACGACCAAATATCAGGAATATAGCATATTACGCAAAGTGTTGGCTCGTATTGACTTCAAAATTATACACCAACTCAGTTGGTGCCCGCGGTTTTGTTGTACCACACGCGGCACAAACAAGACTTTAATCAAGATACTTCAACAATGGGAATCCATGAGCTATAGAAGCCTCTTTTATCTCTCTTCGGGGTGGAAGGTGCGTATTAATTCAATTGTCTGTACTTGCAAATTGCTTTAAACATATGTTACCAAATACTGAAGCACACAATTTAAGCTCGCTGTTTGCGGCCGAAAGTGACCCGTTACTTCAACAAAATGAGCACCTATGCATTGCGTAAAGCAAGGAATTATATTTTAAATACTTCTTAAGTAGAATCTCTGTAGAAACTATCTAAATAAACTGCTTTGCTTGCCAATATACTTTGCATCTCGGATAGCACCTAGACCATCACCAGACCTCCTAATAAATATTGTGTTTAAGATGCTCTACGCCGGACGCTTTTGACATGCACCTACTGCTCAGTTTCTAGCTTTAAAGTTGATGCTGGAGAAATGCAGTTTTTATTTTTAATTCACTGCTTTATGCTTTTCGAATAGGAAGATTCATGCGCGTTGTCTCAACAGCATTCCATTTCGATGAATGCAATAACAATTTCAAGTACAAATATTTTAGAATGTGGTAGAGGTGTGCTGCGTTATTTAGAAGTTTCGTAAGCTACCTTGTAATGCAGTTTCCCGATGTTTTACCTAGTTTCGTCTTGGACAATATTACATACAGTATTGAGAAATGAAATATAACGCCTCGCGGCAACTTATGCTTGAAAACATTTTGCTAAAGTACCGTCGCTGCGTTAGGGACCTGGTCCTGTCAACCCGATAAATGACCGCCGTAATTTTACATTAGCTATCCTAGCATTTTTATATAGCTTCGCTATATTTAAGCCTCACTATGTTTATGCAATCCTCGATTTAGAACGTCTGAACGGGCATTAGTTTAACAAGAGCAATGGTACATTGCGAGAGCGCCCTGCACCGTTATGGTATACTAATAAATTATAGAAGTTCAAATACCTAAAAAACACTGTTTCATGCCAGGTCAAAGTGCAGTGTTATGTGACTGTCAGGACGTTTTCATGCAATTTAGCATTCAGCAGGAGAAAGGTAAATGCAAGAATATCAACAGTGACGTGGTCGTTGAAATGTTTCTTAGGACACGCCATGGAAACCTGTTGTCGTCACCGCGATGTCAGATGGTAAAAGCACATTTGCAGAATTCTGTGAAGCTTGCTGTTAAGGCGCTTTACACAACCGTATGGGCTCTTAAAGCACACTCTCATGTAGAGCAAGCAAAGCACATACAATATAGCCAGTTTCCTAACACCTCTGAAGCAGCAATGGACCACCACACACAAAACTATGCCCAGTAGGCTACATTTATTACGTGGTCAAAATTAAACTGGTTCGTTAAGGAAGACGTCCGTGCATTCACTGAAATTGTGAAATATGGTTTCGGTCTATTTGCCAAATTATGTTAGAGAGCGGTGTATTCATTGATTGGCGAGTCAAGCCTGCCAAGTCACAGTATTCTTAAACAATTTATAGTGGCTTTTTGTTGGGAGAACGATGGTCAGGCGAGAAACCTATTACTGACCCTGAACTTTATGTGAACAAGAGATGTAAAAACGATTAAAACGACGATTTCAAACTTTTCTACTATATTCCTGTTGTTGAATAATGTTTGCAAAACTTGACATATAATGCGTACTTGGAATTCAAGTAAGAAAATTGGAGGCAACGTGGCTCGTTAGCGTGCACATCATTTTATTGGTAATTTGTGGAAAAATGATTAAAACCACGATTTGTTGCTTGTAGTTGGACGAAAATTAAATTATCCTAAAATATGCGAAGGTTCAGAATTACAAAATAAACTTACGGCAGTTAGTCTAGTCATTTTCGTAGGAAGGTTAATCAAGGTTGTACGAATTGTACCGCAACGGTTAGGCAACCATTCCTGTGTGCGAAGAGAAATATTCACGTGCATTCTTCTGCTGAAGTCCAGTGCAATGTACATTGGTTATATTCATACAGCAGTGAATTGATCATACACAAGTTAAGGCCGCAGTATGTATGCTAACATATTTCTACAATACAAAATTTTAATAAAGATAAGGAAATTTGCAAGCCGCGGCCAAATAGACAATGCACCAATCTTATACTGGACATGTCCGGCTGCATAAAATATGCGTCTATGCAGAGTGTCACTTTCCAAGCATGCGGATGACACTAAATCCGGAACGGCTTATACAAGCTCAGGAGGATAATCGTAAGTGCATGCTCAGGCAAAGCATCTGTTATATGGAGCTATTGTTAAATATAAATGACACCAGTGGAGCCAATTACCGGCGGTCGTTAATGCCCGAAATTAGTCTAAATTTGGAATAATTTCAGACGTATGACATATTGACGCATCCTCATTATCTTTTTCGACGATAAATTATTGCAAAAACTTATAACCATTTTATACGCATGTTGCACTCTTCCGCACTAACGCTCACCGGAACGAACACAATGTTCTCATTGTACAAGTTATTGGAAACCCTGTATTGGCGCTGGTTATTAGTTCCACCTATTATTTACCGTAGGGGTTAGCCTCCGATTTTCATTAATCGCTGGGACTCTTTTCCCATATCTTATAATAAATTGCCATGCCCAGAGCCAGGGCATGCAGTAATGGGCTATTTATATATCAGAATGAGTTTTATACACGTCAGTTTAGATATTGCGAAATGCACCCGAAATTCATACTTCTAAATGGAAAATAGAAGCCATAAAAAACAGATCTGCATATCAAATTACGTGACGGCTCAATCCAAATCGCAGCTAGATGAACGTCATCCTTTATGATACACTTTCTCCTTTAGCGTGGATACGCAAAAGAGGCGAGAAATCTAAAATACTTTACACAGTTACTTGCTAAACATTGACAAGTTTATAACAACCCTTCTAACCAAATATAACATAGCCGATAGAGTTTCGCTTATGCTCCACTTGGCATTTACGCCACGCCAGTTGGTATGGCGTACTAGTGCATTTGGCATTTAAAATGGCATGCTATTACTCACGCTTTCTGAGAGGATTTGCCACCGAGATTCTTGCGCTACTCCAAATAAAACAGGTGAAATCTGCATAAACGGTTTACCATCGCCCGCATACTGTCATGGTATTGCGGCAGCGCGTTATGGCTGGTAGTTATTTTTAAAGGGCACGTCCGCTGTATGACTAGGCTAAATATTCCTGCCTTGTTCTCCATCTCTCAATCCATGAAACTAATTTACAGCCACAAAGAATGAACGTGTTGGCGCATCCTGACAAACGTGGACGTTACATGGTCATGCCAGAGTATTGTGGCATAATAAAGTTACTAATCACAACCTACTGCACACACCTTTAAAACTGGAATTTGATTCATCTGTGTGCGTCTTTGACACTTAGGTCTGAAATATTGAGATACTGCTAGCAAACTATTTAGTTTTGAATGCCACTTACCTGGACATTGTGGAGGGGGTCTATATTCTCCTGGTCATTACCCGATGAATATTCACACAGCTGTAAACATAGATGCAGGATAAGGAAGTCGGCGTCCATAATGTATGAAGTAGATGTACGCGACTTCTTCACTCGATTCATGCACTTCGAAAACGGACGGGAATGCTAAAGTCATACTAAGCACCTATTGTTGTGCTTATGTGCTCTGCGCCAAATAATAATACACACACCGCCAACTTTAAAGTTTATGCTTTTATGCAATCAAAAGTTACAACATGGTTATTTCATTATACCCGCTATGTGCAGGAACTTGAGGAGTTCATAATTAAGCGTCCGTATGCATGCAAATATTGCTCTTGCCGATATATCTTCAGAGGATATCATCGCTTTGCTGAGGTAAGAATTCTGATGGATCAATGCAAAATAAGCTGCCAGGTAACTAATGCACATATATATATATATATATTGTTCAATCCATGTGTAAATATTTGTTTCACTTATGCTAAACCAATGTTTCATGGGAACGTTTAAATAACATATTGCTGGCATTTTGTCCGTTTCGCTACAAGCGTTTACAACACATACACGAATTATCGCAACACACGCAATCCCAATTACATTTATGATCCCACAGCTTTAACGTTCCTGACTCCCTTGTAACATGCCTAAACATTTCCATACATTTGATGGTACGTTTACTATGATCTAAGCTATACAATAACTAAATGATTAAATGGTATATTCTCGTTAAAACTAAACACCTGTGAAGGCGTGATCAAATTTGCATAGAGGTATAGCTTCTTTAGAATAGGAATATCATTCGTTTCAATAAAAGATGTAACCGGAACGGTATAGTACATAGAAGTAAACATTTTCTTAGGTAATAATCCGACCAAGGAACATGATGGCACTGATGGCACAGCCATATCTGTTGTGTCCATATATATATTGGGCGTGATTTCGCCATGTAGTAATCCTCGAGAACAGAAGCCAAACAAGATTTTCTGCAATCAAAGTTTATTAAAATCGTAATGTTCTGTGCTCCATCAGAGCATTATAATTGTAAAATAAGCTGCACAAGTTGTTTGTAAATTTCTAGTGACTGCGTCAGGGAGGACTGTTCAGCTGTGAACTTATTCATTGGCCAGTTACATCCGCTAGGTTTAGTATAGTTAAGCAAACATTCGTGGCCTTTTGTACTGACAACGCTTGCCAAGCAAACACCTATTACGTCCTATAATACTGCCGTAGCTTCCGTTGAACAGTGGTGTTAGCCGAAGTTGCATCGTACAGACCGATTTAGCACTATAGTATTCGCAGTCGGTGGACGGCCAAATTTATTCTTCATTGATGCAAAAGCGTCGTACAGTCGAATGCTAAATGGTGCAGGTGAGTAAAATCATTGTTAATATAAGCTGGCTTCTTCCGTTAATTCTTGTCCGGTTCGCACAACGTGTCCACATATCCGCGTTGGATTTGTCATGAGGATGGGGAGTGCAATTGTTCTTGTGGCTGAATGCGTCATTAACAGACAAAAAAGCCATCCCTTTGTACATTGCGGGAGGTTACGAGCAGCTTCCTTCGCAAAACAGAATCGGACTTCCTTCAAACTTAAGCAAGTGTAATTGTTTCCATGATCAAGTGAAAACGCCATGAAAGGCCATGGGAAAGCTCAAAGCTGTCCGTGAAATGACACCGGGAAATGTCATGTTGAATGGAGAATCAGAATGTTCTTCGGGCAATGTAAAGCACCAAAACCAAAATTTTGAACGCGTGTCTCGCACAGTTTGGAAATAATGAAGTTATTTATTTAGTTATTACTTATTGCTCAAAATTTAAAGTAATTTCGAAAAAAATGTTGCCAACTTTGACTTTAGTTATAAAAAATATTATGATAATTTCTTCAACATATCGTCAGCTGAGGGCGGTGTATTTTAAATAATTTTATAAACGCATCAAATCTAGTTTCTTGCCTAACTGCGGTTAACTAGTGAAATGACACAGTGGTTTTCTCAACTACATGTGGTTATTGGAAAATAAGAAATCCTGGTGAACAAACATAGCTTTATACTTATTCCCTTTTTTAAAAAGCCGATGTTGTTTCGCATTTGTCTGATATTTCATTACTTGCAACTGTTTCTAATGCGGCGTGAGAGTTATATTTTCTAAATTTAAGTCACGTCATGCCTACAGCTTAAAACTGTCGGGAGAAATAGCAGGGTAATTGAGTTTATTCAACAATCCTTAGAAAAGCGCGTTTAAGATGAAAACGCTAAAGCCGGTAGGTCCAAAAGCAACAAAGTAAACAAGAACTAATCAGTTCTATTGGGAAACCGGTTGTTGAATTTATCATCGATTTGATAAAAGCTTCAAAAAGCTGCTAATAATCACAGGATCATCGCCCGGGTTAAATGCTAAAACCCTAGCGGAGGACTTTAGTGTGTGTAGAGTGTGTACACCCACATTTGTAGTAGAAGGAATATATTAAGTGAACTGTCAGTAAGATGTAAATGTTCCGAAGTGATTGCAGTTATTGGAAGCTGCTTGAAGCAAAGCCATACATTTAGTGGATTAATGCCTAGCTTTCAAGTTACAGACTAGATTTACTTGGGCAGATGATTATATTCTTCCTTTTAGCTACAGCCAAACTGGACGTCGGGAATTACCCCACCTAATATGAACATTAGATATCTATGTTCACAATTATTATGTTAAAGATAGTGACTGAATTGTGGTATCTCTCTGTGTGTGCTTAGTTTTACGGCTTCGGGAGTAAAGGATCCAGAAAATTTAGTTTACTTAAACTGACAGTAATTATCGCAATATCTTTGTGAGAACTAAGTACTGAACCGTACAACAGGCAGATGGAGACCAGACATATAAAAAAGTGGAAACGCTGGAGAAGAAAATGGTTACCGTTGCATGGAAATGACTTTTTCTGTTATATCAAGTTTGAAACAAGCAAGGATCTTGCTTACACGAATTTAACTCTAGATTTGCTTTGTCAAAGTATGGCTTATTGTCAAATGTGTAAGTTGAGGCTAATATAGTTAAGAGGGACAATTATGTCAAAACTAATAGGCCATAAGCAATGTAACGGCCTCGCAACTACCTGGATATTTTATTTCTTTATGAATTTAGGCAAATTAATTAGTTGATCTCTCTATGTGGTTCTTCATATAATCCGTAATACTAAATACATGATAACATCACTCTAATTTCCAAAGCGTTAGTTGTTAAGGTCTTTAAGTCTTCGCTCCGTAACACAATTCATCATGATCCGGAAGCAGCTCTAGCAGATAATCTGAAAGTCCGCAGGTAAAATTAGTAATTATGGAAATTTGGGAAGCCCAACTTGGGAAAACTTTGGTTTATCCTAATTATCTCTCTTTTGTGTCGCGAGTGGTTAGGCTTTCATCTGATGGAAAAGTCGGAATCTACTTCATCACCCTGGAATAATTCATCCTTTCGACCACCAGGAACATCGCATGCTGATTGCGGAGCCAAAGGAATATTGTACTTGATTGTGTTGGAACCGCCACCTAACACAATCAGCGGAAGCAAATAAATATACTGACACCTAAAGAACATTGCAGTTTTCGGGTTTTTCTAGTTTGGTTTGAGAGGCATTCACAAGTGATCCACATGGATATTCCTACTCTCCATATCCAAGGAACTATTAATTAAATAAACCGCATCTTTCGCTCATGAGAGTGGACAAACCCGTGGAACACCATTTGTATCCACCAAACGCCAGCGTGGTATGTCGAGATTGGTCTATGGTGCGCTTCGCTGCTGACCTTTTGCAAAATATGTAAAGCAACAGCTCCAGAAGAAATACATTTGTGTTCTCAAAAATAAGCATTTATAAGCGCAGTGCGCCACACTTTTCTAAATAAAACGATAGGTGAAGGTACCCAGTTATTTGATGGCATTTGATCACACCGCATGCAAATAGGCCTACTCATTTTTATTAAGCCTTTTAAGCAGCTAAACTACACCTGCCGTCAGCAGGTAAAAGTGAACCGCTTCATGACCTTAAGCGTTTTGCCGTGCGGTGCATTAGATCAAAGAATAGTTGAGTTCGCTGAAGGGTATAATTGCATAACGGTGTTTTCTAACTAAATACTGATTCCACATCCAACCTGATGAGCATCTCAAATGGTCCACATGCAATTCAGCGGCTTGTTAAATATATTGTGACTAAGATATTCCGTGCCGGATGAAATTAAAATGCACCCGGTGCCATGTTTTAAGCACATGTGGTAATGTTATCAAAATGCACAACATCTTTCTTCCATTTGGTTCGCTATACGCTAGACACGTGAGGAGTTTTGGAATTGTGCCTACGTAAACCACCACATATAATTGTTGGCGATATATCCATCGCAATGAGGCTGGACCTTACCGTGGTGCGATGGTTTGTGTGCCTCAGCGATCCATTGAGCTACGATGGGTGGTGCTTTTGCACCTTCAGAGTCACTCATAACAGATTGGTCAATGGTTAGAGGCAAGACAAACTCAGCCTCCTGGTCCTCCAGGTTGGGGGTTGGAATGAGGGTGGCACCTTATTCCTTAAAACAGACTCCTTGTAGCCCAACGCCAAACCCGCTGCCTTGCGGTAAGGTTTTTAAACCAAAGGCTTTGGCTGAGCACCCTTATCGTTCTCCTGACTAGGCCTAGGCAACCTGGCAATATCATGCCCACGCAATACTATGAATTTTCCTTCAAACAATTTCTTGATGCTCTGGCCACCGCAGAGGATAATAAACCGTGCCCTATCTGCTGCATCGAGCAGGGTGGATAGGGGTTTGGATGCTACTGCTCAAGCCTTCCCGTCTTCTTATTCCCCCTCTTACGCTTTTTAACTCTTACCGTCCCATTACAACTTCACTTTTATCCCCCCAGTTTCAACCCCCGATTCTTGGCCTCCCCCAACATGCTTTGCTAGGCATTTACCTTCTAATTTCAACTCACATGTGAACGCGGAGCGTCACTCCTCTCCTGTCGACAAGCCCATGTCCAACCAAGCGGTCCAATCCAGTTCATCGGCTTCCATTTGGAGCCCTCGATCCTCCTTCAGATTGGCATGCCTCAATGTACGCACACTGCTACAAATCGGTCAACAGGCAGCACTTGCCCGAACATTGGAGAACCTCTCGATCGATATCTGCTGCTTATCAGAGACCCGCCTGCAAGACTCGAGCACTGTGCTCACTCTGCGATCCCCTTCAGGGGACGCAAGCAGTATTTTCTCCTTGCGCCTATCCGGTGACGATGCAGCTACGAGCACCGGCCAAGCTGGTGTTGGCATTGCCCTGAGTCCCCGGGCTGAAGCTGCTCTGGTTGCTTGGATTCCAATCAGTAGCCGGATGTGTGCGGTCCGATTGGCTGGCTCGTTTAAAGCTTCGAAGTCGCGCGGGACTAATAGATGTCTATTCATCATCGCTGCCTATGCGCCCACAAACTGTAGCGATGATTCGGTAAAGAACGACTTCTACCGCCAACTGACCCAGCTCCTTCGCCACAGAAGAAGCACGGACACTGTTGTGCTGGCGGGGGATATGAACGCACAAGTTGGAAAGTTGTCCACTGATGAACTGCATCTGGGCGGTCAACACGGTGTAGGCTCCCGTAATGATAACGGTGAGCGGTTACTTCATTTGTGTGAAGATGCTCGCTTATTTCTTGCGAGCACTAATTTCCGACACAGCACCCGCCGAAGGGTGACTTGGCGCCCACCAACCTCGAACCAGCCTTGCACGCAGATCGATCACATTGCGATAAGTTACCGCTGGAGAGGCTGCATCCAGAATTGTCGCTCGATTTGGAGCACATGTGTAGACACCGATCATGCACTTGTATGTGCTGACATGCGGATGCGTTTTGGCGGACGCCCACGACGACGCTGTGAGCGTATTGACACCAGCCAACTGACAAAACCAGCTGTTCTGAATGCGAATCGAAGTACGCTAACATGCGAGTTGAGCAAGCGCTTACAGGAGTCAATTGATGGTCACTGGTCACATGTTCGCCGGACCTTACTAGCAGCAGGCAAATCCTCATGTGGTATGTCTAATAGACAACATGGACATTGAATCTCTTAGCAGTCTCTGGAACTTATAGATGCTCGCCGGCAAATCCCGGCTGGAAGCGAGCACAATGAAACTTGCAAAGAGCTAAGGGCAAATCTCCGTGCTAGCCTGAAGAGAGACCGCGAATCTTGGTGGTCTCATCGTGCGTCAGAGATGGAAGTGGCCGCTGCCCTTGGCAACCATTGTAAGTTATTCCGTCTGATACGGGAAACGGGCAGCAGGAGACCTGCTGTTAGTGAAACTCTCCGTAACGAGAGTGGTCAGCCTTTCCACAATTTGTCAAAACGTCTGGAGCGTTGGGCTGAGCATTTTGAAAAGCAATTTAATCGGCAAGAATTGTTTGATTCGCCGGTCACTGATAGCCCCGCTCCGTGGGCTGTCCCTTTGGATCCACCCTCTCGCTCAGAAGTCGAACGTGAGATCGGACTGTTGAAGTTGAACAAAGCCGCGGGACCAGATAATCTTCCTCCAGCCCACTTCAAATTTGGAGGCTCTGCTCTTGTTGATGCTATGCATAAATTACTAGTGAAACTGTGGGAGAAGGAAACTTTCTCAACCGACTGGAGCCGCTCCGTTATTGTTCCCATCTTCAAAGGCGGCTCGCGCACGGAATGCGGCAACCATAGAGGAATCAGTCTGATCTCCATCGCCTCCAAATTACTCGCGTCCATAATTCTTCACAGAATGACTGGCGCTCGGGAAAGCCAGATTCGTGAGGAGCAAGCCGGGTTTCGTCGGGGACGTGGCTGCATCGACCACATCTTCACCTTGCGTCAGTTGTTGGAGAACCGTCACATATATTGTCGGCGCACCGTAGTCGTGTTCCTCGACATCAAAGGATCCTTCGATTCGGTTGATCGATGTGCCCTTTGGAATTGTCTACTCAGGAAAGATGTGCCCGAGAAATATGTAAATATTATCCAAGCATTATATGCGCGTAGCACGGGCAGAGTAAGGGCTTACAGCAGGCTGTCGCCACCCTTCAATATCTCCAGCGGTGTGAGACAAGGATGCCCGCTTTCACCTTTCCTATTCAACTTCGCTATTGACGAAGCCATGGAGATTGCATTTACAGGACATGACTTGGAAGGTGTGGAGCTACTCCCAGGAGAACGACTTCTTGACTTAGAGTATGCAGACGACATTGCCCTCATCTGTGACAGCTCCCAGACGTGTCAAGCCGCGCTGGACAGATTTGCACTGGCTGTCAGTCGCTTCGGGCTTTGCTTTGCACCACCGAAGTGTAAAGCGTTCCTCCAGGATTGGCAGGGTACGCCCCCTGTGCTGACCCTTAGTGGGGATCAGCTAGAAGTCGTTCAGAAATTCAATTACCTGGGAAGTTGTATCAGAGCCCTTGGGATCGAAGACGAGATCACGAACCGCATAGCGAAAGCTCGAAGTGCTTTTGCTAACCTTCGCCACCTATGGCGACGGCGCGACATTACTCTCTCCCTGAAGGGTAGAGTGTACAATGCAGCGGTACCTTCGACCTTACTGTACGGTTGCGAAACCTGGCCCCTAAGATCGGCGGACATGAAGAGGCTACTTACGTTCGACAATCGGTGCCTGCGCAGTTTGGCTCACATCTGGTTGAACACCGCGTGAGTAACGAGCGAGTTCGACGCCTTGTTTACGGCCTTGGAAAAGGGAATGAACCGCTCAGCACCGTCATTTCACTCATCAGGATCCGATGGCTGGGCCACGTGTTGCGCATTCCAGCCCACCGACTCCCTTGACGTGCGTTGTTTGCTCACCGGGGATGTGGGTGGAAGAAGAGGAGAGGTGGCCAAGCGATGACTTCGTCCAGAGAAATAAAGGCCCTCACTTCGGAGCTGGCTTCAGTTGGAGCTTCACGGCTCCTTGGTTGGGGTCCAAAAGACGGTGAACATGTTTGGCTGGATACACTTGATGATATGGCAAGGAGCCGACCTCAGTGGCGTTCCTGCTGTGCGTTTCTTTGCCCCTCCCCATCCCTTTAGACTCCCCCTCCATCTACGATCTTATTTCGTAGGGTAAAACATAATTAAATTCTTGTCTTTGCCTAGTAGCCGGCAAGTAGCTTACTGGAATGCTGCGTATCCGTTGCTGGTAGCTCAGCTGGCATTCAACTGTCGTACTTTTTTCTTTTGTTTATTGTATGTATGTATGTTTTTCCTTTATGTATTGGGGTACAATAGCGAAGGTGTGTTTACCATATCTAGCTGACATGTATAATGATGATGATGATGATGTTGGCGATATATTGTTGGGATGAGCGCCTATGTTTGCTACGATTAGATGTCAGATCTTTTAATGAAAAATAAAGTGCCAAGCAAACAACGCATTCATTTATTTTATCCTGTTCCGTTCATGTATCTATGTTTGTTTCCTTCTTGCAAATTAATTATTGTTTATGACACCGTGTGAACAAAGATATTTTTCTAACTTTTATTTAAAACGCAACAATTCTGCTAGTAGATGTATGTCATCGCTTGGTTGAGTTTGAAGTCAAAGCAAATGTTTCGAACGGATTTATTTGCATAAAGTCAGCATGGAATAAGGCATATTACATCCTACGTTGGAGAGTATATCTATCAGTTTGACGACACCTTCAGTGTTTTAGCCTAAGAATGCAGTGCAATCCTTGGCAAATAGTTATATATCTCCTTGGTCTTAACATACAAGTATGTGCTAAATCCTAACGCGAAAAGTGGACACTGGATATCTAAAGGCTTTCTTTCGCAGGGTGTCATAAACGATAAGTAATTTGCAAGAACTAAACAAACATAGATACATGAAGGGAACAGGATAAAATAAATGAATGCGTTGTTTGCTTGGCACTTTATTTTTTATTAAAATATCTGACGTCTAATCGTAGCAAACAAAGGCGCTCATGCCAAATATATATCACCAACAATTATATGTGGATGATGCATAACTGCGTTTTGCACTCCATAAACATAAGCAAAACATGGTCCATTATATTTCTGGACGTGAATATGGCATGTGATCAGGTCACATACAGAGGATTACTCACGGTTGGGTGCGTATTGCATCTCAGCTAACATCCTTTCTTGGTGTTAATCTACCTATCCAAACAAACACTGTCTTTAACCTTTCGCACCACTAGGAACGTTCTCCCGTAACTAACAGTTTATTCCAGGGGATCATTCTTTATCCCTTGCTGTTTTTACTATACTTACGGTCGTTTTCCAAGATTTCGGTCACGGCACATAATAAGTGTTCGATGGCGATGTAAATGTGTCTTTCTCGGTTTAGCCTACCGACCTATAAAACAGCCCCTCCCTCATTAATAGTGAAACCAGCACACTCGAAACATAATGTGGCTTATGGAAAATTAAATGCTCTAGAAAGTGTGCAAGCTTTGCTCCTACTGTTTTTCCGTACTAATTTACCTGCAGAAAAGTAACGTTACTTCTCTACAAATTTGCTCCGACGTTCTAGATCTCGTTTTGCCTTACCCCAGTTTGCTAAATTCCACTAAACTAATGAGCAAATTCTTGATCAGTTGTTAGACACAGCTTCAATGCAATGCGCCTAACGGAATCTTGATTCACCATTTAAAAATATATGCCTGACCCATTCCGAAAAATATTTCAAAGCCACTGCTAACGTATGAAATGTCTATAGTATGATGCTCATAAATTACAGTGCTCGTTTACTAAGCTCCTCCTGAGCTTCACTGCGCTTAGCTGCCAAAACCGTTATAAGCAGATTTTGCTAGAATTGCTTTGGCTGCGCAGACGTAAAACCAAACTTCTTGTTATCCACTAGAGTAATTCTGAAACTCAATTTGTAGCTGTTTTCTCCAAACGCTGGGCAGTCTAGAATACATTTATTAGAATGCCGCGCAATATTCATTGCCTAAAGCGCAAAGTGTCTTACGTTTAACTTTCATCTACATATATGCCAGCGTTTGGAATATGATACCAGAAGCCATTAGAGCGCCTGAAAGCGTAATTTTAAATTCTTCCATAAATATAATACCCGCTCTGCCTACAATAGAGGAAATATGTGCCACAAATTTATCTGCGAACGAATTCTGGGAGCACGGACATCTACATTTACAGATGCACAACAAAACAAACATGTGTCTGCTCCCTAACCCTAACATTAACCCAACACTAACCCTGTCGCTTAATTTAATCCTATTTCTATCACTATCCCTATATCTTTGCCTTTACTTTCATCACATACTGATTCGGAGGCGTATTGTAACTTTCGCTTTCAGACGCTGAAACTCGTTCTTTCTAGGTAAAATGTATCTGTTCACAAATAACCCTAACTATGATTCAAGCCTTTCGCGATCCCAACCGTTTCACTGCGCCTAACGCCAGACACATATGACTAATTATGTTATTGACGATTTGCAGGTTTCTAGGAATATTTCAATAAAAGGGATCCACATTGTTCACTTGGAAGTATTGGTCATCATGCTACGTGAAGCAAAGCGTCCTATATAGTACTTGTGTATATAAATTGAATGAGCAAATAGACATACTGTGTTTTGTAATCCGCGAACATTTAAATAAGCTATGGATGTATAGCTTTCTTTATAATTAGGGTCCGGGATGAGAGAATTGAGATTAAAAACCGGAAAACCGAGAAACAAGCGACAGTAAAACAAAAAGTGTATTAATGTATACAGAAAAACGAATGAATTTAGATGCAACAGTTTCCCTTAAATGATGCGCAGTTCGTTTTAGTTGAATATATGTCAGCAGTAGGAAGTAAGTAAAACTGGGAAGATAGCAGTTGAAGTTGACAGTTGTAAACCACACGATTGTATTTTTATCAACATAATATATAAGCTTCATCGATGCGTCAATTTCTGAGGCTATAAGTCAGGCCAGATATTTTAAAACCACATTCGTAAACGCCTCCGTAGCAATGAGCCTCTGCAGCATTGTAGTCAATCTCATTCTAGTTGTTGAGCGATTCTCTATCAAGCAAGTCCAATATTCATTCGGCTCATAAATCTGTGTGTGTTGTTCTTGGCGGTCGAATGTTTAGAAAGTACTTCAGTAGATGCAGTAGAATTCTGGCATTATATAGACTTCGTTCGTACACTGCGCAGGAAACCAGCAAGGTAATGCTACACTAACAGTGTTTTACTGGTTGTGCTACCCCAATATCATAAATTCCAAATTTTACTAAAGGTCTTCCAAATTGTCAGCGAGGGATGTTTACAGAGCATGCGAAATTGTTTTACATACGAGAATATTGGAACCTTATCGACTAGCGGTTCAGCAATTTAATTGCTCGTATCAAGCATTTTCCTATTAAAGTTGTATTGTTTCTGGAGGATTAGTTAAAAAACCACGACAGTGCTCAACTGGTGTATCGGCCATAACGGTTAGTACCATTGCACAAACGTTTGTTTCTCTGGGAGAAAGCGCAAACAGAGCAACATACTCATCTTGATACTTGGTGAGAGTGTACGTATGTAACCCCTGGATTATATAAAGTACATATGTCTATGTTACAAGGGCCTGTTAAGCCGCAAATATTTGGCTGATACTTCGGCCCTTTATTCTACATGTTAATTGCAGAAAGAGATAGATGCCGCGCTTATGGTTACGTAGGTTATTGACAATCCTAGCTGGTATTTTCTACATCGCTGCAACAAACAGTTGTGGTACAATGGTCGCGGTAAGCTTTGTGGTTTCCACAATTATTAATGTGAAGATTTATTTTGTATTTAAAATCCGCCTCAACACCTATTGTTACGCATCTCTGAGTAATGGATCACAGATGTGACGGCAAGTAAGCTAAGCGATTTGGCTTGGTTCCCAATGTTTAGATGAACAGGTACGGAAAGAGGTACTTCCGATCTCTATGTTATGATGTACAAGGAGTTATAAGTAAAACTTCAGTGGAACATTATAGCAACATATTGAACAGTGCGTTAAGCGAAATTAGAATTATTGAAACATAGCTATTATTTTTCTGAGATAAATGAAAATATCAGAAAAGATATAGGTTATAGTTTACTGATCCTTGATGCAACAAATTGGTTAACATGTTTCTTAAACGAATCGCCTCTACGACGAGGTTTCTAATTAGGTAAATTGTTCTGGTTAGATACAATGCAGTGTATAATTATGTATGCATGTATATCAACAACATGAGCAAAATACTCATTTTAGTCCAGTAAACAACAAGCTGACTTTCTATTAGTAGGTATTTTAATGCGGTTGTGGAAATCTACCATTTATAACCTAATAGCATAAGTACCAAAATTAGCGGAGCAATTCCAGATAATTAATGTGTGGGTTTATGCTGGTTGACAATTTTCCATTATTGTATACCAGTAATCAATCCGAGATGACAAGTATAACTTCAACAGAATAATTGCCAATCCATATATAGATGAAGGAACTGTTTGCCTCAAGGGGGTTAGTGGGGCGATTGATGCGGTTAAATGTGGTTCCAATACTGTTGTCATCAGGCGGTCATGGCAGTGATAGTGGAGGTGTCAGTTAAAGACACTGACAGACAGGTAAGAAACAAACTGCAGCTGAACAGATAGACAATTAAAAGCGCATTACATACTAGATTAAATATATGGTGCATGAAATAGAAACTATATTAAGGAGCCGCTAATTATCATGTGAGGTTTTTTACATGTACGGTAGACGTAAGAAATTTCGTTTCTGGAGTACGAGATAAAATGTACACCCTGGATAAATGCGCTGGTAGATTTGGATAGTCAGATGAACCAAGACCAGAAATCAGTTCAGGGTTAATAATTCGTTTCGTTAAACTCTATTCAGACCTAAATTTTTCCATAACACTGGTTGTTTGGGATAAGCGTCAAATCGGGCTGGGATCGATTTCTAATATGTTTGAAAGGTCAATATCGATGGCTAAAGGCAGCTACAGATGGTAAGAAAAGTACACCATAACCTTAATACAAGCTTCATTGGCCTGACGTGAACAGAGAAGGTCACGAAATGTAGTTAAGTAACCATGTCAGTCGTACACGGTTGTAGTGTAGGCCGTATGAATCGTTTATGTACACATAAATTCGGCTTCAGATGATGGATGTAAAAACCTCGGCCATAGGCATGAGTTGCTTTTGATAGCCATGCGATAAGCGTTCAGGTAATGAGTAGATGACAATAAAGTCATTCTCAGATGCCGTATGACTACTTTCGAGGAGATACCACATGATTGAGCTGTCTGAGTACGTAATTTCGCCTATGTAAAATAGCGCAGGGTTGTGCTCGGGAATCCTCTGGGATAGACGTCTCGTTGTGCGGCCCACGTATCGTGCACCACAGGAGCACGGGTACCGATAAACGAGCATTGAACGGGTCCACGATGGCGGGAATTATTTCAAGGGTATTGCAAGCAATGACTTGTTGTGGTAAGCAATTCTTAAGTGGACGGCGAAACATGTTTTTTAACATCATCTTTCAGACGTCGAGATAATAGATCAGCTGCGGTATTACCCTTAAATGGCATTGTAAGAATAGCTCTTTCTGGGGAGCAATGCTCCTAGGTGGCTTTCGCTTTCGTTCTTTAATAAGCTTCATAATAAACTTATAGCGGTGAGCATTTTCACGAAGGGCATTCCTGATTCTCTGTAGCTTTTCGTTCACAGTATCCGGAGTGCAAATACCGTGAGCCCTGAAGGCAAGTTATGGTACTAAACTCTTCTTGTGCTGTAAATGCACGTAAAGCGTAGATTCTTATGTGCGTCATTAAAGGCCTTCAGCAACTGTTCTGCATGCTTTTAGGATTCGCAAAGCACGAACGTGTCATCAACATACCGTAGGTGCATTACAGTTCCACAGATGTGCGTCCTGATTGGGCCATGTTATAATTTTGCCATAAGGATATCAGACAACAACGGCATCAAAGGAGATCCCATGGCCACTCCATCAATCTGGCGGTACATCACATCACTAAAGGGGAATTTCACATTTACCATTCAGAGAAATATTATTTCCTTTAGGAACTCTTCCAAAACGTTAGCGTATATTGGTAGTTGCCGGGTCACCTGGCACAACTATTACACCGTTTCAAGCAGTGGAATGTTTGTAAACAACGACTAGACATCAAAAGATATCTGTCTTGAGTTAGTAAAGTTGAGTCTAGATATCTTCTCAATGAATTCCAAGAAGACTCTCAAGCAGTAAGTGTAAACAATATCCCGTAACCGTTGCACTTTGTTCACCATCTGTTGGGCCAACAAATGCTGGGGAGAACCCGCCATGTCCAAGATTAGATGCATTGGGGCGCCTTCCATTTGAACTATAGGAAGGCCATATAATCTCGGTAGGTATCCACCTGAAGGCGTCCACTTTTCGTATTCGCACTTTGTGATAATTTTGAAATGCAGCATAAGCCTAAGGCAACCGACCAACTGTTTCTCTTACTCCCCTGTGTTGTCCTTCCCGACCATATGCTTCAGGAACTTAAGTTCGTCACTGAGGATGTGCTGCAATTTACAGATATTATCCAAACTATCTAGTAATATATTTCCACATACTCTGTCTGGTCTGGTCTAGTTATAATTGATTTGCTGTTTAACCGTAACTCTTTAACTTTCTGAATTCGCTCCCTCGAAATAATAACAATACTAGATGATTTAGCCTTAACATATTCACGACAACTATTCTCTAGACTAGATTTTAGGTTCTCAACTTCATTAGAGGAGGCTGGAAACAGGTCTCTAGATTCTAGCATTAGGCTTTCAAACTGCACTTATAAGGCTGCATGATTTATTTTATTACATGGAATACAAAAATAGTGGCCTAGTTATAACAATTCCAGTTTTGTCGGGCTTAGTACTACACTGGAAAGGTTGGAAACATACCGTTCCTAGTTATTCGAAAAGGTCAATTATGGGACCTAGTTGTTAGGCGTATTTAGTAAATTCCTTCGCTTTCTTGCTCCCAAAAACCTTAAAAATAAATATTAGCCCGATTTGACGCTTACCCACAAGGATATCATTGTTATGTAAACGTTTGAGTCTGAAGAGATTTTATCGAAAGGAATTATTATCCCCGAACTGATTTTTGGTCTTGTTTCATATTTGATGTGCGATAAATCAGCATTGCCCATAATTCGCTGAAGATTTGCATATTTCGGAAGGAAAGGAAAAGAATAGAACTGCTGAACCTATGGAATTAATTTACATATAGTATAACTGGTGAACCAGTATTACAGAGGAAACAAGCCATGTGTGTAAGCCGAATTGATGGTATATTTTTAAAGTGAATATATGTTAAACTCTCAGCTTGAAATAAGATCCATGTGTGTTTATGATAAATAAATGTTATGGATAATGGATGAGCATGAGCTGCGTGTAGGTCTGCGCAATGAAAGCATATATTTAATTAAAATGTAGTCGTGCTCCGATTCTGGGGCACGAGTTGCCCCAGCGGTTGCAACAGCAGATAAGTGCTCCGGCGTAGATCCATATTTTCACCCAATGCCGTAAGTCATTTTGTTGCAATTACTGCCGTAGTGGTTGTGCATCTAGTATTGTCACTCCAGCTGCACAATCCCTGAAGCAACTGGCAGGCCACAGCAAAAAATGCGCACAAACCTTTATAATGACGGCTCATGCAGTTGGCCACTGGTCTAATCGCATGGTTTGCGTCTAAGAATCCGCAAACTACCTCACATTTCAGGTGCACAGGGATGCCGTGGTAAGAAAGGAAAGTTATATCTCATTCACATGAAATCACGCAGCATGGGGCTAACATAACCCAAATACACAGGGACGGCTGCAAAATGGTTAACCTTGGTCTAGGAATCATCCGATTTTTCCTTTAGACATATATGTCGCAGATTTAAAAGTTGCTCCAATAGTGTCGAACTTCTTGCGACGTACGTCCTGTAGTATATAAACGCTGAAAGCAAATCATTGACAGCATAGTATCTATTCATACTCCGGTTGCAGGTTCGTCGATCGGCTCAACCGACCTCTAATTGTCGTTGCCTCATGAAAGCGCATTCAGTGAGTTTATTTACCAATTTCCGAAGTTATTGCGGTCGTATGAAAACTGTTCAAGCAGTCAGCATCAATGTGTTGCCCTACTTCTTCAACATTGGCCCTGTCTTTAAAAATCACAAACAACGGTTACCGCTCGAATAAAATGCCCCTGTAAAAACTGAGCTGCAGCACCTGCTGAATCGTAGCATAGTTCGACCGCCTGTTAATTAATAAGTAAACAATGTAAGGCAAACCTTTTAAGCATAATCAGAGATGATGCATTAGTGTGCACAATAGTGTTATGAACAAATCCTAGCGCTTGGGTGATACCGATGTCATTAGTTACGTGAGAAAATTTGGCCCTAAGAATGGATGAAGTCTATTCCCGAGCGTATCGAGATAAGCGTTGGGATGCATGATTAATGTTGCATAGGCAAATTTGTTCGCGGAGTTAGATGTAAAACCAAAGGTTACCTGGAAGTGTTGTGTTTTGTTGGAGAATTGGTCCGATGCGGTTCGGTACACAGTGTGGGTCAGACGAATGTAGTGTAATTACTAAACCGAAGAAAAGTAGTAATACTAATGGCATGTTGCTGAGTAACGATGTACATGCATTTGTATGAGAGCGGATATATGCACGGAACTTGCGAAATATGGTATCAATCAATTTGTCCATCCGTGTCAGAGAGCAATCATGAGTCACGTCTGCGAGTCATGTCCGCCAAGTCGCCGTTTTCTTAAAAATATCTTTGTGGCTTTTTGTTCGACAAAAGCAAAAACCCACAACATCTAAATTAATCTGCCGACAGATACTTTGATATTGGCCGGTCTGTCACTTGGCTGAGGTTCCTCAACTTTATTCGTAGTCATGTTCTGCCAATTGGTTTTCGTTTCCTTTGTGCTTCGCTTCCTCGGAGTCTACCTCGTTTCACTAGAACTGTTTGAGTTTGATGGATCAAATGACCTGCATTTTCACAATTTGGTTTGAGATTTCGTTCGGTGTATCAGCGTTTCGAGGTATGGAAGAATTCAATGTTCCGTGTTGGATGCGTGTCCAGGTGGGTTTGGCCGAAATCACCTCGGTGATTAATATTGATAAGGATAAGGTCTACTTAACTCAATCGGGGATGATCGAGCTGACCTGCAATTCGTCATATCTCAAGCTGAAATCTGCCCGCGATCTAAGATTGAGGATTTAAATTCTATACAAGGAAACTAATATGTACCATATTTTGACAAAATTGATGCAGAATGCTGCACATATAAAGCAATAACGGTCTAAGGATTCTCTAAAGCTTATTGTTAGTGATGGATTATATATAGTGGCGCTGCTTCATAACAAATGTATGAGGCACTGTCTTTAAGGAATGCTCCTTATGCTGAGTTATATTTAGCCATAGCAATTTCACTGAACATTTTTTGAAAGCAAATGGCTTATATGTCCTCAAAAAATATTCCAGGATGTAGAACATTGCATGATATTAAAAATGACAGCTTTTGTCTGCCACAAATGAGGCTTCGTTTACCAGAAAGCTGAATTTTCTCAGCGTACGCTTACCTGAATGCTGCTAAATAAACCTTGAAGCGTTTAAATTATACGTCGTCGTACTGCTACCAAGGACATGCAATGGAAAGCGAAATAATGCTGTTTCGTTACTGAACGCGGAACGTAGTAAAGTATAATTTAGCATAATGCCGTCTATGTTTGGCATGGTTCAAGCGGTGAGCAAATAGACACGGATATTATTTTCCACCGTTAGTTCATATGAGCGTACAGCCACGTAGAACTCAACCCTTGCTAGCTGCAATTCAGCGTGATATCTGCTGTATTTGACTTCTCTTAAGTACCTAATGCTACCAGTGCCAGATAAAAACTGCGGACTTACAAGCAGTGCGTCCTGTTGACCTTTCAATTCTAAAAGCCGGTACTCTATCCTACATGGAATAAGCGAAGTATGTACGGCAACCGCAGACACCATAATCTGCTCTTTCTACATAAACTCAAATTTAGGCAACCTCATATAATTGGTTACCAGGTTAGATGTAGGTGCTCAGGAATTCAGCAGCAGTCGGATATCTTAAACTTGCAAAACTTCTTGAGGGTATGAATTGGTCAAGTATTGCTTCATGATGCACACTTCGAGTTCCTACAATTATTGGCGTTTCGTCAACTCACCCAGGCTACTTAGTAAAGATTGCGGCAAAAGATCTGCAGTGCGACAAAATGTCTGCGTCAATAACATATGATGACCACGCGCCAAGCACCATTCCCCGTAAACACTGCAAATATTATTTAATTGTCAACCCAAACAAAATCTAAGTTACCATAATCGATGCACGTATGTACTGCGCCTAGGTTCTGAAGGCAATTCACTTTGAAAACCTACTCACTCCCAATACATATTGCCGCGACATTTTCAATAGTTTTGCACATGATTCATACTGCATGCTTAATGCAATTTATGCGCTACAATTCACAGCAGAGAAAATATAAGCAAAGTTTGAAATTAACTGAAATCTAACTAAATCTACTATTGTCCACAGCTAAGCATTTTGGACATGATGCTGTAATACAAGGTTGTCTAGGAACATTCTAACTAATCACCGTACAACACAACATACTAAACGCTTTGTACTCGGATTTATTAACTTGCTCACTGGAATTGAATTCTGTTGAGACCAGCATTCCTAACTTTACAACTAAAAAAGCATTAGGCAGTGCATTCAAGATAAAAGCACCACATTTTCTAGCATTAGCTTCTAAGCTGAAAACTGCGAAGTGGGTGCATGTCAAACGCTTCTAACACCGAGCATGTTAATCGCAATATTTATAGAGATTTCGTCGAATGGTCTAGGTACATCCAAGATCAACGATATATTGGTAGGAAACGCAGTTGAAGTAAACATTGTATACATAGATGCAGCCTTAAAATATTGTAAATAAGTATTCCCTGATTTACACAATACATTTGTGATAATTGTGTTGGATTAACGGGTCACTTTCGGCTGCGGACGGCGAGTTTGAATTTCGTGTTTCAGGATCTGGTAACCTATGATTACGACCATTTGAAAGTACCGATGTCGACTGGTTCATATTCAAGAATACCTACATTCAACCCGGTAAAGAAATAGAAGATGTGCCTACCGATCTTGGATGTCCATTGTTGAAGCATCGTGAGTAAACTGTGGTCGCGTTTCTGCCGCGTGTGCAACACTTATGTCGCGTGCTCTACGTAGGTTGTATAGTTGTTTAGATTTGGGTAAAAGCAACGCTAAGCTTAGAATGGCACAGTGATTTACTCAACTTCATGGTATAATTGGGGAAACGTAAATCCTCGTAAACTAATTTAAATGTAAACTTATGTTCCGTTTTTAAAAAGCCGACATTGTTTCGCATAAGCATTGTTATTTCGTTACACGCAATTGTTTCTGATGCAGAGTGACAGTTATATTTTCAAAGTTTAAGTCAAGCAATGGCTAAAATGTATATCTGTCAGAAGAAAGAGCAGGGTAATTGAGTTTACGCAACGATTCATTAAAAAGCGGGTTTTGGATGATACTGCTGAACCCCGTGCGTCCAGATTCAACAAACCAAGCATATCCTGTAGGCGTTTGCAAGAACAAGTCAGTACTTTTAAGAAACCGGTATTTGAATTGATCAAACACTTTATAGATGCTTCAAAAAGCGTTTTGTCCACGCGGCTTAATCGCGCGGGGGTAAAATCTAAGCCCATTGCGGTAGACATTGGAAATTTAGAGGAAGCAATAATGTGTACACCCAAACTTCTAGCAGAAGAAATAAATGGAAGACACTGTCGGTAAGATGTGAGTGTTCAGATATGATTGCATTTAATGAAACTTGCTTGACGCAGACCATACATTTAGTGGATCACTGTCTGGCTTTTCAGAGTACAGATTAGATCGACCTGGGCAGCATGTATATGGTGGCGTTCTTCTACTTACTAACAGCTAATATGTAGGTCGGGATGCTTCTCCCATACTACCAATATTAGTCATCTAAGTTTACTATTTCTCTCTTAAAGAGAGTGACTGAAGTGATATAATGTTTTGTGTGTACGTAGATTTTCCGCTACGAGCATACAGTTTACGGAACATTTAGCTAACTCAAACGTGCAGTAGTTTTCGAACCATCTTTTGATAACTATATACTGAAAATGTTAACAAGCAGATTAGGTCTATGCCTCCAAAACCATGGAAAAGTTGAAGAGGAATATTGTAACCGTGTTGCACATAGATATGCCTTCTTCCGGTAAGTCAACTTGGAAAGAAGCAAGCGAATTGATTACGCGCATTCTACTCTACATGTGCATTGTCCAACTGGAGCTAATTATTAATTGTGCAAGATAAGGCTACTATAGTTAGGAGGGACCATTATGTCAGCACCATCTCCTTAAACATGCATATGTTCTAAGCAAATATTCTTGCTCACATCGACCCTAATAGGTTATTTCGTTATGGACTTCAGGCTAATGAATTAGTTGATCTCTTGTTGTCGTCTTCAAATAAACCGTAATAGTAAATGCATGATACCATCACTCCAATTTCCAAAGCGTCAGTGGCTAAGGTCTTATAGTCCTCTCTAAGTAACACCAGTCCTCATGATCCGGTCAAAGCTCTAGCTGAGAAGTTAGAAGACTGCTATTGAAAGTAGTAATTATGGAACTTTGTGATGCCCAGCATAGGACCACCCTGGATTTGCCTCATTAGCTTACCTATGTGTCGCGAGAGTTTGGGCCTACGTCGCGCAGGAAGGTAGGAAGCCATTTCATCTACCTGGAATTTTTGATCCTTTTGACCGCCCGGAACAGCGCATACTCATTGCAGATCAAACGGAATATCGTACTTGTTTGCCATGGAACCGCCACTCATTCAGATAGTGATCGACTTCAACAATTCTGAGAATTAATGCAGCAAAATCAGCGGACGCACATTAAATATGGTGATACATAAACAACGCCGTAAATTTCGAGTTGCTCCAGATTCGCTCTAGATGCATACAGCAGTGATCCTCATGGAAATACCTACTTTCAATATCTACGAAACTATTAATTAAATAAAAAGAAGACGTTAGTTCATGAAAGCGAACAAAGTCGTGGAACATCATTTGTATAAACTAAACTTCAAAGCAGCTGAACTTCGCAATGTACTTAGAGAAACAGATGTAAGAAAGTATATTTTTCACTCAAAAATAGGCGTCCATTAGCGCACTGCGCAACAAATCAATGGTTACCAGGATAGGTTTAGTTACCAAGTTAATGATAGCAGTCGCTCCCAGGGAATGCAAATAGGCTTACTCAATTTCTTAAGCAATTTAAGCAACCAAACGTTGCCCGCCGTCAGCACCTAAAAGTGAACCGCTTCACGAACTAAAGTGTTTATCCGTGCGGTGCATTTCAGCAAAGAAACACTTGAGTACGCAGAAGGGTATAATTGCTTAGCGGTGTGTTCTAACTAAATAAACTGATTCAAAATCCAAAATAATGTGCATTTCAACTATTCTATATGCCATTCGGCTGCATATTAAAATCATTTGTGAGAAAGATGTTCTGTGATAGATCATGATAATATGCACCCAGTGCCTCTTTATGAGCAAAAGAGCTGTCATCAAAATGCACAACATGGTACTCCCATTAGTTTGGAGATTTGAAAGTTTTATATTGTAACGTAGAATGTAATATGACTTATTCCGTGCAGTCTTCATGCGAAGTAAGTATTTCGAAATATTTGTGGTGATTCCAGACTCAGCCAAGCGATTGCCTACATTTAATAGGTGCAAAGCAGCGTTAAAAGAAAGTTAGTGTGTGGTGTAAACAAAACCCACCTACACAATACCATTGTTCACAACACTTGAATTTGGATCTATTAAGTAACGCGCACCTCAGCCTAGTAAGTTCTACCTCGGGAAGTATGCGCACCGATGAGACTAAATTAGAAAGCGTAGCGCGACGGTGGAGTGATAATTGTTAAAAGGGATATCATATACCTTATTTAGGTAGATCTCTCAGATGGAGTGGAGCACTCTGTTTACAGTATTGATGTGGCTTTCCAACAATGAGAATTCCAACGCTGCATTAAATCAATAGAAACGTGACAATCTACTAGTTTCGATTTATGAAGCGCAAAGGTTAACATCTGCTACATTTTGTACCGACTATTTGCATAATCTTACTCATCAGAGTGGCACCCTCGGATGTACCGTTTGAGGTCTTATACAGTAAAGCAACATGCGACTTTATAAGATTTTCATGAGTCACCTAGTCGCACTTGCTCCCAAGCACATTGACATAACTAACCTCTAATCTCCCGTTGATGGCAGTACAAGCACTATCGCCGCCAAGCAGAATCTTGCGCTCCATTTACAATATAACCCAAGTCTTCTATCTCATAACTTACATGAACGAAATCCTGTCCAATTAAAGGAACTCGTTAGATCTGGAACACATAACATCTGAGTAAACAGCGCTTCTTCTCAACAACAGAGTGATATCGCTTGCCAGACTTGTGCAAGCTCAGAAAAACCGCCCTGATTCACCCATTAGCTTTATCAGTTTTCATGACAAATGGATAATTAGAGGTTCAGTTTATCTATACATGTTCGTTAACAATCACTTCTGTGACTCCCACTCTACCACAGATTTTATGGTACCAGATAGCACTCCAAAGTTTACTGACGACCTGCATCAATACGTTTCGACGTTAACCGGTGCGAAATCATGCGTGTAATACGTTTGCTGAAAATTTCACACTAACTAGGTTTAGAATGCGTCTACATTCAACTGTGAAACTTAGAGTTCCGGATATTCCAGCCCTCCGCCATAAGCCTTTAACGGCTATGAAGAGCGGCCTCTACCCAAACATTTTAATCACAGAACAAGTATCCCAGGAAAACAGCTATTTAATTGTCAAATTATTGACAACGACTGTTCTATCAGCCACGCAACTATCGCCTTTAGTTCATATAAAGAATACGAAAGAGAAAATGCTTGCAAGACGCAGCACGTGTTCCTACCTTTAAAGTCCCGCCAAACGTGTCGGTTTGAATTGCTTAACGGCGTTTTGCACTCCATAGACATAAGCAAAGCAGTGGCAAATATCTCTATGGACATAAAATCCCCATGAGATCAGGTCGCATACAAAGGATTACGTACGGTTGTGGTCATTTCGCATCTCAGCTAATCTCCTTTCTTGGTGTTGTTCGTACCTTTCCAAAGAAACACGTTCTTTAACTGTATCGCACCACTAGGAAAATGTATTCTGTAACTAGCATTCATTCCAAGGAAGGATTCTTGTTCCCTTGCTGTTTTTAATTTACTTAATGTCGATTTTCAAGATTTCATTCACGGCACATTATAAGTGTTCGCTACCATGTAAAGGTGTCTTTCTCACTTTATCCTACCGACCTACAAAGCAGACTCTCCGAAATACATATTGAAACCACTGCGCTCGAAACGTAATGTGGCTTGTGAAAATTAAACTGCTTCAGTACAATGTGTAATCTTTGCAATTACAGGTGTCCCGTACCGATTAACCTGCTTAAACTTAACGGTATTTCGCTAGAAATCTACACTGCCCTTCAGGATCTCGGTGTGCACTACACCAGTTTGCTAAATGCCGCTGATATAATGAGCAAAATATTGAACATCTGTTAGGCACATCATCAAACCAAAGCGCCTAACGGAATTTCGACTCACTATTTACAAGATATGTGGCCGACCCATTCCGAAATAATTTTGTTTGTCATTGCTAACGCACGCACGTTATGTAGAATGATGCTCATAAATTGCAGCGCTCGTTTATTAGGCGCCTGCCAAGCATAACTTCGCTCAGCAATAAAAACTAGTGTAAGCAGCTGCTGTTAGAATTGCTTTGGCTGCGCAGACTTAAAACCAAACTTACTGTATTCACTCATATAATTCTTTAAATCAATTTGTGTATGTTTTCACTAAACCATGGGCGTCATCGTCCGCATAATCAACATCATTACATCAGCCATTTGAACTGATGCTTCTCTGCCATACAAACATGATGACGTATAAAATATAGAATAAGAAGTGTGAGAGAAGCGGGACTTACCTGAAAACTATAATGCTTTAAAAAACATTCAGTTTTAATGCGCCTACACCTTGTGTAAACAACGTACCGTCACAAACAGTTGGCTAGCCTGCAAAGATAAGGCGGCATCGGCGAGACAGCTTCCTTGCGGCTTTCACTGCCACGCGTCATAATCAACCATTACCCCGCAGATAACTGAGCACCAAATACGATTTATACAGGCAATCCGATTAGGGGCGCAGCGGACGCGCCACTGATGTCGATTGCCAGCCATGTCCTGTAAACTCTCCTGCCAAGCACAATCCGACTCAAGTAGATTCCAGCCCGAAAGGCGAGACGGACAAACGGTGCCCAGCTTTGTCGACAGTGTCCTCATTTCCCGCTGTCAAGTAAACTTTTGTCCACCGCGAGCCTTGCACCACCCTACAGCTTGCAGACTGAACAAGCCCTCCTAGGTAAGCGGCGAGCAGGCATACGTAACACGTGCCTCAGCCAACACAACTTATTTAGTGATATGTTAATGATATACGATTATCACCACCTAGCACTCGCCTACGCACAGCATCGTTGCGGACACGATGGTGCCATCCAACTCCAGCAATGCTTCGCTTACAACGATGATCAAAGCCGTGAACGAGCCTAACATCTTCAGACCGAAGTGGCCAATCTCAATAACATAGAGCAGAACGGCCCTCACTGCGGCCTTGTATACACGGCATTTCAGACGGATGGAAACTCCCTTCTGTCGCCAATGGTGCCCCAGTTTCAAGAAGGTAGATCTGCCTTTTGCAATGCGTTAGCTGACGTCAGTTTCTATGCGGCCATCGTTGCTGATGCAGCTGCCAAGAAAAGTGAAATGATCACCCCCCTCGTGTTGGTTGTTAGCAAGCGTCAAAGGGGTTATCAATTGGTTGGTGGCCCTGCAGCAACACTTTGCACTTTGAAGGTGCGAAGTGCATACCAAATATTGGGACCACTCTGGACAGGCTATTCAGGGTTGATTGTGCCGCCGCAAAAGCATCGAAAAGCAAGACGATATCGCCCGCATAATCTAGGTCAACTAACCTTTTACCAGGTAGCACTTCAATGCGTACATCGTAAGATTCCGCAAGGAAACCCTCCATGATGGAATCCACGACAAAATTGAACAATAATGGAGAAACCGGACAACCCTGAAGAACGCAACTTGTGGTCTGAAAGCTCTCCGATAGGCCATCTTAGACCATGATACAGCCTTTAGTTTTAAGTATAAAGCACAAAGGATTTTCACAGTCTACAATACATTTATTAGAAAGCCGGACAATATTCCTTGCCTAAGGCGCATTGTGTTATACGTTTAAATTTCCTCCATAGATATGCCAGCGTTGGGAATAGGGTACCAGAAGCCGTTGGAGCGGCTGAAAGCTACTTCTAATTTCCACATCCATAACGATACTATTCGCTTTTCCTAAATTAGCAGAAATATTTGGTACAAGCTTATTTGCGAAAGAATTCTGGGAACACAGGCCTGTCCATGTACAGATGCACAACAAATCGTACATGTGTCTGCTCCCTAACCCTAGCACTAACCGTAACCCAACACTCACATTATCGCTTACGTTAATCCTAGTTTTAATCCTAAACCTGTATATTACCTTTACTTTTACACCATCCTTCTTTTAAAGCATATTTAACTATCGTTTTCAAACGCTGTCACTCCTTTTTTCTTGGTTATGTTTTACTTTGCATAAGTAACCGTTTATGTGATCCAAACCTTCCAAGATCTCAACCGTAACGTTGTGACTTAGGCCAGGTATATAAGGTTTATTCTGTTGATGAAGCTTTGCAGGTTTCTGCGAATAAATCAATGAAAGGGATCAACAATATTTACCTTGAACGCTTAGGCATCATGCTATGTGAGGTAAAGCGTCATATGTACGAAAAGTTAATGCAACGTGAATGAGCAAATTAACATAACGTGTTTTGCCATCTGCGAATATCTAAAAATGCTATGAAGATGAAGACTGATTTAGAAATAGAATCAGGCATGAGAGAAATAAAAAGTAATAACCGGAAAACCGAGAGGCATGCAATAGTACTACAAAATCCTTGCTAATAAATCCAGAAAACCGAATAAATTTAGATGCAACAGTTTCCTTGAAACGATGCGCAGGTCGTTATAGTTAAATAAATTTAGGAGTAGAAAGACCAGTGAATCTGGGAAGTTAGCAAATAAAATTGGTAGTAATAGAGGAGAATGCAAGCAGCGAAATGGTAACCAGTATAAGAAAGCATAGCATGGTGAAGAAAAATGTTATAAATTTTCGATTTGTTTATTTTATAAATTTATAGACGCTGGCAGTCAAGAATAAGTTGAAACATATCAGACTTGACTAGGCCCAAGCGAAATGCATAGATTCATAATCCACGGTGGGGTAGGAATAAGAAGAGTAATACTTGGTCTTATTAAATATCACTTCACTTTAGGAATAATGGTAGTTTTGAAGGTACAAGAAGCCAAAGCCAATTTGTGATTGAAAGTTTGTGTGTATATACAGTCCAATTGTTCTTTACTTGCCCCGCAAAGCTGTTCAACTTGACAACAAATTTGGCGTAACTGTGATTAGCTCCGATTATTCTCCCTATCAATCACACACATACAAAGTACAACTTTTGATCACCAGACAATTCTTTCAAAGCAACGTGACCGCTTTGTTCCAACAACAAGCCTTTGTCAGGCTAGTGACAACAGACTATGGTGGCCCCAACATAAAAAATTAGTAAAGCTAGATATCTTTGAACAAATGGAATGCACCAGTACTGACTGTATTTCCAGTTTTAATTTTTAGTTTTAATGGCATCGACTGACCCAGAGAGCCAGATGCCATTTCTTCAGTGCAGGCACATAATATCTCTCTTTGTTACGCAACGTGTGATTAACATTTAGAAGAAACTAATATCAGGTCACAGCAAAAAACTTTGCGGCCAACTGATAACAATGCTTATGCGAAAAATATCTACCTTTTAGGAAAGGATAATAAATGTACACATATTTTCATGAAAAATTAATATTTACTGACGATACTCTCACGATTAGCGGATCACCTGGTCAGATCATAGTCATTGAGCAAGAGACAAAAGTAGGATTACAGAAGCCGAATGCGGAAGGCAAACAACAGTTACTCTAGGTGAGTTGGGTGTTGGACAAATGTCTAAACCAATAGGGTAATGATCAGATTAAATTGGCTTTTGGGAAAAATATGAGGAGCGACAACACTCCAAGCTGTGGAAGAAAAAATGTTGAGTGGAATTGCCAAAGATGATTCAGAATATTTAAATCGCCTAGCAGCTCTCAGAAATCAGGCGAGTCATCACAGAATAGAATGGACTAGGCAATTAGTGACGGTATATCAAGAGAAGCCAGAATCGCAAAAGCAGATGCAATACGTTGTTGAACACGCACACATGTGGATGGAAGGGACATCGTTATATTGAGGAAAAATGGAGCGTTTATAGGGAGCAGAAACATGTTGGTATTGTAGTACATCTGCATATGGACAGGGCGTGCTCCCAGAATTCGTTCGCAGAGACGCTGCGCAAAATATCTTCCAGTTAGTTTGGGAAAAGCGATTACTATCTTTATGGAGTATGAAAGCAGAATTACCCTTTCAGTTGCTCCAACGGCTTTTATTTCTAAATCAAAACGCTCGCGTATCTGTGGAGGAAAGTAAAAAGAAAAACACATAGCGCTTTAGGCCGAGAATATTGCGCGGCATTCAATTAAATATATTGTAGACTGCACAAAGCTGGAAGAAAACATACACAAATTGATTTAGAGAATTATATGAGTGAATACAGTAAGTTTGGTTTTAAGTCTGCGCAGCCAAAGCAATTCTAACAGCAGCTGCTTACACTAGTTTTTATTGCTGAGTGAAGTTATGCTTGGCAGGCGCCTAATAAATGAGCGCTGCAATTTATGAGCATCATTCTACATAACGTGCGTGCGTTAGCAATGACAAACAAAATTATTTCGGAATGGGTCGGCCACATATCTTGTAAATAGTGAGTCGAAATTCCGTTAGGCGCTTTGGTTTGATGATGTGCCTAACAGATGTTCAATATTTTGCTCATTATATCAGCGGCATTTAGCAAACTGGTGTAGTGCACACCGAGATCCTGAAGGGCAGTGTAGATTTCTAGCGAAATACCGTTAATTTTAAGCAGGTTAATCGGTACGGGACACCTGTAATTGCAAAGATTACACATTGTACTGAAGCAGTTTAATTTTCACAAGCCACATTACGTTTCGAGCGCAGTGGTTTCAATATGTATTTCGGAGAGTCTGCTTTGTAGGTCGGTAGGATAAAGTGAGAAAGACACCTTTACATGGTAGCGAACACTTATAATGTGCCGTGAATGAAATCTTGAAAATCGACATTAAGTAAATTAAAAACAGCAAGGGAACAAGAATCCTTCCTTGGAATAAACTGCTAGTTACAGAACACATTTTCCTAATGGTGAGATACAGTTAAAGAACGTGTTTCTTTGGAAAGGTACGAACAACACCAAGAAAGGAGATTAGCTGAGATGCGAAATGACCACAACCGTACGTAATCCTTTGTATGCGACCTGATCTCATGGGGATTTTATGTCCATAGAGATATTTGCCACTGCTTTGCTTATGTCTATGGAGTGCAAAACGCCGTTAAGCAATTCAAACCGACACGTTTGGCGGGACTTTAAAGGTAGGAACACGTGCTGCGTGTTGCAAGCATTTTCTCTTTCGTATTCTTTATATGAACTAAAGGCGATAGTTGCGTGGCTGATAGAACAGTCGTTGTCAATAAATTGACAATTAAATAGCTGTTTTCCTGGGATACTTGTTCTGTGATTAAAATGTTTGGGTAGAGGCCGCTCTTCATAGCCGTTAAAGGCTTATGGCGGAGGGCTGGAATATCCGGAACTCTAAGTTTCACAGTTGAATGTAGACGCATTCTAAACCTAGTTAGTGTGCAATTTTCAGCAAACGTATTACACGCATGATTTCGCACCGGTTAACGTCGAAACGTATTGATGCAGGTCGTCAGTAAACTTTGGAGTGCTATCTGGTACCATAAAATCTGTGGTAGAGTAGAAGTCACAGAAGTGATTGTTAACGAACATGTATAGATAAACTGAACGTCTAATTATCCATTTGTCATGAAAACTGATAAAGCTAATGGATGAATCAAGGCGGTTTTTCTGAGCTTGCACAAGTCTGGCAAGCGATATCACTCTGTTGTTGAGAAGAAGCGCTGTTTACTCAGATGTTATGTGTTCCAGATCTAACGAGTTCTTAATTGGACAGGATTTCGTTCATGTAAGTTATGAGATAGAAGACGTGGGTTATATTGTAAATGGAGCGCAAGATTCTGCTTGGCGGCGATAGTGCTTGTACTGCCATCAACGGGAGATTAGAGGTTAGTTATGTCAATGTGCTTGGGAGCAAGTGCGACTAGTTGACTCATGAAAATCTTATAAAGTCGCCTGTTATTTTACTGTATGAGACCTCAAACGGTACATCCGAGAGCGCCACTCGGATGAGTAAGATTATGCAAATAATCGGTTCAAAATTTAGCAGGTATTAACCTTTGCGCTTCATAAAGCGAAACTAGTAGATTGTCACGTTTCTATTGATTTAATGCAGGGTTGGCGTTCTCAATGTTGGAGAGCCACATCAACACTGTATACAGAGTGCTCCACTCTATCTGAGAGATCTACAATTATCACTCCACCGTTGCGCTAGGCTTTCTAATTTAGTCGCATTGGTGCGCATACTTCCCTAGGTAGAACTTACTAGGCTGAAGTGTTGTGAACAATGTTATGGTGTAGGTGGGTTATGTTTACACCACACACTAACTTTATTTTTAACGCTGCATTTAATCTAGTAAATGTAGGCAATCGCTTGGCTGAGTCTGGAATCACCACAAATATTTCGAAATACTTACTTCGCATGAAGACTGCATGGAATAAGTCATATTACATTCTACGTAGCAATATAAAAATTTCATATCTCGGAACTAATGGGAGTACCATGTTGTGCATTTTGATGACAGCTCGTTTGCTCACAAAGAGGCACTGGGTGCATATTATCATCATCTATCACAGAACATCTTTCTCACAAATGATTTTAATAGGCAGCCGAATGGCATATAGAATAGTTGAAATGCACATTATTTTGGATTTTGAATCCGTTTATTTAGTTAGAACACACCGCTATGCAATTATACCCTTCTGCGGACTCAAGTGTTTCTTTGCTGAAATGCACCGCACGGATAAACACTTTAGTTCGTGAAGCGGTTCACTTTTAGGTGCTGACGGCGGGCGAAGTTTGGCTGCTTAAATTGCTTAAGAAATCGAATAAGCCTATTTGCATTCCCCCTGATCGACTGCTATCATTAACTTGGTAACTAAACCTATCCCGGTAACCATTGATTAGTTGCGCGGTGCGCTAATGGACGCCTATTTTTGAGTAAACAAATATGCTTTTTTAGATCTCTTTCTCTACGTACATTGCGAAGTTCAGCTGCGAAGAGCAATAATGCTGCTTTGAAGTTAAGTTTATACAAATGATGTTCCACGACTTGTTCGCTTTCATAAACTAACGTCTTCTTTTTATTTAATTAATAGTTTCGTGGATATGTAAAGTAGGTATTTCCATGAGGATCACTGCTCCATGCATCTAGAGCGATTCTGGAGCAACTCGAAATCTACGGCGTTGTTTATGTATCACCGTATTTAATGTGCGTCCGCTGATTTTGCTGCATTAATTCTCAGAATTGTTGAAGTCGATCACTATCTGTATGAGTGGCGGTTCCACGGCAAACAAGTACGATATTCCTTTTGCTCTGCAATGAGTATGCGCTGTTCCGGGCTGTCAAAGGGACCAAAAATTCCAGGTAGATGAAATGGCTTCCTACCTTCCTGCGCGAGGTAGGCCAAAACTCTCGCGACACGTAAGTAAGCTAATGAGGCAAATCCAGGTTGGTCCTATGCTGGGTATCACAAAGTTCCATAATTACTACTTTCGATAGCAGTCTTCTAACTTCTCAGCTAGAGCTTTTTCCGGATCATGAGGACTTGTGTTACTTAGCGAGAACTATAAGACCTTAGCCACTGACGCTTCGGAAAATGGAGTGATGGTGTCATGCATTACTATTACGGTTTATTTGAAGACGACAACAAGAGATCAACTAATTCATTAGCCTGAAGTCCATAACGAAATAACCTATTAGGGTCGATGTGAACAAGAATATTTGCTTAGAACATATTCATGTTTAAGGACATGGTGCTGACATAATGGTCCCTCCTAACTATAGTAGCCTTATCTTGCACAATTAATAATCAGCTCCAGTTAAACAATGCACATGTAGAGTAGAATGCGCGTAATAAATTCGCTTGCTTCTTTCTAAGTTGACTTACCGGAAGAAGGTTTATACATGCAACACGGTTACAATTTTCCTCTTCAACATTTCCATGGTTTTGGAGGCATAGGCTCAATTTCCTTGTTAACATTTTCAGTATATAGTTATCAAAAGATGGTTCGAAAACCAATGCACGTTTGAGTTAGCTAAATGTTCCGTAACCTGTATGCTCGTAGCGGAAAATCTACGTACACACAAAACATTATCTCACTTCAGTCACTCTCTTTAAAAGAGAAATAGTAAACTTAGTTGACTAATGTTGGTAGTATGGGAGAAGCATCCCGACCTCCATATACACGCTGCCCAGGTCGATCTAATCTGTACTCTGAAAAGCCAGACAGTGATCTACTAAATGTACGGCCTGCGTCAAGCAAGTTTCATTAAATGCAATCATATCTGAACACTTACATCTTACCGACAGTGCCTTCCATTTATTTCTTCTACTAGAAATTTGGGTGTACACACTATTGCTTCCTCTTAATTTCCAATGTCTACCGCAATGGGCTTAGATTTTACCCCCGCGCGATTAAGCTGCGTGGACAAAACGCTTTGTGAAGCATCTATAAAGTGCTGGATCAATTCAAATACCGGTTTCTTAAAAGTACTGACTTTTTCTTGCAAACGCATACAGGATATGCTTGGTTTGTTGGATCTGGACGCACGGGGTTCAGCAGTATCATCCAAAACCCGCTTTTTAATGAATCGTTGCGTAAACTCAATTACCCTGCTCTTTCTCCTGACAGATTTACATTTTAGCCATTGCTTGACTTAAACTTTGAAAATATAACTGTCACTCTGCATCAGAAACAATTGCGAGTAACGAAATAACAATGCTTATGCGAAATAATGTCGGCTTTTTAAAAACGGAACATAAGTTTACATTTAAATTTGTTTACGAGGATTTACGTTTCCCCAATTATACCATGAAGTTGAGTAAATCACTGTGCCATTCTACGCTTAGCGTTGCTTTTACCCAAATCTAAACAACTATACAACCTACGTAGAGCACGCAACATAAGTGTTGCACACGCGGCAGAAACGCGACCTCAGTCTACTAACGATGCTTCAACAATGGACATCCAAGTTCGTTAGGCGCATCTTCTATTTCTTTACCGGGTTGAACGTAGGTATTCTTGAATTTGAACCAGTCGACATCGGTACATTCAAATGGTCGTAATCATAGGTCACCAGATCCTGAAACACGAAATTCAAACTCGCCGCCTGCAGCGGAAAGTGACCCTTTAATCCAACACAATTATCACAAATGTATTGTGTAAATCAGGGAATACTTATTTATAATATTTTAAGGCTGCATCTATGTATACAATGTTTACTCCAACTGCGTTTCCTACCAATATATCGTTCATCTTGGATGTACCTAAACCATTCGACGAAATCTCGATAAATATTGCGATTAAAATGCTCGGTGTTAGAAGCGTTTGACATGCACCCACTTCGCAGTTTTCAGCTTAGAAGCTAATGCTAGAAAATGTGGTGTTTTTATCTTGAATGCACTGCCTAATGCTTCTTTAGTTGTAAAGTTAGGAATGTTGGTCTCAACAGAATTCAATTCCAGTGAGCAAGTTAATAAATCCGAGTACAAAGCGTTTAGTATGTTGTGTTGTACGGTGATTAGTTAGAATGTTCCTAGACAACCTTGTATTACAGCATCATGTCCAAAATGCTTAGCCGTGGACAATAGTAGATTCAGTATCTTGGAAGAAATTAAAGTTCTCGCAGTAAAGGTAAATTTTTGCGGCCAGAATTGCAACTCAGCAAAGTTTTGCTGCAGTACCGTCGCAGCCTATAGACCTGACCATATCAACATGCTGAATGACAGGCTTAATGTTACCTGACACATCCTGGTAATAATATATTTTTTGGCAAAATTAAGATAAAGTCCGTCTTAGGGTTACGCAATCCTCGATATTATGGAATCTGGAAAAACATTATCTTAGCAGGAGAAGTGGTACATACCTGCTATGCCTTGCACTAAGAGGTGGTATGCTAACAATTAATGGAAACGTTTGAACATCAAAACTGCGCTCTTTCATGCCAGGTCACGCTGCACTGTTATGTAACTGTCAGAATGTATTCATGCAACTATGTATTCAGCAAGATGAAAAAGCAAATGCATGTAAAATATTTGTGACCTGGTCGAGTGACCTTGGTTAGAGCTCTCCATGCACACCGTTTGTAATCACCGCCATCCCAAAGGGAAACATCATATCTGACGATTTCTGTACGGCTTATTGTTAGAGGGCATTAAATTACCAAACGGGCTTGTGAAGTACTGTCTACGGCAGAGCCATTAATACGAAGAAAAAAGTAGAATAAGTTTCCAGAACAACGTCTCAGGAGCAATGACTGACAAAAACAAAATAACCCTCAGGAGGTTGCGCGCAAATACTTGGCCCAAACCCAAACCGGCTCGTTAGGAGTGTCGTCGATACAAGGCATAGAAACTTAAATGCATCCTCTATAATTTCGTAGGCTATGATATCGCAATGATACTCAGCTAACTGGAAATATGTACTGCTGCATGTGGGAGGCCAACATCCATGAGATTACCTCGATCGGTAAAAATGGAATGCATCCTTTAGAGGATTTATTGCACGCTATGGAACACCGCTTTGTTCCTAGTAATCTGTTGCTCTTCATCGTTTTAAGAACCTAAGTAACTAACAGCTGCGCATTAATACACACGTCACTGAAAACGTCCGCTGCATTAATCCCAAAGATTTCTCTTGGACATGCCTAAAATCTGGGTTCAGCAATTATAATGTATACACGAACATCATTCACATTATATTTTTCTAACTTAAAACTGAAAACACTACCTGTTTACTCACTTATTGGTGGGTGACTGTTTCTTGCCGAAAAGTCTATGTTACCAATTTCTTCCACTAATTATCCCAACAAATTTAGTTGCACCATTATCAACATATGCTTTCAATATTCCAATGAAGTTATGCATTGGTGTTTGTATTTGATCATACACTAAATATTGCGCCTCCTATTATAGCAAATATAAAACACGCTTAATTTAATTCCTCAGTGAACGCTTAACATGCCAGACGCGGTTTAAGGATGCCGTTGTTAAGGCATTGTAAATCAACAAGAGGAAAATGTACAGTTAGTTATCCTTTATCAATTTGAACCTAAGCATATTTAAAATATCATGCATAAGGTTGCATAAGTCGAGGCAACGCAATAATCACTTTGCAGTACTACGCTGGTTTTGAATTATATATCTGTTAAAATAGTTATGTCTCCATTTAATACTGCTGTAATGTGTACTCATCGCCATTAAATGTGCAGCCGCTGGTACTGAATATTTGGTGGTGGGGAAGATAATGGAGATTCGGTCAAACAAAATGCGGTAAATTTCAAGAAATATTTATTTACAGCAACAGAGCATTGCAAGGAATCAAGTGATTCCCTGGTGGGCCAGATTGTTGTATTTTAGTGCAAACCAGCTTTCACAGACTGTATGAAAAGAGAATCCAAAATGTAAATTGAAAGCAACCGTCTGATATAAAATGTCCTTTAAACCACTGTTTGGGTCTCTTATCCTTCGCGCACCGGATGATTCTTGTCGCATCTTCTGTTACAATGTCTGATATGGTAAAGCCATGCGCAGGCGCCTGGTATGCCGCTGCAACTTCTCCTTCCTCCTATCGCGTTCTGACAGTCCCTAAGGCAATCGGACTGTGAGTACCCGTCCTTTTCGATCGTAAACACGCTTATTGAAATCAAACACTGAAAAATATAAAGTGAACGGATTAGTAGCAAAGCCGTTGGCAAGCAACGTCATGCTATTATTCAAAACATTGTGTTTGTCAACCAACTCCACTAACTTGTTACAAGTACATGGTTGTGACGTCGAAATAGCGCAGCCTTACCGCAAATAAAACGAAGGACTCATATCGCGTTGTGTTGAGATGTCCAGGAGGATTGATCATCCTTTACATTTACCTCCGTCACCAAGACCGCGCAGGCGGTGGCTGTTCTCATCGTGCTAAACGGATATTGGTTTGTGGCCGGTTTAGTGTGTTTACTTTCAGTCCAATTATGTTAACCGTTGACCGATGTGCAGGTGCGTCAATGCTAGGAATGTATTACAGGTAGATGTGACCGAGGTAATCTTGCTAGTGAACAATATGTATGTTCAAGCTAAGAGAGCTTCAAATACGGACAGTTAATGAATGCTAATGGATTATTTCTTGAATCAGACAGTTTTCATATTGCGTAAAAGGCCAAACAGACATTAATGTAAAGGCTATCATATGTTCTTTATCTTGACACCCATTTCGCAAACTTGGGAAAATATCTAAACAAAAAGTACCATTTTAATCCGTCGCACTATTTTTGCCAATTATACCATTACTTGGGCACTGTAACTAGTATTTAATGGTAGTTAAATTCAAATCACAATTAATCAACCAAACCACTACACGTCGTAGCTCTAATGACGACATATCACTGTACACCAGCTGATGATCATCAGAAGTATTAGAACAGAGATAATGGTAGAGGGGAGCCATGCCATTGATTAAGTTTATAAAAATATAATAGTCATAAAACGGAACTACACCGCTGTGTGCTGTTGCTTGCTCTAGCTTCGTCGATTCTTACGCCAAAATCTATACCGCAAAGAAACTCCGGAATCCAAGTCAAAAATTGAAAATGGAGCTCAAACTATTGCTCATTTAGCTAAGAGTCAATGTTAAATTGAGTCGACGGCCTTGCTAATTTTGAGGTATCACACAACAACTGAGATTCCGTCATCGAAACAGCTAGTTTTCTCATCTAACAAAGACAAAATACTAGTAAAGCACGATTTAACCTTTACAAGCCCATGCTCCTCATTTCCCATTTAGCCTTAATTAGAAGCGCTTACAAGCTTGTTTTCTGATAGGTTTTTCCAAACAATTAAGTAGAAGGTTGGTTAGACTTACAGGCTGGTACTTAAGGAATAAGGTTTGAACCCCTTATATATTCTGCTACAACTGTTGTCTCCATCCATCCACCTGGTAGCCTAGCTTCACCAAGTTACATATTGAACATCTCCAAGACGGCATATTAGATTATGTTAGTTAGTGGCTAGACAATAGCACGATACACGTCGTCAGGTCCAGCAGATTTATGTTAGTCTAATCCAGCTCCTATCCCGAGGATCTCCACAGCAGTAAGCACAGTGTCCTGCATTTTACTATTATTTTGACAAATCGAAAGTTACGGTGTAGAAGCTTTTCGTCCGTTAGGTGAGCCATTTGCAAATTGTGCAGTAGCAACAGTGCTTGCGCAACATCCTCTGTGTTATGACAACAGCCATCGGCTAGTAAATGACAAACACCATACAATTAAGCAGACTTGCATTAAAAAACCTATAATTCACCTTCCGTTTTGGTCTTACATTTTTGACGAGCATTACTTCACAGCGATACTTCGCTTGCCCTTGTATCTTTATTGTCTTATTGCGACATTTCGTTTATTGCAACCGACGGTTAAATTCACCGAAATCTTTGAAACAAATTCTACTAAATGTTGCGTCTCTATAATATGATCGCTTGTGCGGCACAACCACTTAGTTATATTGGTTTGTTTCCTGGGGTGCAATGATGCGAACACGTCTGGTGGCTGATTAGTCCCACTCTTAACTAAGTTCCATCCTTGTTCTATCATGGCCCTATGCAAATCAGGAAGGCAATGAAGCTGCCGTTTTCTGGCTCTTACCGTATTTACTATGATGCGGCCAAAGTGCTGCGCTTGGAGCCTATTAGCATATACAGAGATAATAATGATCTAACGGTCACAATTTTGACAAGTAGGCGTATGTGAACAGTGCAAACCCTAGGGTTGTAGGAGCGCAACCAAGACGCTCGCTTGTCTGAAAGTTACGTAACATAAGAAGACATTACCATGTAACACGGTTACAAATTGCTTCTCTAGCGTATTCGCGGTGTGAGAGGTATGCTCTTAGTATGCGTGTTGGTGGGTTCAGTATATAGATATCACAAAGATAATGCGGTAACTACTGCCGTATGATTAACTAAGCTTTTCATTCCTTGTCCTCTCTAGCGCACACTGCGTACAAACAGAAAATTATTTCAATATAGCCAATCACTTTAATATATTAATCATGAAATTAGCTTCCTAACTTTGGCGTAATGAACGGAGCTTTCCAACTTTAATGTTGCCAGATTATAAGGAAAAGAGCACCACCATCTGCCTGCTATCCAGTGTTATCTACTCTGTTCTCTTAATAACCAGACAGGAATCCAATAAATATATCGCCCTGCGTCAAGCCGGTATCAGTAACTGCAATTACATCAGAACACTTAGAACTTACCGAAAGTTCCTCCCATGTATTCCTTCTAATAAAATGTGGGAGTACACAACCTACATCCATTTAAATTCCTCCCGTCTACCGGATCTGTTTAAGTGTTTCACCCAGGCAGTGAGCAAGTGTGGGCCAATCGTTTTTTGAAGCAACTCTTTAATGCTTCATCGATGCAATAACTGGTTCCTCAGTAGTATTGACTGGCTCCTGTGAACGCCCGCAGGACAATTTGTTAAGTTGGATCTGGACGTACCTGCGTTTAGAGTATGATCAAAAGTCTGCTTTACAATTAGAGGTTGAGTAAACTCAATTAAGTGCAATTTGTTCTGCCATATTTAAACAAATGCATCGCGTGATCTACATTAATAATTATAAACGGCAGGCTACATCTGAAATATTTGCAAGTAATGATATATCAGTTATTATGCGAAAATGGTAGGCTTTTTAAAATAGTAACAAAAATGTTCATCGATATATGTAAACGCGCATAAAATACTTCCTGATATTGCTATGAAATTGCGCTAAATTGCATGCCGTATCACCAGTATACCGTAAGATATGAAAGACATGAATTAATAAACATTTAAAATTGTTCAAAATAAACCGCTCTCTGCTCTTGGTTATTTACATCAATGATTACTACATTTTTTGGTTGTGTTGTCACAATTTGATAACAACGGTTTTGATTTCATGATAAACTGTGACCATAATTTGAAAAAATAAAAGAATTGTTTTTATCACAGACAATGCAAGACAGGTTAATATAGGCAAACAAATATCCGTGAAGGTATACTCATGTTGCGAGGTAGCCATTAAACAATTTACGTTAGAAATCAAATAGCTTTATAGTTATACATTAAAGGTAAATCGAATGATCTATGCTTGAATACATTGCTCATTTGCCCAATTAACTTAAGGCAGCTGTTCTATTTCAGATGCGGACGACAAGTCTGTTTTGCGATTTTCTACATCGAATGGGAATGATTAGGTCCACTTGCGATTGAGCATTCGACTGCGGCAACATTCTTTTGGAACACATGCATCCTGGTATCCAGATAGAAGAGGCATATGACGCACTTGGATGAATATTGATGCGAACAAATTAACATGCATCGATTGTTCCACGCCGGTTTTCGTAAAGGCGTGTATAAAATACGGATGAAAGAAAACGAACGCCCTATATTGAAGGCTGAGTTTTTAATCTCTGGTCTTAGTGGCGGTCCCCTATTTATGAGCAGCAAAGTTCAACATGGATGGGTTTCGAAATATCACGCGTAACATTAGCAGATACAAGTATATTTCGACAGTTGTCCTGACTCATGAACTAACGCCGCAGGTAATTCATTGTACTTTGCGGAATTCAGCCAGAAGAATATTCCACGTGGACCACGCGTGACCGCACTATGGGACAGGTTCGTTTAAACCGGAAACGACACGATTTTCTTTCTACCACCATAATATAAGCTTCTGCGGTGAATCAAGTATCTGAGGAAAACAGTCTGGCTAGGTATCCTAAAAATCCAGCAGTAAACGCTTCCGCTGCTTTGAGTCTCTGGAACATTGTAGTCAACCTCATTCTGGTTGTGGAGCGATTTCCAATTAAGCAAGTCCAATATTCATTTGGCTCTTAAATCTATGTGTGATGTTCTTGGCAGTCAAATGGTTAGAAAATACTTTAGTAGTTGAATTAGAATTCTGTCATTGGGTAACCTGCGTTCCTAAAGTCCCACAGGAAACCAGCGGGCTAACGCTACACGAACAGTGTTTTCACTGGGTGTGCTGCTACAATATCACAAATGCCTACTTTTACTAATGGTCTTCAAAATTTGCAGCGAGGTATGCCTCCAAAGCATGTGAAATTGTTTTGCTTAGCAATGACGTTGGAACGTTATCGACTAGGGGTTCAGAAGTTTGATTGATGATATCATGCATTTACCTATTAAAAATTTATAGTTTATGGAGGATAATGTGAAAAACCACGACAGTGATCAACTTGTGTATTGACCATAACGCTTAGCAACATTACATAACCATTTGGTTCTCTTGGAGAAAGTACTAGCAGAGCAACACTTTCACGTCGTTGTTTGGTGAGAGAGTAGGTGTGCAACACCTTTATTCAATAAAGTGCACGAGGTTATTTTACAAGTGCCTGTTAAGCAGCAAAGCTTTGGTTGATATTTCGGAGCATTGTTCTACATCGTCAGTTGCAGAAATGGATATCTGCCGTGCGCATGGTTACGATGTTTATTGACAAGCCTAGCTGGTATTTTGTACCTATTTGCTACAAACTGCGTGAAAGCACTAAGTTAAGTAAGTATACGCTTAGGAAATATTGTGGTACAATGGTCGCGGTAAGTCTTGTGGTTTCCACACTTCTTAATGTGAAGATTGCTCATGTACTTAAAACCTGTCTCAACACCTATTGACATGCACATCTGAATAATGGATGGAAGATGTGAAGGCACGCCTGCAAAGCGATTTGATTTGGTTTTCAATGTTTAGTTGGACAGGAAAAGCAAGAATAAAATCCGATTTCCATGTCATGGGTATGGTAGTTATAGCTACGACTTCAGTGAAACAAGTTAGTAGAAAATTTAACGGAGTGTTATGCGAAACTAAAGTTGTTTAAATATAATTATCAGTTTTTAGCGATAAATTGCAAATGTCAAAATGATGTAGGTTCTAGGTTATTGATACTTGATGCAATAAATTAGTTACTAGGTTGCTTACACTAGTCTGCGACAAAGTGTAACAATTAGGTAAATTGGTATGCTTAGCTACAATGCAGCGTAGAAGTATGTATGTTTATATAGCAGCAACGTGAGCAAATTATATATTTTAGCACAGTAAACCAGAAGCTGGCTTCCAATTATTAGTTATTGTAATGCGGCTATGGAAATCTGCCAAATATAACCAAAAAGCATATGTTTAAAAAATAAACGGGGCAAGTCCGGGTTCTTAAATTGTGGGTCAATGCTGGTTTTCACGGATTGCCGTAAGTCACTTTTGTTGCAATGACTGCAGTGATGGTGGTGCAGCTAGGATTGTCATTCTACGTGCACAAACCCTGATGACATTGGTAGGCCGCAGCGAAAAATTTGCACGCAAGTGCATAATGACGGCTTCTGCAGTTAGCCACTAGCCTAGTCGCAATATTTGCGTGCAAGAATTCGAAAACTACCTAACCTATCGGGTGCACACGGATGCCGTGGTTAATGCTTCACCACAAAAACGCAAAGCACTATTTACTTCCCAAGAAATCACGCATCAGGCGGCTTACTTCAACAAAATATATATAAATTTATATATATGCAATTCTGCAAAATGCTTTACCTTGATCCCGAAATCATCCAAGTTCTCCTTTGGACATTGACAAGGCAGATTTGCAAGTTTGCGCTTTTAAATTTGAGTTTCTTGCGAAGTACGTCCTGGAGTACATAAACGCTTAAAGCAAATCCGTGAAAGCAGAAAAAATATTCATACCCAAGGTGCAGTTACGTCAATCGGCTATATCAACCTCCCATTCTCATTGTCTCATGAAAGCACATTCAGTGAGTTTCTTTACCAATTTCCGAAGTCATTTCACTCGTAGGAATAATTTTCAAAGATTCAGCAACTAATTGTTTCGCTACGTCATCAGCATCAGACCCGTCTTTGCAACTCAACCACAACGGTTGTCGCTCGAATAAAATGCGGTTGAGAAGGCGGAGTTTAATCACATGCTGAATATTGGCATCGTTCGACCGCCTGGTAATTAATAAATAAACTGTGCAAGGCAAACCAATTAGACATCTTTAGAAATAAAGCATAATTGTATAAAATAGCGTTATGAACAAATCCTAGAGCACGAGTGATACCGGTTTCGCAAGGTTTGTGAGAAAATTTGGCCCTAAGGATGAATGAAGTCTATTCTCGATCGTATCGAATTACACTTTGGCATGCATAATTAAAGTTGCATAGAGTAAGATGTTGCAGAGTAAGATGTAAAAGTAAACGTTACCTGGAATATTTGTGTTGTTGGGGAACTGGTACGATAGGGTTCTGTACACAATGCGGGTAAGAATAATAACGTTTAAGAACCAAACCACAGAAAAGCGTTAATAATCATGGCATGTTGCAGGTTAACAATGAACTTGTTTTCGTAGGGAAGAGGATATACGCACGGAACTTGTGAAATATGGTATCGGTCAATTTGTCAATGTGTGATAGGAAGCAGTGACATTAATGATTAGCGAGCCACCTTAGCCAAATCGCCGTATACGTAAACAGATTTCAGTGGGGTTTTGTTAAGCGAAAGCTTGCCAGGCAGAAACCTACCAATTCTTAGACACTGCCGACCGGTAATATGATAGTGTCTTGGCTGTGACTTGGCTGATGGTCCTCACTTCTATTCGCAGTCATGTATTGCTAATTTTCTTTAGTCTCCTGTGTGCTTCGCTTCATCGGTGTCCACCTCGATTCACTGGAGCTGTTGGATATTGACGGCTCAGATGACATATATTTTCTCAATTTTCTTTGAGATTTCGTTTGGTGTATCAGGTTTGCGATGAATGGAAGCTTGCAATGCTCCGCGTTGGATGTGTGTCCAGGTGGGTGTAGCTACCTTGGAGGAGATTCATTTAGATAATGGTGTGGTCTACTTAACTAAAGCGGGGAAGATCGATCGGACCTGCAATTCATCGTACATCAATCTGAGGTTCGTCCATGATATAAGATGGAGGCTATGAATTATATGCAAGGAAACTTATCTGTACGAGCTTTAGATAAAACTAATGAAAATTGCTGCATTTTAAAGCATTAAGTGTCTATGTATACTTATAACCTGGTTGTATGTGATGGCTTATAAATGAGCTTTAATTCCTAACAGCGATACGAGGCCCTGTCTTTAATGAATGCTGTTTATGCTGAACTACATGGAATAAGTAATGCATGTATAGCAACCGAAATGCCATATTCTGCGGTTCTCATATCAAGTAAAGTAATTTGGTTGCCTTGATAGATGGATGTCCTCAGGAATTTGAAACCAGTCAACCTCAGCTCAAGCAAATATTCAGCATCGCCCTTCTCAATATTTAAAGCAGGCAAACACGCTTTTCGTCAGCAGGAGAAAGTGAAACACGTCCTTAATGTGAGTGGTAAACTTTGCGGTTATTTATGCACGGAACATATGCTTACAATTAGTTGCATAACTGCGTATCCCTATTAGAAACCGACTAAGGTGATTTCTCTTCAAAAATTGTGTGCTTCTCATACGGTCCACATATAATAAGACGGCCTCTACCAAGCCCAAAATCGGCTGAGCTTTTACGCCTGTTGCTAGTAGCAGCCCAGTTCTTGAGGTATAATACCTCGCGTTTAACAACTAAACCGTTGCTATTACTCTTTCTCAAGTTTTCTTATGTCCTACCCTTACGATGTTCCCCATACAATCCGTTCAGACGCTTATATTTTTATCCATTTATCCAACTCACATCTCACCTGGACTACTTGTTGTTAGTCTGCCAATGTTGTCTCCTATTGTCTGCAACCCATCTCCTCTTTGATGACGGACCTAAGAAGGTAGAAACCTAAAAGCCTGGTTAACGGCAGACCCACCACAACGTTTGCTCTTGCTAACCTGTCAAACGCACTTGCTCACTGCCTTTCCAGGCCCTACAGTCCTGTATCTATGGTACCTGTAGGCCTACCTTTTCGTAAGCCGGCCCAACCGAGAAAAATGAATAAATGATTGCCGTTTTAAACTATAACATTCTGAAATGTTTATTACACACCTTGTCTGCCTTGAGATCCTTAAAATCTAAAAGGGTCAGTATAACTGGAGTTGTGACACATTTTTGTTAACATGACACTCTTTGCTTCACCTACTCAAAATATGCCTTCTGACTTTGTGTAGCAACATTATCCTTACATGATATTTTATTGCTACCAGCTTGAAGTGGCAGTTTGCCTGTTTTATATATCTCCGTACTACTGACACGAATAACCTGGGACGCTGGACACATCAGTTCCGAGAAACTATTGCACCTTCATTTACCCATTTGGTTGTCTTCCATTTAAAGATATTTGAAGTCTCAAAAACATGTCCCTTCCTTTTTCTGTTTGTCCACATCCATCCTTTCATTGCTACACCGGTCAGAAAGCAACCTTTACTCACATTGGTTTTTTATGTGGTCTCTATTCACAATGTACACAACATTTTTATGGAACCGCTCTACCAATTTCTACCACATGAAAGTATATGAAATTTACATTCACACTGAATAATGTCACATTTGTCCTTGGCGGTCTCTGCTGCTCTCTTTCTCTCATCACTTCCAAGAAGTCTGTGGACAACATCACGAATTACCAAGAAACCCCACCTAAACAGTGGATGTGGAATCAAATTGACATACCACGCAAACTGGAGTCAAATCTGACCTAATAAAACTTAACTCCGACCCGATCAAATAGTACCGATCAACTGCAGCTGGGAACACATACTCAGGAGATTGGTGCAGCCCTGGCCAGCCAAAAAATAAACGGCTGAAACAAATGATTAGGGCTACATAACCAAAACCATCCATAACTGACGAACGTTTGATCTTGACTTTCAAGCGACCAAACACTCACATATATCTTGTCAGCCATCACAGTCCTCCTAAGCCATAACGCAAATATTACTTTCGATTTGCAACAGCTTTGTTCCTCGTGTCTACTCCGATCCTGCAACTTTTTCTAACTGCGTCGTAGGACGTGGTTTTCCGCCTGACAAGCGCTCTCCTCGTAACAAGTAAATAATATGTGTTTAACTTCACTGCAACTAGGTGGATGTGAATCGTCCCCAAATATAGCCACGGTCTCATGGTTACCCAGCCAACCACAACCCCATAATGGACGCCAATCATCCATTTTCACTAAATCTAATTGATCCATCGAAAATGCAGCCGAACTTATTTAAATTCAAATAACAGAAACGAGCTTGCATTACCACATCCATATATAATCTTACAGATTCAATTTTCTTAGCTCAGTTGAACCACTTCGTATGCTTTCGCAGATACTTAATTGTAACCTTACCTATACTAAGTTCATGAATATAGAGGCGTGTCTTGCATTGTCCGAGAACCAAGAGATTATTTAATTATTTCTTCCACATTGTGGACGAAGTTATTAGTGAAATCAAAGCCGATATTATGAAATGTTGACAACACAATTTTAAAAAGTGATCTGATCAATGCAACCAATTTTACGACAGCGGTGCAGCGTATTTCAAATAATTTTATAAAGACATTGAATAAATTTGCTGTATTTCTAATGGGTAACTAAAGATGTGGTTGTGTGAGTAGCACATTTGCTAGAATTACCAAAAAAAATAGTAGTTTATTGTAAACATTTATATGTAAATTTATGTTCTGTTATTAAAAAGCGGATATTATTTCTCCCGAGGATTAACACCTTGTGGCTCACAAACGTTTCTGCCGAAGCAAGATGTTCACTTCTCTTAATGTAAAATCACGTGATGATAAAATTAAAAGAGAGAAACGGCGTAGTCGTAGTGAAGAATTTGCGTATGTTTTAAGGGTTCAGCTAATGCTTCACAAATTAAAAAGTTAAAAGTGGGCTCAGAGTACATTTTACACACAGTGTTTGTGCATTATTTAATTAGTCTCTAAGGGTATCTTAAGTAAAAGCACCACAAAATTATAGCCAGCGAAATTTGGGAACCACGCCGGTTGTTCGAACAACTAATTCAATTTTCCTTGCAAGAATTTTTCTAAGGATCAGACATCGTAAAATATGTGTGTGCCTACTAAGCGAAATAATCTGAGCCGGTCATTGCGGCTACTTCGTTTATACTAACAATCTGATCATCTATTTCTGCGGGAAATAAAATATAATTGGACGGCATATACATATTATTTCGACAACTGGCTAAGGCTTCTTTTACTTTCAAAAGTAACATCAATATTAGAGTGAGGTAAGTTTTGGCAGAAACAAGAAGAATCTCGCCTAGGTATTGATAGCTAAGTTGAGAGTTTGAGCGCAATGATGTGTGCTAAACGTATTACTGTTAGACCTTATATAGGTATCATTTTCTGTTGGTATCGTATACCAACCAAACAGTACTTTGCTTCAGTTACAGTGAAGTGACCAATTGTATTGAGGTCAAAGAAAAGGAATGCTCACAATGAGACATTTTTTCAGAAAGCTATGACAACAGTTAGCTTTTGGCAGGATGTTGACAGGTGGGATATGTTTTATCTTTGAAAAATAAATTCTTCGCTAATTTTGGTCTGCGGTGCAGCTGGCGCCTGGGAATATTGAACAGGGTAGTGTTATATAGAAGAAACCAACTTATTCCAAAATGATACCAAACTTAGATGGTAAGTGAAGCGAAGATCACCTTGCTAACTGAAAAAAGGTGGAGAACTAAGGAAAGCCCTATTTGGCATGAAGCATCTCAGTTAGTTGCGTGAAGGAATAGAAAATATCTTTTACGAATGCAAGTAACGTCAGAGGACTGACTTGACTGAAGGGCAAAACCATGGAATTTTAGTTAGTTATAGCAAAATATGAATTGTATACAACTTAGGAAGCAGTTCTTGTAACTGATGTAAATTTAGTAGTCTAATGAGTATCTACCACGTGTTATGGAAACATATAGTAGCCCCGAATATTACGTGGACTGCCGGCAATGCCAAATGAAACAGCAAGCTGTATTGCCTCAACGCAAATAATACCAACATATCAAACTTAAGTTACTGTAATCCGACAGAGAGGCGGACGGGTATTATAAGCTTCCGCATCCTAGTGCTTATTATTAGGGGCTTTCACAGTCACCGAATTTATTGTGTTTACTATAATGTAACTTAAGGCGTTAGCTATTTTCAACAACTTGAGCACTGAATTAACCGAACTGGATGGATCTCTGTGCGAAACACTTATCAGCAACACCTTCTCTGTAAGATACTATCGTATACCTTGTTTATCAGACATTAATTCGATTTCAGCTAGAAGCAACTAACATGTTGATCTTTTGCAGTTGGCACTAGATAATTTTGATTCATCTACCATCCTTCAATGCTCAACATATGCGTACACTGCACTTACCCTACGCTATGGCAGTGGTAATCCCAAGTGGTTATGACCTCCTCTCGCTAGAAGCAGTAGCTATAGCATTTGCAAACAGGGGAGACTAATTTTCTCCTCCGTTACTTACGATAAGCAGGATTTCAGTTATAATTCTAATAAGACCAATAAGACCGAGAAATCCCATGCTAAAAGCAGAGCATAGTCGGGAAAAGCGCCATACGCATTTTGCTTATTTTAACGCTCGTTAGTGGCGCGCATTTCCTCGGTCCTCGAAGTAGGATCCAACCCATCTCCGCCAAAGACGGATACGAACTAGCCAGCAGCTTTAGCCACTAAGCCACAGGAGGCGTTGTCTGGGATACGTAATTTGCAACAATAATTTAATAAAGCATAACCTATATACAACTGGCATTGTAGTGTTTATCTTGCGAGGTAATGACATCCTCCCTCTACATGCTATATCTATAGCATTCATTGGAACATTGGAACGTTGTATTTATAGGGAATAAAAGCTCGAGCTTTACGTGATCTAAAGGGTAAAGAGAGTTCGAGCCGGGTATGATGAAAGGCCAAGCAAACATATATATCAGGGTGCACTTGCATGTTAGCCGTATCTTCATAGAGCTTATGCGGTATTTAAACAGAATGCATGCCGTCTCAAAACGTGACATCGCACCAGTCCTCCGAAACGGCTTTGGAAAGGAAGTAGTTAAAAGAAAAAAGAAAGAAATTCCATCCAGTAGAAGGTAGTTATATTAGGGAATATCGCGGTATAACTCGGCCAGCTGACAGTCCAGGAGATTCTTAAAGTCCGCCACAGTGGGTATCAAGACTAAATCGGCAGGCAGAGCATTCTCCAGTCGGCAGATGCACAAAGCGAAGTAGTTTTGTCTGCAGTTCAGCCGACTGTGCTGATGTTTTAGCCTCAGTCGTTGGCCACGTAGGAGGAAACCCGATTGGTGCAGAGTGAGTAGGTGGCGACAGGGATGACCAGGGTTGGATAGGATCATGAATATAAGGAGCAGGTCACTTCGTGGATGTCGGTAATTAACCGAGTAGAGGCCCAGGCGCCGAAGTCGTTGTGGATAATATAGGTGCCTGAGATCTCGGACCAGTTTGGTTGCTCGACGTTGTGGGGTCTCGAGTATGCGTTGGTCCTTCGACAACCAAGGGCTCCAATCGTGAATAGCGAACTCCAAGGGGGGTTGAAGCAAAGCGTTGAGGAGGAGGCGGAAATTGCTTAGGTCAATTTGGCCGAGGGCTAGTTTCAGCAACTTGACCATGCAGTTAACAGCAGCAGCCGCTTTCCGGCAAAAAGCGGATACGGAAAGACTCGTCTGGGTAAAGCTACCCACGTCTCTTTCGGCTGTAGTGATCTGGAGAATAGACGCTCCCAGGTAATATATAGGAGAAAAAGCGGATGGGCGGGTAGAAAGGACCCGACATTTAGAAGCGTTAAATGAAAGGTATTTTGGTATGGACGACTGATGTAGACGGCGGAGGTACGTCTGAAGTGCGTGGGCATCGTCCGGAAGGTTAATTGTATACCACAGCTTTGCGTCATCCGCATACAGCAGCAGCGAATACCCCACTTGCCGTGTGACGTCGTCAATGAAGGCTAGGAAGAGGTGCGGTGCAAGAACAGGCCCCTGTGAAACTCCACTTGTTTCAAGGATGCGGGGTGATAACGCTCCATCGACGAATACTTGGAGGGTACGTTTTTGAAGGTAGTTCCGGATCCAGTCCATCAAGGCCCCTGAAACGCCGTAAGACAACAGCTTTGCAGTAGAATCTTGTGGTCGACCATGTCGATGGCTTTGGTGTAATCCAGGATTTTAACCGGCGTTTCTAGGCCAGAGTCGGCAGCAGCCATCTAGCTATCCCCAGAAGTAGCAGGTTACTCAGGCTTGACCGTTGACGCCGGAAACAGTGCTGGCAATCAGAGAGCAGCTTTTGGGCCTCCATGTAGTCCATTATGCGTCTGCGACAAACCATTCCATCAATTTGGAGATCGTAGATAGGAGAGTTGTCGGTCGGTAATTAACCGGATCTTTGCGTGTACCGCCCTTGTAGATTGGTGTAATTGTCCCACACTTCCAAACATTGGAAACTTTGCCTTGCGAAAATAAGTGGGTGAACAGCTCCGCTAGGTGTACAGCTGGAGATGCAGCGCACGCTCGCAAGAGCCGTGGGTGGAAACCATCAGCGCCAGGAGAGGCCGTTAGCCGCAGGGATTTAAGTTTCGCCAGGACCTTCTCCGGAGTGAAATGGAGAGTCGTCAGGGAAGCTAAGGAAGAAACCGATCAAGGTACCATCGTTGTGTTCATTTATGGAACGGAGAATGTGGGTGCGTACTTCTGGCGCACGACTTTTGCTGCCTTGTTAGCTGATTCCGTGAGCCCTGTAGGGGTCGTCATTGCGGTGTCACCGTGCTTGACTTCTCGAAGACTGTTGACGTGACTATACAAGTCTTTGGGACTGGATGAAAATTTACTCATAAGCTGACGTTGATGCTCACTATTATCTCGTACAAGATAAACGCATTGGTTACGGAAAGATCGGTAATATTCCCACTGAGTGGCCGTTGGGCGGGAGCGATAGTTTCTCCATGCCGTGATCATGGAGGCAATCCATTTTCGTGTAGTACTTCGGATGAGCGTTGGGCGATTCTTTCCTGTGAAAACTTCTTTGCACATCGTCGTAGTGGAACCGGGTTTAGGTAGGGTAAGGCAACAGCTTAAGCACACGCTGTCTGCACTTGATTGAAGCTCGGGTGACCAGTTGTTAGCGGAAATGAGATGGTTTAACTTTAAATAATCTGTCCAGTGTTTGGTATCAGTTGGCGTGCTGACGAGCTTTTCGACGAAGCATATAAAATCGAAACGGAGGACGCAGTGGTTGCTAAGCCCCAAAGGTTCATGATGCTAATCGTGCTCAACTATCAGTTCTTCTTAGTGCGAACGAGATCTAGCAGGGTTGGTTGGTTGTTGTAGCAGAATCTGGTCGGCTGATACGTGTGGTTGTACAACGGGTTTTTGTGAAGAACAGCAATGCGGCCTAATGCAAAGGTTTTAGTAGACGGGACAGAGTGAAATAGACGGGGCAGGTTGAAATCAACCATGATAAGAAAATGTGTGCGCTTGTGACATAGCATAAGGTGGACGTCGTGCATTAGTCGTGCTTTCTTCTCGGAAGAGTTGTTAGGGGGGCGGTAAATGATACGAAGCTAGCTGGAGTGTTTGGCGGTTAGTACGACCTCGCACCACATAGTGTCTGGAGTCTGAAAGGCAGTGTTTGTTGACATGCTGCAACTGAGGGCAATGTCATAGTGGAGTGCGACACCACCACCTAGGGTGGCGCGGTCAGGGCGAAGAACTGACATGTGAGGAAGTTGGATTTTACCATCGGTTATGTCGCCGGAGAGCAGCGTTTCCGTTATGGCTATTAGATTCGCTAATGTTGACAGAACTCGGGATTTGAGCTCCGGAAGTTTGGAAATGAGGCCCTGTGCTTTCGTGTATATACAGGTGAAGCCCGTTTTAGTGAGGATCGCGGGAGTACCTAGGGTGCTGCCGGTCAGCAGGTGTCCGGCATTGCACCGTTTTTTGGTTTAGTGGATTAGAGCCGCTAAGGATCGAATTTAGGGAAGCAAGGTGTGGTTCTTCAAAGCACAGAAGGGTGCTGGCGGCTAAGTCGTTGAAAGACTGAAGGTTGGAATGTGTAGGTGATTACGTTACTCCAGGCCATGAGGCAGGATTTGTTCAGATTGTGTCGGTACCGAGTTGGCTGCTGCTATAGGTCTGTGGGTAGCTGTGCGCCTCGGCACCTGGTGCCCCTCTGGACGCAGACGGATAACTGGCAGTGCTCGTAATTTTTTAGCATACCAGATAGTGAGTGAATTGCTTGCCACGCTAGCGGTGAGGAATGTCACTTTCAGGAGATGGCGGCTGTTCCCTTATAGCTTGCTAAACGAGGTAGTCGGTGAACCTCCGTTGTGATTCCGTTGACAATATTTAGTGTCTGCTGAAGACACCGCCAATGATTACAGTCATGCTGTTGTCGTTGTTGTAAGGAAGCGTCAAGTGCATGCAGCTCTGTGACGTCGTGCACGATGACGGAACAGGGTTGAGTGATTGGCGTCGGTTGCTGTCTACGCAGCGCGCTTAGACCAAGGGTGTCGGGGAAGGTAGGAATTTGGTAAATGCCGAGAGACGCATTGTTTCGGAGTAGGTGTGCTGAAAACAGGACATCCTGTATAGCCGGGATTGGCTGCAAGTCAATACGCAGAAGCCTTGGCTTACCGGAGCTCGGAGATGAAGTATGGCGAGTCAGGATTGTGAGACTAGTGGGTTTTGTTTAGGGAGATTTAACGCGGTACAGATTGAGCTCCACATAGTTGAATCATGAGAATATCTATTCTGAAGTTGCGGGTCGTCGGACTCGGGCGCGTTTGTACACATGACAGAATTAGGGGTAGATGTACTTGTTATTCGCTTAGACGAACGCGGATGTGGAGCGGTAGCAAGCTTACTTGGTGGGAGGGCCACCGTCGGAAGCGTTGGTCGTCAGCGAGTGCTGGGCAGACCAGAAAGTGGTAACGGTGAGACGGTAAGTGATTCAGGACGGTTGGTAGGTTTCTGTCGTCGTCTGGCTAGACCGTCGAATTCCTGAAAACAAAAGTTGGCTGTATTTATTTTATATTACTCACAGGTAACCGGACTACCGTTAAAATTCGGACAAAGCTTTCATCCCCATAGTTCACAAGCTACATACACAGCATAGTCCGGAGAAGGGCCAGACGCGTTTCTCCTTACTGGGGCTGGTCATAGGCGCGCACTACTTTGATTCTAGGTGTAGGTTCCATCCCATGACCAGTAAAGGCAGAAGAAAATTAGTTGGCAGCTTAAGCCACTGAGTCATTGCGGACAGCCACTGAGTTATATATTTTGCTAAATTACTGGGATATAGCACCAAAATTGTTTCATCGTCACTGACAGTAGTTAGCCTGCAAGGTGCCGACCTGCTGTCTCTGGACGCTGTATCCTTAGCATTTGAAATTTGAAGAGGCTACTTTTAGTTTATATTAACCACGGTTAGCAATATATTTTATAAATCTGTTAAGCCATTCATCTCAATAGTACCAAAGCTACATGGCGGAGACTAGTCCGGAAAGGCGTAAGAAGCCTTTAAACCTAATTGGGCTTGCCAATGTCGCGCATTCACTCGGTCCTCTAGGGATGGCCGAACCTTTGACCGCAGAAACGGACGCCAACTAGACAGCAGCTTAAGCGACTGAGCCATGGTGCACGTCTTCTTTGATATATTATATAAAAAACTTGGATATAGCAACAAGTATCTACCAAGGTTACGGAAAGTGTTAACCCTACGAGTGGATTGACTCCTCTAAATAGACTCTAAATCTATAGCATTCGATATAAGAATAGACAGCTTTCGTGTTTTTTAAAATATTTCGCAGGATCATATTTACATTTTTGATAAGGCTTTAACCAAATATTTCAAAGCAAAATAGCATAGCTAGTCCGGAAATTCGCCAGAGACTTTTCGGCCTATTGGACCTCATCAGTGGTGCGCATTCCTTCAGTCCTTTAAAGAAGCTCGAACTCATGGCCGCTAGAGGCAAATGCTAACAAGGCAGTAGATAAAGCCACTGAGCCAAGGCGACTTCGGTTGGGAAACAAAATTTGAAACCTTACTGGGATATAGCACCATAGTTCTACCACGGTCACTGAGAGGGATTAGCCTCCGGGATGACTAACTCCACTCACCAACCGATATATCTATAGCTTCTGAAATTAGAAGTGGCTCGTATTTATTTATATATTACGCACGCGTAGCATGATTTCCATTATAATTATGATAAGTCTCTCATCCCTATTGTTCACAGGCTAAAGAGCAGAGCCTAGTCCGAAAAGCGGCAGCCGCGTTTCGCCCTAATATGGCTAATCAGTTGCGCGCATTTACTCGCTCCTAAAAGGAGGATCGAACCCGTGACCGCTAGAGGCAGATGCCAACGGGACAGCAGTTTACGCCACTGAGCCATGGGGGACGTCGACTAGGCTAAACATTTTGCAAACTAGGCAGGAAATAACACCACCTATGTATTACTGTCACCGACAGTGATTAACCAGCGAGGTGATGACTTCCTCTCACTAGACGCTATATATATAGCTTTTAAAAATAGAAGAGTCTACGTTATTATATAAAATGCAAGAGTAGCAGGATTTTGGGTAATACTCTCCCAAGACTTTTGTCCCAGTAATTCGTACGCTATACACAGATCCTAGTCGGGAAAGGCGCCAGACCGGCTTTGCCTTAAAGGGACTCGTGAGTGGCGCGCATTCCCTCGGTCTTCGAAGGAGAATCTATTTTATGACCGCTAGAGGCAGATGCCAACTAGCCAGCAGTTAATCACTGTGCCATGGGGACTTCGAATGCACTACGCAATTTCCAAACTAACTAGAACGTAGCACCACCTGTCAACCATGCCATTGATAATGTTGGCGTGTGAGAAGAAAACGTCCTCTCAATAAACGCTATATCTTTTGACTTTGAAACTAGGAGAGACTATTTTTTATAGGACTTAAAAATAGCAGCATATAAGTTATAAACCGGACACTTATTTCATCCTAATATTTCACAAGCCACATGGCAGATGCTAGTCCGGAAAAGCGCTGGCTGTCTTCCGCGCTGTTGATTCTCGTCAGTGACCCGCATTTCCTCGGTCCTGTAGGGAGGATCAAACCCATGAGCGCTAGAGGCAGAGGGCTGCTCTCAATAATCACTGGTCACTGAGCTACTTGGGACGTTGTCTATGCTGCATAATTTGCAATCTAACTTTGGTGTGCAACTCATATATGCAACTGTCACTGACGATGTTAAGCATTAAGGGTTTTGACTTCCTCTCAATAGTCGCCATATCCTTAATATTTGAAACTTTATTATGTTACCTTATTTTATAATTTTTAAGACTATTAGGATTGGAATGCTAATTCTGATGAGGCTTTTGTCCTAAAAGTGCACACGTTACATACCCAACATGTTCCGCTAGACTCCAGATGCGTTTCGCACTATTGGAGCACGTCATTTGCGCGCATGCATTCGGCTCTCTATAGATGATCACACCCATGACTGCTAGAGGCAGATGCCATCTAGCCAGCAGCAAAAACCTTTGATCCATGGGGACGTGTTCTTGGCTGCATAATTTCCAAACTAACTGGGATATAGCTTCACCTCTCTACCACTGTCTCTGATATTGGTTAGCCTGCAAGGTGATACTTTGTCCCAATAGACGCTATATGTAAAATTTGAAAATAGGAGATGCTACATATGTATATTATTCGAGAGTAGCAGGACTTTAGTTATAATTATGATAATGCTTTCATCCAAATAGTTCACAAGTTACATAGCATAGCCCAGTCCGAAAGAGCGTCGGACGCATTTCGCCCTATGATGTCTCGTTATTGGTGCATTTCCTAGTGCCTCTAAAAAGGATTGAACACATAACCGCTAGAGGCAGATGCAAACTAGCCAGCAGCTTAAGCCCCTAAGACACGGGGGACGTTGGCTGGGCTGAATAATTTGCAAACTAACTTGGATATAGCACTACATATCTACCGCTGCTACTGGCATTGTTAAATAAATAAATAAATGTTACATTCTCCGTAAAACGAGACACACCTGTGAAGGCGCGATGTAAATACGCATAAAAGCGTAGCTTCTCAGTAACAGTAAAACATTCGTGTTAATGAAAGGTATAACTGAAAATATGTATTCCACGCCAGTGAGCATTTTGTCAGGCACTAGTCCAATCAAGGGACATGATGGCGCTGGGGCGCGTAAAAATAGTCACAACTGTTGAGCAAATATACATGTTGTGCGTGATTTCGCCAGATATTAATTCATGAGCTGAGGAGCACAATCAAGAGTTTGGTACAATCTAAGACCATTAAGAAATCGGAATGTTTCCTGAGCCATTAAAACATTCTTCATAGTAAAATCACTTTAACAAGTTGTACGTAGGAGTCTGAGGATTGCGTCATTGTGTAATGTTCAGCTGTGACCTTATTCTGTGGCGAGTCACATCCGCCGCGTTGCAGTGTTGTTATGCGGACAGTTGTGGCTTTCTATTGGGAGAACGCTTGCCAGACGAAAACCCACCACGTTCTAGGACACTGCCGTAGATTCCTTTGAACAGCAGTGCTAGCCGGCGATGCATATTACAGACTGATTTTGCGCTTTATTATTCGCAGTCCGTTGATACCCGTTTCTTCCTTGTTTGCCTGTTTGGCTTGATATTGTTCCTCCAGTAGTCGACGAAACTGGTCACTGATGCAAAAGATTCGCACAGTCGATTGATAAATGGTGCAGGTGAGTAAACACATTGTTATTAGCGGCTGGCGTTTGCTGGTCTATGCTAGACTTGTCAGAGAGATGGTGAGTACATTTGTTCCATGTGGCTGAATACGTTCATAACAACCCTAATGGTCATTCATTTGTACAAGCTGGATCAGTACGAGTTTCTTGCTCCGCATGATCGAATCGGAATTCCTTTAAATATAAGTAAGTATAATTGTCTTCATTATCAGGTGGAAACTTCATGAAAAGCCATGGGGAAAGCCATTTACACGAGCTTAAAGCTGTCCGTGAAGTAAAATCAAAAAAGCTCCTGGTGAATGGAGAATCGGATAGTTCGAGGAAGTGAAGGTACTCACGCCAGTGTTTTCTGTCTGCGGTTGTGGAACGGGGGATCCATGTAATTAAATTAATCTAGGTGTGTAGATTGTAAAAACTGTGAGTAGAAGGCGAGCCAAACCCATTTGTTTGTCCCCGTGAATGTGGCGTCTCCAGAATAGTGGAAAGCGCTTTATTTGTAAGGTGTGAGTTCTTCATCTCCCGCAGAAATGATCAAGTGTTTAAGCCAGCTGGCTATTGATAAGGGGTCGGCCTGTCCCAGTGGATAAGTCTTCATGGTTTGGCAGATGTAACTGTGGAAATCTCGGGAAAGAGGGCAAACGGACATATGGCAGCCAAACAGCAGACTGAAATGAATCAAAAAGCAATATCGAAAGACCGGTTTCGCGCAACGGTGCCTATGATACACTGAAAGCTATGTAATTTTGCTTAGTATACATGCTTTGCAAACGCGTTCCTTACGTCACGTCGCTGGTGTGGCTCAGACTACAACTGATACGTCAGAAGAAAGTTTTGCATGCGCATGGCAAAGATACCCATATAACAAAGCGTGTTTATAACATTGAGCGAAGAATACATGGGTTGAAGAGAAACATAGATAAACCAATGATGATGAAAACAGTCCAAATGCGAGAGGCAGCTTTTGTGAAACTAAGGCCAAGTACATTGATACCGACTGCGTGAGGAGCAGTAGGTAAAGCAGCGGTCCAAGAGGGAGAAAAAATTCAAAGCATCGGCGAGGAACGGATGAATGCAGACCGCAGTTCGAAGAGTAATTCGTGAGAGTAATTGCGCTTAAGCGCTCATAATTTCATAGCACAAACGCCGTCAGAATCTAGAGAATAAGGTCACAGTGGGCCAAAGCTGCCTTGCATTGGGAGTAGTTATCCCAGGTACGGTCACACAAATAGTCAACTGCGAAAATAACATAAAGAGCAGTGGCATATAAAGAGAGGTAAGGTTAGCATACTAATACAAGTAATAGTCAAGAAACACTTAGCAATGATCCGAGTGCCGCCAGCAAGCAGCAGCTAGGTCGGAGCGAAGGGGACCATACTCACGAGGGTAACTTGGTTCAGCGCAATAAGTGCAAGCCACACCTTAGAGGCGGGAATAAAATGGAACGCAACATCAGAGAAGGCCATGGATAAGAGGAAAATAAAAGCAACAGGGTTTAGACGTAAGTGGAAGAGAGCGGAATTCTCTGCCATACCATGGTCGGAAATGGCGTGAACGTACGTGAACAGTAAGAGGGCAGACGGCCGTACAGATAAGAATAGTTTCGTCAGCGCACTGCGCTTAACTCTTACAATAATGGAGAGAAAAATGTGTAGAGTCTCAGAGGAAATACACAGGTTAAATATAAAAGTGGCTAGGTTATACAGGGGTGATTAGGTCCGGCAAGCCTATGGAAGTGATGGAGACCGATCAAACGACACTTGATTAGTCGGTGCATTGAGAATAAGTCCTAGAGATAAGATGAAAAGAAAGTAGAGATGATCAGCAGCAAAGGGTAGAAAACAGAGTGAAGCGGTAGTTTTGACATTGGATGAGCAAATTTAGTAGATTTCTGAGGTAGTAATAACAGCATTGTGTCTGCAGTGTCTAGACCGTTAACATCCTGGTGGCTGGAGTTCACAGAGAAACAGACCAGGCAGATGACGGTAGGTTAAGGAAAAGCACTGAGATTTGGCTGCTTGCTTGAATAAGAATTGAAAACAAAGAGGGCATCAAGAAGATGACGGTTAGGATGAAAACAATTCACTGCTAAATTGGGGCGAAGCCAACCATGCTATCGTGCGAATGAGTATGAATCGCTCAGTCCTGAAAAATGGCCAACCATATCACAATGTCTGAACAAAAGCGTTAAACAGGAGAACGATCAAACGAGACTGGCTTAGTCGACAGATTAAGCTTAAGTGTTAGAGCTTATGTGGGAAGAAAAATAAGGAGTCATCAGAGATGGACAGGTTTGGGCAGGAAGAGACTATATGTATACGGGTATGCCACGGCAAATCAGGCAGGCAGGCAATGTGAGAAAAGTTTTGTGTTGGTTATGCAGAGCCTACAACTTGTACATTCCGTTTGTCTGAAAGCAGCCAACATAAGAACAAGTCAGAACACGGAGAGCTCACTTTCCGGTTGAGGATGAAATAAAGGTAGAGAGTGCCATAAGGACAGGACAGAGTCGAGAGTAAGCGTTTACAGATAGGAAATGGGCAGTTAACGTGCCTCTCGAGGTAATGCGGACAGAGCGTTCAGTCATCCGAGCAAAGGCTGGCATCGGCACAAGAGTCGGATATAAGGAGACCGATCAGACGAGACGGCATTCGTCGGCGTATTTAGATTGCGTCGTACAGTTAACGAGGGGAGATAATTGGAATCAATAGGATTGGGCAGCTCATAGATAGAAGTGGCTATATAAGCATAGAGTGAATATGTCCATCAAGCTATCGAGATGAGGAAGACATTGCGTTGAATCTACAGAGCTTAGACCGTAAACATCCATGTGGTCTGGAAGAGGTAAGTAATGAAGATCGGTCAGATAAGACAAAGTTAGAGCAGTACACTGAGATTTGGCTGTCAGTGTAAAGAGGGATTAAAAGCAGAGACCGCAGAAAGGAAACGACAGGATCGGGATGGAAAATGTTTACTGCCTTGGTGTGGATAAGCCAACGAGCCTCTCGTGTGTAGGGGTATCGAGCTTTCAGTCTTCCGATCAATGGCCGGAAATATCACGACGTTCTGCGAAAATTCGGTGAGCAGCAACCAATCAGACAAGACTAAATTAGTCGGCGCAATGCGACTTAGTTATACAGCTAATTCTGGAGGACAAATAGAGTGGTGGTATTGGGATCGCGGGACAGATTTCACCCTACAGGTTCTCTTCAGTTTCGCGCATTCCCTCGGGCCCATAAGCTGGATCGAACCGTTGCCTGCTAGACGCATGCGAAATTTAGCCGGCAACCCAACCTACGGAGTCACGGAGAACGTTGTCTACGCTGCATAATTTGCAATCCAACTGGGACATTTTACCACCTATTTAACAATGTCACTGAGAGTCGTTAGTCTGCGAGGTACTGACGTCCTTCCACTAGATGCTATATCTTTAACATTTAAAATGAATACCGGCTGCATTTATATTATAATACTCACGAGTTGCCGGAGTTAATTTAAAATTCTGATAAGGATTACAACCCGACAGTTCCTAATCTACAGTTCAATGCCTAGTCTGGCAAAGCGCCATACGCGTTTCGCCCTATGGTTGCTCGTCGGTGGCGCGCATTCCTCTGCTCCATTAGGAGGATCGAATTCATGACTGCTAGAGGCAGATGCGAACTAGCCAGCAGCTTAAGACACTGAGCCGTAGGTACGTTTGCTGGGCTACATAATTTACAAACTAACTGGGATATAGCACAACATATATATTACTGTCACTGATAGTGCTTAAACAGCAAGTTATTGACGTCATTGCACTAGACGCTATATATGTAGCATTTGAAAATGAGAGAGGTTATTTTATTATATATTACTCACGAGCAGCAGGATTTCAGTTATAAGGCTGATAATGATTTCGTAACTGCAGTTCAGAAGCTACAGATCACAGCCTTGTCCATAAAAGCGCCAGACGCATTTCGCCACATTGGGTCTCGTCTGCGGCACGTCTCCTCGGTCCTCTATGGAGGATCGAAACCATGCCCCTTAGAGGCAGATGCCAAACAGCCAACAACATTAGCCATCGAGACATGGGGGCGTTGAGTAGGGTAAAGAATTTTCAAACGAACTGGGACATACCACCACATATCTAGAACTGTCAAATACGTTCGTTAGCCGGTGAACAGATAGCGTTCACTCACTAGACGTTATAACTATATCATAAGAAACTGGAGAGGCTATTTTAATTTTGTGTTTTACATGAGCAGCGGGAATTTAGGTACAATTATGCTAAACATTTCAACTTAGTAGTTTACAAGCTACATAGCAGAACATAGTCAAGAAAATAGCAGGAAGCGTTTCGCCATATTGGGTCGCGTTAGTGGCGCGCAGTTTCGCGATAATCTTAGGAGTCTTGAACCATGGAACTTTAGAGGAAAATGCCAGGTAGCGAGCAGCTTAAGCCCCTAAGTAATGGGTGCGCTTTCTAGGACATGTAATATGCAAAATAACGGACAAATCACCAGCTATCTAGCACCGTCCCTGCGATTCGTTAGCATGTTAGCTGATAACCACATCCTAATGGACGCTATATCTCTAGCATTTGAAAATAGGCGAGGCTACCTTTTTATAATACTCATGCGATTTCATGCAGTCTCTGCAGCGCAAGGCTTCATATTTCGTGCGTTGATCTGACTGTAGACCAATTTCGTATAATTCAGGGCATTAAGAGCGAATTTTTGAAGACCGTTTGAATGCAATGCCAAGCTAATCTTGTGCAGAAGAAAACGGGCAAGTCTAACAAGCGAATCAGCACAATGAATTGCTCTAAAATGCCCAGCTCAAATTGTGCTTCACCACAGTCAGTGAAGCAGCCAACGCCTAGTACCTCACCGCATCCATCGAGGAAACAAGGTACTAAAGTTCCATCAGACTCTCCCTCAAGACCTACCATATGTTCAGCTGACAGTAAAGTTCCAATTTGCAATAAACAAACTGAGGATAACGATTGGAGAGTACAAACATCGAAGAAACCAAGACCAATATCTAATAACCTGAGGCGCCGTAGCCTCCTAGTCTTTTACGCACCTGAGTCAGGTGATTCTAATCCTCAGGTGCGTTATGCACATGACATCGAATATTTGCAATCATTGATTGACAAACTACTCGATGTAAATGAGGACGGGCTCAAAGTGCAGCAGATCGCCCGTCTAGGAAAGAGAATGGAAGGCAAAAGTCGGCCCATGAGGGTGACATATGTTGAAGAAGCAAGTACCAAGTTACCATTGTCTCGCCTTAATAGGCTGATGGGACTGAAGATCCACGTGCGCGCTGACTTAGAAACGGCAGACAGAGAGAAACTCAAGTCTGCCATGATTAAACTAAAGCGGCGCACGGAGGATGGAGAAACAAACCTCCGTATTGTAAATTTTCGAGTAGTTATCCGGGTTCCTCCACGAATCCGGATCAAAAGGTTGCTAATACTTCAGGCGCGCCCAGCGGGTCCTACCGCGGTCTGCGCGTAGCCTTTACTAATGTATGCAGTTTGATGAACAAGCGCGATGTGCTGTACGACTTCGTAAGCTCTCAGCGACCGGACGTATTAAACCTTGCTGAGACATGGTTAAACTCCGAGATAAACGCCCAAGAAGTGGAAATCACCGGCTACTCATGTTTCCGCTGTGATAGACCATCAAATGATCGCGGTAGCGTTCTGCTCCACCTAAAGTCTTCCTTGTGTGGGAGACTAGTGAGCGCCTATCAAAGCGCTGATGGTCTATGTGAGCAGTTATGGTGTTCGATACACCTCAGACGCTGCGAGTTGCACGTGGGCGTGGTATATCGCAGCCCACTGAGCCGCAGTTTGGACTGGTTGCCGCATGTCCGCAACCACATGAGTCGTCCGATGTTCCTACTCATGGGCGATTTCAACTTGCCCCGAATACAGTGGCCTGAAGCTGAACTTCTCCCCGGCCACTGTGAAGTCGAGAGGAAGTTTACGGAGTTGATATTTGAAACCGCGGCCACACAGCACATCAACCAACCGACACGCATTACAGCGCGCGCGACTCCATCATGCTTAGACCTGCTGTTGACTAGCTGTGAGCAGCGTGTACATAACATTCAAGTCTTAGAGCCTCTGGGAGCGAGTGACCACTCAGTGATCATAGGCAGTTTAGAACTACCGCTACCGTATCCTCTCCCACTAGAGTCGACCTTCAACTATTGGAAGGCGGACTTTAATGGCCTCATTCGAGCAGCGAGCCAGATAGACTGGTCTTTACCACAGGATTCATCTATTGAAACCTGTTGGGCTATCATTAAAGAGGGAGTGAAATCGTTGTGCGCCCGATTTGTGCCCCTCAAATTTCGGAAAGTTGGGCCAGTCAAACCACATTGGTTTGACAAAGAGTACAACAAAATGGCCCGACGGCGACGTAGACTATGGAACAAATTCGTGTTATCTGGCTCTGATGAGGACTACAATGCGTACAAGGTACAACGAAATCGCTGCAACAACGCGAAAACAAGCAAACGCAGAAGCTTCGAAGAGGAGCTTGCAACTGCCGCAAAAACTGCTCCCAAGAGGATCTTCGCATATGTGAAGCGGCGCCTAAGGCCTATAGCCAATATCCCAGTGTTAGAAGGCTCAGAAGGACAGCCTCTAACCTCGAGTACAGATCGTGCGTCAGCATTGGCAACGCACTTCGCCTCCGTATTCGCAAGTGACCAGGTGTCTGTAATGAGTTCGACGAGCACCGCTCCAGCCGAACTTAACAGCCTGGACTGCAATATTGAGGATGTACGCAAGATTCTAGCAAATCTTGACGGGACGAAACCTGCTGGGCCAGATGGTATACACCCACTAATCCTTAAGTCATTATCGACCATAATTGCACCTTCTGTAACTGAACTGTTTAATAGGTCACTATCCACTGGTCTACTACCGGACGACTGATAATGCTCAGTCGTAAAGCCTATCCCGAAAGGTGGTAACCCAGGCAAAGTGGATAAATGCCGGCCGATCTGCCTGACGGCAGTTTTGGCAAAGACGCTCGAGAAGATCGTGAATAAGAGCCTTCTGCAACTTCTGGAATCGAAAAACCTGTTAACCCCTGCACAGCATGGTTTCCTGAAAGGTCGTTCGTGCATCACCAACCTACTGTTGACGAGGCACGAATGGTTACAAGTGCTGAACAAAGGCCAATCGGTTGACGTCATTTACATTGACTTCAGTAAGGCTTTTGACAAGGTTAACCACGCAGTGCTCCTTGACAGACTGAGGATGTGCGGTGTTGGTGGTTCGCTGCACAAATGGATCAGCAATTTCCTTATTGATCGAAAGTGGAGAGTCCAGGTGGACAACCATCTAACTGACTGGTATCCATCGAGCAGCGGCGTGCCCCAAGGCACTGTACTGGGACCGATATTGTTTCTAATCCATATAAACGATGTGCCTCAGCTACTACAATCACATTGTGCTTTGTTCGCAGATGACTTGAAAGTGTGGAGAGTAATCCATACACTCAATGAATGCAATTTACTTCAGCAGGATCTCGAGCGCCTCTCAACATGGTCTACAGAGGTTAATCTTCCGATCAACCCTGCCAAGTCGCAATTCATGAGGTTGGGTAAGTATGATCACGGCCGAACGTACACAGTGGCTGGACAACCGTTGCATCCCGCTCCTTTCGTGCGCGACCTCGGTGTACTCTCACGCTGCGACCTAAAGTCCATTGACAACACGAATAGGCTGTACCAAAACAGCCTTCGTATGCTTTGGGCTCTCAGGCGCAGCTTTAGCACTTGGTCCGAAGAGATTGCTTCTCGCCTCTTCGTCTCGATAATACGACCAATGCTGGAGTACGGCACTCCCGCATACTGTCCCATCACCCGGGGCGAAGTAGAAAAGCTTGAGCGGGTGCAGCATGTAGCCACCAGGCTGATTCCCAACTTACGAGGTATGTCATACGAAGACCGATGTAAGAAACTAGGGTTATACACCCTATCTTATCGTCGGCTGAGGGTTGACCTCATCATGACGCACCGGATATTACATCTGGGTGATTACCCCATGTTGTGACAACTACTTCATCTGCGCACACCAAGCTGCACGAGAGGACACAAGTATAAAATTATCGTCCCGGAATTGAAGTGGGTCGCCCATCAACTCCGTTTCGAACGCAGAGTGGTTAATGTCTGAAACGACCTGCCTCAGCATATAGTAGAAGCGAACACCGTGTCTAAATTCAAGAGGCTACTAGACCAACAGTTTGCAGAGGCAAAGTACAGAGAGCGCAACGATAAATAAACGTTTATGTCCGAAAACGACGAATGATGCAGCTACACAGAGCAAACTCTACTCGCTGCTTCGCACCAGTTCTCAGTTCTCAGTTCTCACGAGTAGGACGATTCCAGTAATTATTCCTATAAGAGTTTCATCTCAATAACTTCCAAGCTACATAGCAGAGCCTAGTCCGGAAAAGCGGTAGAAAAGCCTTTCAATATTAGAGGCGCTCATTCCTTCAGTCCACTAAAAAGGATCTTAATCTTGACCGCTAGACGCAGTTTCCAACTATCCAGCAGCCTAAGCCATTGAGCAATGGGAGAAGTTGCCCAAGCTACGCTATTTATAATGTAGATGTGATATAGTACGACATATCTACCGCTGTCCTTGACAGTGGTTAGGCTGCGATATGACGAGGTCCTCTAAATATATCTTTCACGACTCAAGCCAATCCGTAACGGCATCATGCTCCTTCTTAGGAATATTCAACCAAATTCATAACCACATCAAGTTGAATCCAGTGGCGCACACGCACAAATGCGTGCCCATCGTCTTGACCATTTCCAAGTCAGCACAAGAATAATCAGAGCATGTGCAACGGTTGGTGCATGGGTTAGACTGCTCTCAGCCAACAAACCACGTGATGCACACGCGGACGTGAAAAAAACGTAAGCTTGTTCACTGTAGGATAGATGCAGACTAGCACGCGGCATCTATGGACGATTGACGAAGTATTGTAACTTCTACCCACTCACTTACGCGGCACCAAGACGCACAACACAGAAGTGGGCGGCCATCCGCGTTCATAGTGCTCACTGTTACGCGCAGACGACCAGACATGAAATGTACTCTACAATGAGACCGTATCGATTGCCTTCACTGAAACTAGCTGCAGGCAGTTCCGTTAACCTCACGTGGTGTGACCTAGACTTAGCGGTGTCTACGTGTGATCAGGTATGGTTAATAGTGACTAGGTGAAATAATTAATGCGTGCGGTGCTTTGCTGCGCGCTATCATGGAACAATGCGTTAGTTATCAATGGGTGTGGCCGAATTACCTTTTAACTGCAGTTGATGGGCAATAATGATGAAGTTAGCCTCAGCATCCGCACAGCAATGAATGAAACACTGCACCAAGCTTTGCGGAAGAGTACCGCGTTAATTGTGATAAGGTTACCGGGTTGGCAAACGTTCGCATTTACTGGTCTATTTGCAATCGTTAGTAATATGTAGCCGTTGACAGGGTGAAGGCTTACGTTTTTAAAGAACCGCCAAGAGTTCGTTGAAACGAAGATGAAACGGTGAGCTATGTTAACGGTAGCGCACTCCTCACCAAGATGCCGAAGTGCGACGCACTGGGTATGGTGAAACGCTGTTTGACTGAAGAGATTGACCTAGGGAGTGACCGAAAATTAAGTTGGTTGAAACAACCGAGAGTAAGACATTGCGCGGTATGTTGTTCTAGCTCGGGCTTCAGTAGGAAGTAGGCACTCAGGAACATGATGTTATCATTAGATCGCCAATGTCCACTATGTTGTACATAGAACTGGCAAACTCCAGTAAATGGCCAAATGTTGTTGGTATCAAGTGGATGGCACATTTTAACACAAAAGTGGATAAGAAAAGCTAGTTTGTGAGGAATCTGAAATCGCCCACCATAGAGTAGCACATCGCCATTCCTTGGCTGCTCTGTTTGCAAGGGTGATTAGCTTCCAAACCGATATTTCGTCAACCGGTGGACACAGATTAGACACAACACTACAATTCCGATCTATGTGTTTCACAGATAAGGCCATGTGCACAGAGAAGGAAGTAAACAGTAAAGTAATTCCTGAATAGTGGACACCCGAAACCGGTAGTGAAAGACACGTTGCACAATATGCTAAAACCACATTAAAAATATACAGCGGAATGGATTGAGACGATAAGAATATTACAGGTAGCAGGAACTTCCGTTTCCGTCTCGACGGCACTAACCAAGCAATAAAACTCTGAATCTGTTCAACAATGGTGTATCTGAAAGACACACTCTTCGTAGATAAGATGACCAACGGTGTTCACAAATGTATTCACAATGACTGTGAATATGTGTGTATGGGAGATACCGCGGGCGAACTGCACACGACGCTGCTAAAACACCCGAGGCGCATGTCACGGCGACGTCCAAGTATAATACTCTGCTGTTAGATTCAGCGGGGGCGACGCACCTGTTGGGTACGGTGCACGTAAGGTGGCCAGAGTATTGATGAGTCAAACCGAAACGCTTCCAGATTTATTGCACAGCAAACCGAGACATTTAACCTACCCCGTTTGTTTCTGCATATGCTGATCGTACAATACATTGAAAAGATTTATATCTACATTTCTTGCTGCAGTGCAATAATAAAAATACTTGCGTTATTAGTCAGTAAAATGGCCACGCTACTGAAGCTTTACATATATACATAACTGGTATATTCCCGGTAGAATGAGGCATACAAGTGAAGGCACGACTAAATATACCTACAAACATAGCTGCTTTGGAACAGTAAAAGGCGTGGTTAAAATAAAGTACAACCAAACTTTTCGTAGTTTACTCACTTGAGAAGTTCGGGGGTTAATAGTGAGATCCCGGAACATTATGGTGCTAATTTGCAAAAAATCAAGATTATTACTATGGTGGCGATAGCCAACGGTCGGCATGATTTCGCTAAATTGTAATCCTTGGTTTCATGAGCACAGGAGCCAAAGTAAAATATCGTTACAAGCGTTTCCGATTAAACGTTGATGTACTGCTTGACATAATATTATCTGTAACAATAGTTATCGAGCAATACTTAAATAAAGGGAGAAGGAAATGTCTTATTCTCGACAGTGCGAGACATGCCTGCTTAGTCATGATCATGGAGACACAACAAGGACTGGTTAATGCAAAAACGACACGAGTTTATAAGTAACATATGGATCCATGTGTTAAGTGTGCATGAATGTGTTGTGTTGTTGTGTTGCTTGCATTTGTGAACAAGACGTCGTATTTGTGATTGTTTTCGGTCAGGTGTAGGAAGAAGAGAAATGAACTCTGCGTATTGGATGACCCACATCCGTGGATTGGGTTAGATCATCCGGATTTGTAAGAAAAAGTGGGTTTAGTGAGCGGCGAGTCACATCCGCCACGTCACAGTGCTGTTAAATGGATATTTGTGGCGTTTTATAGGAAAAGAACCCTTGCCAGGCGAAAACCCACCTTGTACTTAAACGCTGCCGCCGAACTATTTGCTGGAAGTGGGTAAACCCGAACCAACCAGCTGACATCACGAAGCGGTTGTTTGCCTATCTAGTTGAATGTATTATTCGTAGTAGATCTGGGCGCTGCATTAGCATGTTTGAAGTTGTTCGCAAGACTACGCGGATTTCTTGTCTTCAGAACTGCACTTCACCATACGTATTGCCTTCAGTGTTTAAACGCTAAATTGCGTTGTCCAAAACCTACCTCGATTCAGTTTGGAAAAATGTATAGTGCTGCATCTGAGGCACAAGTTGGTTCATTCCCACAAAATCAGCAACCAGAATCTACAAACGTCTTCTGGAAAGAAGGATGTGGGAGTTTTGTCCAGGTTGACTTTGGATGTTCGAATCAGACTGAGACAGCCTAAAGCAGGGGCGTTCAACACGTGGGCTATCTAAAACATGCACTCGGACGATTCGACCCTTCGATTTCTCAACAACTTTTCGGCTCATACATAACGCCACATGTATAATAAATAGTACAGGTTCAGCAGCCATGGATGAGGAGATATATCACCGTCTTGGAGATACCCAACGCCGCGCAACCGGAGACGTCAAGGGTCTGTATCATTTGCCGTATGAACGAAGGCTTCGAGTGCTTGGGGTCTTCAGCAGACAATATCGGCGATTGTGCGGAAACCACATTTTGGCTTACCATACTTTGAGAGATCCCAACAACACGTGCAGCCATTTGCTAGAGCTCATTCACTATGCGCAAATGGAGAGGCCAATATATCAAGCTGGCACAGTGGTAAAGTCGTTTAGAATGCCGTCGGAATTGCTTTTTCGTACGAGTTTGCAGAACGTAGAATGCCCTTCTGGAATCTGGCTGGCTTGCCGAACTACCTCCTCGTGGTGACAGCTAGGTGGTTTGGGTGTACCCCGTCCCGGCAAAGTGTTCGGTGACAATGTTCCAATTCGGTGCGACTTTGTATTCTAGCAGGTGTGCTGACTTCATGGGGGGTATTGGGCCCCTGTTTGGTAATCCACTATACAAGGACGCATGAACTGAACTTTCGGTCAACGTCTCCCAATGGGCGCGATTCCCTAACTTCACTTCGCTGCCTTGCGGGTAGGTTATTTAGCCAAAGGCTCTGGGTGGATTCCCCTAAGTTAAATCCCAACTTCGGCTTAGGCAACCGGGTAGTATCACGTACTCTCGCAAAACCTAAGGATTGTATTACGACGTGCTCATCCGCTACTGTCTCTGCTAGTCACTTTCAAGCTACTTCATCACACGCTAATTGTTTGTTTGCTAACATTCCTCACTTTCCGTTACCCGATTCATGTGTTCAACAATCAGGCTGCGATCCCGGTTGCGCCGCAGACCAGGGAATTCAACCTATGGCTCTCCTTCGTCCCCGATCCTCGTTCCGTCTGGCGTTCTTCAACGTTCGGACATCGTGCAGATTGGACGGCAAGCCGGTCTAGCGCGAGCTCTAGATTCCCTTGACATTGATGTCTGCTACCTTCCAGATACCCGATTGCAAGATCTCAGCGCTGTACTTACATTGACATCCCCCACTGACCACCAAGCCAGATATCACCTGCGTATTTCTGTAGATACCGAAGCATCCTCAGCGGGTCTGGCTGGTTTACGTATAGCACTAAGTGACAAGCCCGAGGCAGCACTATTGTACTGGTTCCCTATTAATGGCCGACTATGTGCAGTTCCGCTTCGGGGTTCATGTATAATCAACAGGCACCGCGAAGCGAGACACAACTTGTTTGTGATCTTCGTGTACGCTCCAACTGACTGCAGTAAAGACTCGGTCAAGGACGAATTCTACCGGGATCTACAACAGCTCTTGACTAATGCTAAAAGTCGGATGTCGTTATCCTTGCTGGGGATTTTAATGCACGGGTTGGCCGCCTGTTACCATACGAACGCCACCTTGGTGGCCACCACTTGCTGGATGAGAACCGCTCTGATAACGGAGAGAGACTTCTCACAATGTGCGAAGACAATCGTCTGTTTCTTTCGAGCACTAACTTCAGGCGTACGAAGAAGCGTTCCGCAACGTGGCGTCCCCCTTCTTCAACACAACCGTGGTCTCAAATTTATCACATTGCAATTAGCTTCAGATGGCGCGGCAGCGTACTTGACTGCAGGTCCTTTTGATCCACCTTCGTTGACTCAGATCATGCCCTGGTCTGCGCAAAAACTTGTATGTGTTTTGGATGATCCAGAAACACGAAGAACTGCAAGATTGGTGTAAACAGATTAACTGATTCCTCTGTCCAGGCGAGCTATCAGTCTTCACTGGCATATGCACTCAGTTGCACTCCACCGCAAGAAGTGGAACAACACTAGACTTGTATCCGGAAAGCAATGACCATTACCGGACAGTCATGCTGCGGCCTAACTCGACGCCCCTTGAAGGCTTGGATCACTGCTCGTTCTCTGGAGATGTTCAAGCGTCCCAAGGATATCCAGGCGGGATCAGATTGCAACGAGCGGCGCCGTTTAGCCAAACGGCTGCTCAAGTTAAGCCTAAGCAATTATCGCGAGGCATGGTGGTCTGAGAGTGCTTTAGAGATGGAGACCGCGGCCCACTCTGGCAACACTCGCAGGCTTTTCTAACTCATTCGGTCCACTGGCCTCAGGAAGCCTGGTGTCAGTGAGGTCCTTTGTGAGGTAGATGAGTCTCCGATCACCAACCAGCAGAGGCGTAGGGACCGCGGGCCGAGCACTTTCACTCGTAGTTCAACTGCCCTTTACCATCCATCAGTACATGCAGCACACGGTGTTGTTCACCCTGGCTCGTCTCTCTGAATCCACCCAGCGAAGCGGAAGTCTGCCTCTAAGATTTGACGCTTGAAGCGCTTCAAGGCTGCTGGCTTAGACAGACTTCCTCCGGAACTATTCAAGTACGGCAGTGTGGAGAACATTAACCAGCTGAGCGCGTTGTTTGCAAAACTTTGGTATGAAGAGAAAGTGCCTTCCTCTTCGGGCGAATCAGTTATTGTCCCCATTTTCAAGAATGACGCTCGCACTTCATGTGCAAATCATCGCAAGATTAGTCATATTTCTGTTGCCTCTATGTTATTCGCATCCATTTTGCTTTGCAGACTGTCCCCAGTACGTGAATCATTCTACCGTGAAGAACAAGTTGCTTTCCGTCCTGGCCGCGGATGCGTGGATCAAATCTTCACGCTCCGCCGGCTCCTCGAACTTCGGCACATTTATCACAGGCCCACTATCATTACATTTCTAGCCAAACGTGCCGTTTTTGACGCCTTTGAACGACTGGCTTTATGGCTTTGCTTAATAAAGAACGGGGTGCCAGGGAAATATGCCGCCAGCTTATGAGCACTTTACCTTCCTACATTCGGCAGAGTGAGGGTCTATGGCAAGCTTTCCTAGCCATTCACTGTCAATAGTGGTGTGGAACAGGGCTGCCCTTTGTCTTCATTCCTCTTCAACTTCGCAAGCGAAGACGTTCTGTCGAATGCTCTAGAAGGTTTCCAACATTTGGGCTTAGAGCTTCTACCGGGTGAGTGCGCGACCAACTTAGATTATGCTAATGATATCGCCTTACTTGTTGACGATCCTCAGAGTTTGCAACGCATTTTGGATCGCTTCGCGGATGAAGAATCTAAGTATGGCATGAGCTTCGCCCCATCGAATTGAAAAGTACTGCTAAAAGATTTGGAATGCACCTGCCCCGTGCTCACTCACGGAGGTGCAAAACATGAACAGGTAGATAGTTTGGTCTACCTTGGGAGCTGTGTTTCTGCTGACGGCACTATCGACAAAGAAGTTTCTTTTCGTATCGCTAAATCTCGATCAGCATTTGTCAACCTGAGGCACTTGGGGCGTCGTCGCTACCTCTCATTCTCACTAAAGTGCCGCGTTTGCTTCCGGCTTTGCTTTGCACCATCGAAGTTTAAATCGTTCCTTCAAGATTGACAGGGATCGCCTCCTGCGCTGACCCTTATTGGGGATCAGCTAAAAGTCGTTCAGAAAGTCAATTACCTTGGAAGGTGTATCAGCGCACTTGGGATGGAAGACGAATTCACCAACCGTATAGCGAAAGCTCGAAGTGCTTTCGCTAACCATCGCTACCTCTGGCAGCGGCGCGACATCACTCTCGCCCTGAGTGTACAATGTAGCGGTACGTTCGACTTTACTGTACGGTTGCCAAACCTGGCCCCTAAGATCGGCGGACATGAAGAGGCTACTTATGTTCGACCATCGGTGCCTTTGCAGTTTGGCTCACATATGGTGGGAACACCGCGTGAGTAACGAGCGTGGTCGGCGCATTGTTTACGGCCCAGGAAATGGAGCTGAACCGCTCAGCACCGTTATTTCCCGCACCAGGCGCCGATGGCTCGGTCACGTGTTACGCATGCCAGTCCATCGACTCCCTCGACCATGGATGTTTGCTCACCAGAGATGTAGGTGGAATAAGAGTAGAGGTGGCCAAGTGATGACTTGGTCAAGAGGAATGCATTCCACCACTTCGGAGCTGGCCTCAGTTGGAGCGTCACGGCTCCCTGGTTTGGGTCCAAAAGTCGATGAACACGTTTGGCTGGATACACTTGCTGACATGGCACGGGGCCGACCTCAGTGGCGTTCCTGCTGTAAGTTTCTTTGTCCCCTCCCATCCATATTAGCCTGCCCCACTATCTACGATCTCATTTCCTAGGGTAAAACATAATAAATTTTTCAATTTGCTTAGTAACTGGCTGGAAGCGTACAGGAGTGATGCCTATCCGTCGCTGGAAGCTCAGCTGGCATGCAACTGTTGTATCTATTATTTTCCTTTGTGTATTGTATTATATGTATGTATGTATGTATTTCCTTCATATATTGCGGCACAATAGCGGAGGTGTTTTCCTACCTCGAGCTGAAGTGTATAATGATGAATGATAATGAAAGGGCCGGGTTTACAGCGCATCAGTTTGCTCAGTATTGTTGTACGGGTAAGAGTCCTGACCGATTCGCGTGGAAGACATGCGTCGTCCTTTTGCCTTCGATGCAGCTTGCTTAAGCAGGATCGCTCGTGTTTGGTGGCAACATCGAATTAATAATAATGACTTTCGACGTCGCACCTTGGGAAATGTGAGTATTCTATTCAACCAACTATTTTTGTTGCGCCAATTGATAGGCATCGGTCACATCCTATGCATGGTACCTGAGCTTCTACCGCGTCGCGCTCTATTCGCTCGTCAAGGACCTGGCTGGAGGCGACCGCGTGGTGGTCAGCCTTCCACTTGGCGGCAGCACATGAAATCGCTAACGTCGTGTCTATCCGCTGTTGGATCCGTACGTCCTCCAAGATGGGGATCCAAAGATGAGCAGTGCCAATGGCTTAACACACTAAAAGACATGGCCCGCAACTGGAATCAATGGAAGAATTGTGTAAAGTATTGTATTGATTCACATGTTTAATACCACAAACATTAAACTAACAAAATAAAGAGCAAAAGAGGCGTGTGAAAACAAACTAAAAATGTTTTGTTCTATTTTTTGACAAAATGTGACATTCTTCCTGCGGCATATTAGTTGAAGTGTGTTGCTCACCTTTAACTAGCATGCCACGATGAATATGACGCGATGAATCTTCCTTATCTGCTGATCTCCATGGTTTTATTCTGGCTCTGTGTCTAGTTAATAGACTGTTGTGATTGCATACATACATAATACTGGAATCTGTCATATGTATTCCCACGCCGGCAGAGTTCAAATCCAGGGATGATTTGCAGCTAATTGCCGCACCATCTTACATGACCCAGTACCCATGGATAAACACAATTGGCTGTAACAATTTTCACTGACGTTCGAAGCATAGATTTCCTTTCAAGTTTTTCATCTCCTGCGTGTGTACATCAGAAGGAGACACGTTGTTTAGCAATATCCAATTTACCGTCGTTCCACATGGAGTCACCTTGGATTTACAGTCTTTACTAAGTATACTTCAGTGAGTTCACTGTGTAAACCCACTTTTGCTAACCAGTTGTATGTTTCGAATTTTCACCATAACCATCCTACGGGACCTGTGAAGCATTAGATATTTTATCCGTATAGAACCATTGTTCCATTGGCCACACAGGAATAAGTTGTGAGATGTTTTATCCAGTAAGTACATTAGTTCAATGGAGGGAGAAAATAGATAAAATAATTTTCGTACACCTTCCTATGGGACCGAGTTGGCCTGAGAATGGGAAAAATTTTCTACCTCATCATAATCATCATCAAACTATGTTTGCTTACAGTTCTTATCGAAAACTTTATCCGCTGTTGCAAGCCTACACACGATTTTATCTTCATCAACCGGCTCATTGTCTTTGCTTTCCGGGTCTGAGAGTGTAAATAAGAAATACTGACGCTTGCTTCAAATTTCTCCCAGCACGGTGGCTGGTTCAATGCCATCCAATTAAAGCCATTCAGTTCCTGAAAACGGTTCATTTTACCTATAGATAACTGACGCAATTGTCGTAGAAACTGGTGAAAGTATTCAACGAACTGTTTTGATGACGAGACCCGCTTGTTCGAGTTGGCCAATTCGAATCTTCACCTCGACTGGAACAACCCCGTTTCTGCTATTGTCCCTGCAATTCTGCAGGAGTTCGGGCATTGCAGACGACACTTACAGTGCTGAAGTATTTTGTTCCTCAAAAGTACAGTAGCGTGCAGAATGACAGACGTTGTGTAGAAAGAAGTGTCACAGCTCAGGGTAGGGATTTTCAAAGCAATGTTGTACTAATGTAGGACACTTCTCTCGAGACATAAATAAGAGTTTAGGACCGAAAAGAACTGGATTATCTCTGCCACTGGCATAAGTGAACGCCATCTGGTTTGCCCGTATCCTTAAATGCGTCATTGTAAAGTAACAGAATTCCTTTAGTTCTTCAACGTGAGCAGTGTAAATGTAAAATTAATAACATATATTTGCCTCAACTGTTAAAACGTCAATAAACCGATAGTCACCTAGCATTTGCAGTGTGTTGTGGACAATATAGGCCAAGCAACCAAATGCCGCAAGTGTTTCTCTGGTAGAATATTAGAATTTCGCAAATACCTGATGTTGTCCTCTTCTCTAAACGCGACCGAAATGTGTGTTCGTGTCGTCAACACAAAATTCCATACGTTTCAGCTCACAGTATTTCGATCAAACACATTCTTTATAAATTGACAACTAGAGTCCGACGTGTCATCACTAAGTGATAGCAGGTCTATTAACTTGACATATATACTTAATGACAGCAAAATATTTCACAAGGAGTGCGAACACCATTAAAACCTTGAGACATGAGGCGTATTTGAACATTGACACGAGTTTTACTATATTGTTTCTCTTGAATTTTATCTGGCAAACAGTTGTAGGACTGGGATGTTCTCCCAAAGTCCCCATAAATCTTACAGTCTTAAATTACTTTAGGCTGAAATATCGATTCACACAATTGCATATGTACTCGGATCAGACAAAACACATGCTTTCGAGCAGCCATCTATCTCGTGAAAAATTCACATTCGTCAAGCCTATACTCCCAGAAACGGTCTCGTTTCCATCCAAACACTCACGGTTGTATCCATGCAACATTTATTTTCCGGACAACTCCCGACAATCTTTCAAAATACCTGCTCAGTTATGGACTTTTGCATCTTTACATAAAACCATGTTTCTTGTTTCCAGGGTTTGCTTACGCAAACTGTTTCACTGCATCGTGATATAAAATGTGGCTGTACAACGCTAGAATAGCCTTAGCTTGGCCAGTAAAAGCGCTAGTGAAGAAGGTCTGCCTTGTTCTTAATTCAGTCTTGGGTTTGGAAATCGTACGCAGAAACTTTGCGGTTGGTCAGGAACCCGTTCGACTCGCGTGAATTAATCTTCTGCGACCAAGTTCTGAGAACTCACAGAATTCGGGCTGTCAGTTGCCGTGCTGTGTGAGAAAATAACTCTGAATTTGTTCGTTCATCTGACTAGGTGTGTTGGTAACACATTGTTAGAACCTGAGGTATTTAATAGGCAGTATTCAACGGTGGCGACTAGGTATTCGAACACATGGCTGTTGCATATAAATAGTTTAAATTTCTTTTGGAACACCAGATTTCTTTAATGACTGCCTTAACGGAAAAACTCTCCAGTTCTTCTCTTCAATCAGGCTCCGCTGGCAGCACTCCTTCGGTTGACAATATCTGCAGCAGCATCACCGAATTCTTGTATGACCATGGCGCTCAAATTATATTCGAGTCCTGGTATAAGCGGTACGATGATCTGTTCACCGTTAACCCGGCTTCCCCTGCTGACGCGTGGAAGTTCCGGCTGCTCCTGCGCAAAATGGGCACGGTCGAGCACCAACGTTATACAAACTTCATCCTGCCAAAGAAGCCTTGCGATATTCCCTTTGGTTAAACGGTCCGCACGTTGTCGCAAATATTTGGCGAACAGTCGTCGCTGTTCAACACCCGGTACAAATGTCTGCAGCTGACCAAACGAGACGCCGATGATTTTGTCATGTACACGGGCATTGTCAACCGAGAATGCGAAAGGTTCCAGCTTGGCTTCCTCACAGAAGACCAGTTCAAGTGCGTGCTTTTCATTTCTGGCCTTCAGTCCGCCCTTGATGCCGAAATCCGAACGCGCCTGCAATCCAAGCTGCAGCAAGACAGCACGATCACGCTTCACAACCTGGCCGAGGAGTGTCAATCGCTGAACAATTTGAAACACGATTTCGCGATGAACCAGATCGCCACCGCGCCTGGTCTGGTCCAGGTGGTCGCAGCCCCTAAGCAGCAACCTTCTGAACGGCTCTCTCCACTCAACCGAGCAAAGTCCCCACCCTATCCTTGCCGATTCTGTGTTGCAGGCCATTTCCACAGAGATTGCAACTTCTGACAGCATCGATGCTAAAGTTTTGGCAGGGTAGGGCACCGTGATGGATACCGCTATCCTACGTCGCACAAGGGGGCCAAACCTGGGCAGGCTCCCTCCCGCAGACCCGCGCAACCCAAGGGGACCAAACCTGGCCTCGCTTCCACCCACAGGCAAAAGAAGAGGTTACGATCCAGACGCAAACCCAACACTGGCCCGGTTGGCAGCTCTGCGAGTTTGCTGGCCACATTCAAAATCAACTCCTGATCACAGGAAGTTCGTCGGCGTCCAGATTAATGGCCAGACCGTCCGTTGGCAGTTGAACAATGCTTTGGACATCAAGATCATCTCCGAGAAACTGTGGCGATCCCTTGGTAGTCCACCAGTCTAATAACCCTTCAATCCGCCACCAGTGCCTGTGGCGGCCGCGTGCAGCTAACTGGGCCGCTGCATTGTTCAGTCGACTTTCGAAGTGGCACAATTGACGGGATCTGCTACATCACCAAGGCAAACCTCAATCTACTTGGTCCCGATTGGCTCGAACAGCTTTGTATGGCCGATCTACCTCTCCAAACCATCTGCAGCGTGAGATAATCTCTGGCCGTACCAACTGACGAAACCGATGACCTCATCCGACCGTTCGCCTCAGTGTTCCAAGATGGTCTTGGCCGCTGTTCACGCACCCGCGCCATATTACATCTTGCTTCCAGAGAAAAACCGGCATTCCGTCCCAAACTGCCGGTCCCATACGCAGCCTTACCATTGGTCAATGCCGAACTTAAACGATTTGAAGATATGGATGTCCTGGTACCGATATCCTACTCTGCTTGGGCAGCCCCAATCGTTGTAGTAAAGAAACCAAATGGATCCCTTCGCATCTGTGCCGACGTCTCCACGGGCCTCAATGCCGCCCAACAGCCGAACTGGTACTCATTACCATCACCAAGCGACCGATTTACCATACTCAAGGGCTGGACGTGTTTTGCCAAAACCTACCTGGCAGACGCATACTTACAAATCGAGGTGGCTCCGGATTCACAACCGCTTTTGACGAGCAACACACACTGCGGTCTCCTTCAGTACACTAAACTGCCGTTTGGTGTCAAGACCGCACCCGCGCTATTCCAGCAGACAATGAATGCAATGATCGCTGGCATTCTAGGTACGGCAGCATATCTAGATGGTCTCCTTATTGTTGGTCGCAACCCAGAATAATTGCGAGAACATCTGGTCTCGGTCTTTAAACGGATCCAGGAATATGGTTTCCGCCTGAGGGCCGATAAATGCCAATTCTTCGTACGATCAATCAAGTATCTCGGCTTTGTCTTCGATGCTAATGGCCGTCACCCCGACCCCGGAAACGTCAAAGCCATTCACCAGATGCCACCTCCCAACGATATTCATCAACTGCGCTCCTTCCTTGTTCTCATCACTTACTACAGTGCTTTCTTACCATCACTACACGATGTACGGGCTACTCTGATTCAACTGTTGCAAAAAAATGTTCCTTGGCATTTGTCCCTCGCATGAAAGTAGGCTTTCGCGCGCCTGAAAACTATGCTCAGTTCTGACCCGCTGTTGACACATTACGATCCAGCCTTACCCATTCTAGTCGCCGCCGATGCCTCTAATTACCAAATCGGAGTGGTCCTTTCCCATCGCTTTCATGATGGTTCCGAGAAAGTAGTCATGCATGCCTCCCGCACGCTGACGTCCGCAGAGAAGAACTACGGTCAGATCGAGAAAGAAGCTTCGGCTATTGTGTTTGCTGTTAAAAAGTTCCACAAAATGCTATATGGTCGACATTTCACCTTATTGACCAACCACAAGCCGTTGTTGTCCATCTTTTGCTCCAACGTATTCAGCCAGTCGACTTTAACGATGGGCCGTCATCCTTCTCGGTTACGATTTCGAACTTTGTGTTTGCCGCACGCAGCATTTTGGTCAGGCTGACGGTCTCTCACGCCTCATCCCCAAACATACGGTAAATTAGGATTTCCTGATCGCCGCTGTGGCCGTCGAAGAAGATGTTCGTCATCAGCTTTCAGACACTATCCGCAGCCTTCCCCCTACAGCCGCCGACATACGTCGCGAACCTGCACACGATCATGTCCTCCGCCAAGCTATCGCTTACGTTCACACACGTTAAATTGCCATTACCTTCTCCGGATAACTCAAGCACCTATTCCAGCGTCGGGACTCTTTATCTGTCGTTGCATCCTGCCTTATGACCACTGATTGCGTCATCGTTCCTGTCCACCTTCGACAAGCCGTGCTCCGTCAGTTCTATTCTGCACCCTTGGTATCATCAGAAGGAAGGCAAACGTTCGCAGTTTCCTCTATTGGACTGGAACAGACAGCGACATTGAAGGTTTGGTTCGACGTTGCTCCAGGTGTCAACAAGCAGCCAAGATGACACAGCACCAAACATTAGTTCCCTGGCAACCAACAAAGAAACCGTGGTCTCGAATACATATCTATTATGCTGTTCCAATTGGTGGTACCTCATATATGGTCCTGGTTATGCTTACTCTAAAAGGCCTGAAGTCGTAACAATTCATCCTCCGACTACCACCGCAGCACTAACTTGTTTCCAACATGGATTCCCTGATGTTCTATTGTCCGACAACAGAACGCAGTTCACTTCATCCCAATTTGAGGATTCTTGTTGCTCTCACTGCGTGCAGCACCTCAGGTCACCAGTCTATCATCTATGGTCTAACGGTCAAGCGAAACGTTTTGTCGACACTTTCAAGCGAGCACTCTTAAAGGCTCGAGGGGAGGAAACTACAGAAACCATTCTTCAGGCTTTTCTGTTGGTTTACAGGACCGCGCCTAAGCTAGCAGTTCCAGGAGGGAAATCACCCGCCAAAGCATTGATGGGTCGGAAACTGCGCACAACACACGAGGTACTAATACTAACAAAAGTGCCACCAGTAAAATCCAAAATCAAAACCAAGTGCAAGGGCTTCACTGTTGGAGCTCCGGTCTTTTACCCTGACTAACGAGCTGGTCACCCACACTGGATCGAAGCTACAGTAACGGGCCATCGTGGTAGTGTGCTATAGGATAAATTTGTAGGAGACGACACCAGGGTACGCCATCAAAACCAACTTCAAACGCGACATGGGACATTAAAATCCATCTCACTCGACCGCGAAACCCCCCTGCACAAACTATTGGATACTTTCGGAAATCCAGGGCAACAGACGAAAATTGTGGAACTCCCACCGCCGATTCCTCCTCGCAGATCACAACGCATCAGTCGAACAACCGAAAAAATACAGATCGACGCGAAACTAAAAACGTTATGTGCAAAATTTAAAGCAGGGATATTATGGGGACCCAAATTGCCGATAGTTATTTCAGGCTTAAGTTACGGTAGGCTGAAATGCCGATTCACACAAGTGCATATGTACACGGATCAGACAAAACGCACACGTTCAATCAGCCTTCCAACTCGTGAAACATTCACATTCGTCTAGCCTTTGCACCCAGAAACGGTCTCGTTTCCAACCAAGCACTCACGGTTTTATCCAAGCAACATTTATTTTCCGGACAACTCCCGACAAAACTTTCAAAATACCTGCTCAGTTATGGACTATGCATATTTACATAAAACCATGTTTCTTGTTTCCAGGGTTTGCTTACGCAAAATATTAAAGGAAAAACCTCCATCAATCTTTCGTAATATAAAAATAAGGCTGTACAACGCTAGAACTGCCTTAGCTTGGCCAGTAAAAGCGCCAGGAAAAAAGGCCTGTCTTGTTCTTGATCAGGACTTGGGTTGGGAAATCGTGCGCAGAAACTTTGCGTTCGGTCAGGAACCCGTTCGACTCGCGTGAATTAATCTTTTGCGACCAAGTTCCAAGAACTCACATAATTCGATATTGTCAGTTGACGCGATGGGCAAGAAAAATTTCTGAGTCTCGTTCGTTCATCCGACTGAGAAGAGTTAGTAAAGCATTGCTAAAGCCTGGAGTATTCAAGAGGCAGGATTAAACAACGACATAAGTTATTATTATTATTATTATTACCAAAGCCACACATTCTGTGCGCACACATGCAAAGTTCCGCTCAAAGTATTTCTCTACCAAATTCTGATTACATTCCTGGAGTGGAAACCGTTCTAATGAATTGCAGCGAGATAACAGAAGGCACCTTCTGCGGCTGCTAAATTCGCTTACGCTAACCGTAATAAGCGTGGATTAGGATTACGTAATAGTAGCCGAAATGCGAAGCCGGTGTCAAGCCGATAACGGGTCAATGAAACATGTTTGCTTTTGCGTTCACACGGAATATTGGGCGAGAGATGGCTGACCTCACCTTGAAGCCATTTTGTCCGGTTCTCATTCACTTTGGAATTCAGTACCCCATTCAGTCTTGCATATCTAACTAACGCAGTAGAGATAACCGGATTAGTGAATATTGTGTGATTTGGCGTTGAAAGGTTCAACTTCCTATGCGAAAAGTAGCGACAATTTCCGGAATCTGTTTATCACCGCAGCATCTTTAGCACGTTAGATTATCTGAGTGACGTAGAGGAAGCGCTTGGTTGCCCTCGTTGAACGGGTGTTACCCTTAAATGGGAGCTGGAGGTATACATTTTCCTTAGGTGTTGTCAACACCGTTTCCTTCGGCGGCCTGACTTAGCTGTGCTTCATGATGAGACCTTTAGGGTAAAAGACTTCCATGAGTGTTTCGGTTATTGTTCTTACCTCATCAGTCAGACAAGCGGTCGAGCAGATAGGCGTGGCAAGAGTTAACAAGATTTTTACCAGGATACGCTTGTGGCCCATCTGTATGAAACTGGTAAAGCATAGGTATTGAACGGATCATATTGGTTTCCGTAGACTAACAGTAAAACGAGCCCGGTATATCGTCGGCTGCAACCACTTACTTGTGTCAAGCCACATAGTTACGAAGCGGCTAATAATTTTTTTCAGAATGGAACAGCTCCTGAGCAGACACGTCACGTGCGAGCGTGAGCGAAATTCTATCTTCGTTATGAATAGTCTCTCTGATAAACCAGAGCCCAGCGCACTCAAAAACAAACGGCTTACGCCTGAGCTGGATCACGTTTGAAATAGAGGCACTCGACGATGCTGACCATAAACATTGCTGAACATTTAAGAGCGAAGTACGCTCATGCAATACACCTCATGGATTTATAAACGTTTTTGCTTTCACTGATATATGTGTCTATACCATTTATTGGCGTTCTTGTTCAAAACCATCACCAGTTTACTTTATGCTGTGATAACGGTTAACTATTCTATTGCATAGGGGGCAGACAACTGAGGAGCAACAATAAGGTAAACAGTCGAGAACCTGCGGTTAGTTTACAACAATAGTCATTTGAATTACAGTTGAACATGAAAACAGTATTGTTGATACGATATCGTAATTGACGCGAAAACTTTATCCGGGGTGTGTTCAAAGAGAATGACGCAGCGTTTGGCATCATGTGTCAAGTGTTAGACGCATGGTTACCGGATAGTCTTGGCGAAGACTAGGCGAGTGATTTGCGGAAGTTTTGCTTAAGTAACGTTTACACTAACGTAACAAGCCAACTTTCCGGGACGCTTGGTCAGCCTTAAGGATAATTAGTTTAAAGGAAGCATTATTTACTGTTTGCATTAAACGTTAACCTTCAGCAGTGTTAATCGTCAGCATCGTCGTGCGCATCGATTTCAAACGTGATCCAGGTCAGTCGTAAGCCGTTTGTTTTTGAGTGCGCTGGGCTCTGGTTTATTAGAGAGACTATTCATAACGAAGATAGAATTTCGCTCATGCTCGCAAGAGAAGTCTCTGCTAAGGGGCTGTTCCATTCTGAAAAAAATTATTAGCCGCTTCGTAACTATGTGGCTTGACACAAGTAAGTGGTTGCAGCCGACGATATACCGGGCTCGTTTTACTGTTAGTCTACGGAAACCAATATGATCCGTTCAATACCTATGCTTTACCAGTTTCATACAGATGGGCCACAAGCGTATCCTGGTAAAAATCTTGTTAACTCTTGCCACGCCTATCTGCTCGACCGCTTGTCTGACTGATGAGGTAAGAACAATAACCGAAACACTCATGGAAGTCTTTTACCCTAAAGGTCTCATCATGAAGCACAGCTAAGTCAGGCCGCCGAAGGAAACGGTGTTGACAACACCTAAGGAAAATGTATACCTCCAGCTCCCATTTAAGGGTAACACCCGTTCAACGAGGGCAACCAAGCGCTTCCTCTACGTCACTCAGATAATCTAACGTGCTAAAGATGCTGCGGTGATAAACAGATTCCGGAAATTGTCGCTACTTTTCGCATAGGAAGTTGAACCTTTCAACGCCAAATCACACAATATTCACTAATCCGGTTATCTCTACTGCGTTAGTTAGATATGCAAGACTGAATGGGGTACTGAATTCCAAAGTGAATGAGAACCGGACAAAATGGCTTCAAGGTGAGGTCAGCCATCTCTCGCCCAATATTCCGTGTGAACGCAAAAGCAAACATGTTTCATTGACCCGTTATCGGCTTGACACCGGCTTCGCATTTCGGCTACTATTACGTAATCCTAATCCACGCTTATTACGGTTAGCGTAAGCGAATTTAGCAGCCGCAGAAGGTGCCTTCTGTTATCTCGCTGCAATTCATTAGAACGGTTTCCACTCCAGGAATGTAATCAGAATTTGGTAGAGAAATACTTTGAGCGGAACTTTGCATGTGTGAGCACAGAACGTGTGGCGTTGATAATAATTACCATAATAATATTAATAATGATAATATTAATAACTTATGTCTTGTACCATTTTGCCAGATAAACTTCAAGAGAAACAATATAGTAAAATACGTGTCAATGTTCAAATACGCCTCATGTCTCAAGGTTTTAATGGTGTTCGCACTCCTTGTGAAATATTTTGCTGTCATTAAGTATATATGTCAAGTTAATAGACCTGCTGTCACTTAGTGATGCCACGTCGGACTCTAGTTGTCAATTTATAAAGAATGTGTTTGAACGAAATACTATGAGCTGAAACGTGTGGAATTTTGTGTTGACGACACGAACACACATTTCGGTCGCGTTTAGAGAAGAGGACAACATCAGGTATTTGCGAAATTCTAATATTCTACCAGAGAAACACTTGCGGCATTTGGTTGCTTGGCCTATATTGTCCACAACACACTGCAAATGCTAGGTGACTATCGGTTTATTGACGTTTTAACAGTTGAGGCAAATATATGTTATTAATTTTACATTTACACTGCTCACGTTGAAGAACTAAAGGAATTCTGTTACTTTACAATGACGCATTTAAGGATACGGGCAAACCAGATGGCGTTCACTTATGCCAGTGGCAGAGATAATCCAGTTCTTTTCGGTCCTAAACTCTTATTTATGTCTCGAGAGAAGTGTCCTACATTAGTACAACATTGTTTTGAAAATCCCTACCCTGAGCTGTGACACTTCTTTCTACACAACGTCTGTCATTCTGCACGCTACTGTACTTTTGAGGAACAAAATACTTCAGCACTGTAAGTGTCGTCTGCAATGCCCGAACTCCTGCAGAATTGCAGGGACAATAGCAGAAACGGGGTTGTTCCAGTCGAGGTGAAGATTCGAATTGGCCAACTCGAACAAGCGGGTCTCGTCATCAAAACAGTTCGTTGAATACTTTCACCAGTTTCTACGACAATTGCGTCAGTTATCTATAGGTAAAAATGAACCGTTTTCAGGAACTGAATGGCTTTAATTGGATGGCATTGAACCAGCCACCGTGCTGGGAGAAATTTGAAGCAAGCGTCAGTATTTCTTATTTACACTCTCAGACCCGGAAAGCAAAGACAATGAGCCGGTTGATGAAGATAAAATCGTGTGTAGGCTTGCAACAGCGGATAAAGTTTTCGATAAGAACTGTAAGCAAACATAGTTTGATGATGATTATGATGAGGTAGAAAATTTTTCCCATTCTCAGGCCAACTCGGTCCCATAGGAAGGTGTACGAAAATTATTTTATCTATTTTCTCCCTCCATTGAACTAATGTACTTACTGGATAAAACATCTCACAACTTATTCCTGTGTGGCCAATGGAACAATGGTTCTATACGGATAAAATATCTAATGCTTCACAGGTCCCGTAGGATGGTTATGGTGAAAATTCGAAACATACAACTGGTTAGCAAAAGTGGGTTTACACAGTGAACTCACTGAAGTATACTTAGTAAAGACTGTAAATCCAAGGTGACTCCATGTGGAACGACGGTAAATTGGATATTGCTAAACAACGTGTCTCCTTCTGATGTACACACGCAGGAGATGAAAAACTTGAAAGGAAATCTATGCTTCGAACGTCAGTGAAAATTGTTACAGCCAATTGTGTTTATCCATGGGTACTGGGTCATGTAAGATGGTGCAGCAAAATAACTGCAAGATCAACCCTGGATTTGAACTCTGCCAGCGTGGGAACACATATGACAGATTCCAGTATTATGTATGTATGCAATCACAACAGTCTATTAACTAGACACAGAGCCAGAATAAAACCATGGAGATCAGCAGATAAGGAAGATTCATCGCGTCATATTCATCGTGGCATGCTAGTTAAAGGTGAGCAACACACTTCAACTAATATGCCGCAGGAAGAATGTCACATTTTGTCAAAAAATAGAACAAAACATTTTTAGTTTGTTTTCACACGCCTCTTTTGCTCTTTATTTTGTTAGTTTAATGTTTGTGGTATTAAACATGTGAATCAATACAATACTTTACACAATTCTTCCATTGATTCCAGTTGCGGGCCATGTCTTTTAGTGTGTTAAGCCATTGGCACTGCTCATTTTGGATCCCCATCCTGGAAGACGTACGGATCCAACAGCGGATAGACACGACGTTAGCGATTTCATGTGCTGCCGCCAATTGGAAGGCTGACCACCACGCGGTCGCCTCCAGCCAGGTCCTTGACGAGCGAATAGAGCGCGACGCGGTAGAAGCTCAGGTACCATGCATAGGATGTGACCGATGCCTATCAATTGGCGCAACAAAAATAGTTGGTTGAATAGAATACTCACATTTCCCAAGGTGCGACGTCGAAAGTCATTATTATTAATTCGATGTTGCCACCAAACACGAGCGATCCTGCTTAAGCAACCTGCATCGAAGGCAAAAGGACGACGCATGTCTTCCACGCGAATCGGTCAGGACTCTTACCCGTACAACAATACTGAGCAAACTGATGCGCTGTAAACCCGGCCCTTTCATTATCATTCATCATTATACACTTCAGCTCGAGGTAGGAAAACACCTCCGCTATTGTGCCGCAATATATGAAGGAAATACATACATACATACATATAATACAATACACAAAGGAAAATAATAGATACAACAGTTGCATGCCAGCTGAGCTTCCAGCGACGGATAGGCATCACTCCTGTACGCTTCCAGCCAGTTACTAAGCAAATTGAAAAATTTATTATGTTTTACCCTAGGAAATGAGATCGTAGATAGTGGGGCAGGCTAATATGGATGGGAGGGGACAAAGAAACTCACAGCAGGAACGCCACTGAGGTCGGCCCCGTGCCATGTCAGCAAGTGTATCCAGCCAAACGTGTTCATCGATTTTTGGACCCAAAACAGGGAGCCGTGACGCTCCAACTGAGGCCAGCTCCGAAGTGGTGGAATGCATTCCTCTTGACCAAGTCATCACTTGGCCACCTCTACTCTTATTTTACCTACATCTCTGGTGAGCAAACATCCATGGTCGAGGGAGTCGATGGACTGGCATGCGTAACACGTGACCGAGCCATCGGCGCCTGGTGCGGGAAATAACGGTGCTGAGCGGTTCAGCTCCATTTCCTGGGTCGTAAACAATGCGCCGACCACGCTCGTTACTCACGCGGTGTTCCCACCATATGTGAGCCAAACTGCAAAGGCACCGATGGTCGAACATAAGTAGCCTCTTCATGTCCGCCGATCTTAGGGGCCAGGTTTGGCAACCGTACAGTAAAGTCGAACGTACCGCTACATTGTACACTCAGGGCGAGAGTGATGTCGCGCCGCTGCCAGAGGTAGCGATGGTTAGCGAAAGCACTTCGAGCTTTCGCTATACGGTTGGTGAATTCGTCTTCGATCCCAAGTGCGCTGATACACCTTCCAAGGTAATTGACTTTCTGAACGACTTTTAGCTGATCCCCAATAAGGGTCAGCGCAGGAGGCGATCCCTGTCAATCTTGAAGGAACGATTTAAACTTCGATGGTGCAAAGCAAAGCCGGAAGCAAACGCGGCACTTTAGTGAGAATGAGAGGTAGCGACGACGCCCCAAGTGCCTCAGAGTGACAAATGCTGATCGAGCTTTAGCGATACGAAGAGAAATTCTTTGTTGATAGTGCCGTCAGCAGAAACAATGCTCCCAATGTAGACGAAACTATCTACATGTTCAAGTTGTGCACCTCCGAGAGTGAGCATGGGGGCAGGTTTAAGCCATCCTTGAGCAGTACTTTTCACTTCAATGGGGCGAAGCTCATGCCATACGTAGATGCTTCAACCGCAAAGCGATCCAAAATGCGTTGCACACTCTGTGGATCGTTAACAAGTAAGGCAATATCATTAGCATAATCTAAATTGGTCGCGCAATTACCCGGTAGAAGCTCTAAGGCCAAATGTTGGAAGCCTACTAGAGCATTCGACAGAACGTATTTGCTTGCGAAGTTGAAAAGGAATGGAGACATATGGCAGCCCTGTCGCACACCAATATTGACAGTAAATGGCTAGGAAAGCTCGCAATAGACCCTCAATCTGCCGTATGTATGCAGGTAAAGTGCTGGTAAGATGGCGGTATATTTATCTGGCACCTCGTTCTTTAGTAACAACGCCATAAAGCAGGTCGGTTAAAGGAGTCAAAAGCGGCACATATGGCTAGAAATGCAACGATAGTGGGCCTGTGGTAAATGTGGCGATGTTCGAGAAGCTGGCGGATCATGAAGTTTTGCTCCACGCATCCGCGGCCACGACGGAGAGCAACCTGTTTTTACGGTAGGATTATTCACCTACTTGGTAGAGTCTGCGAAGCCGGATGGATGCAAATAGCATAGAGGCAACCCAAATAAGACTAATCTTGCGATGTTTGGCACATGAAGTGCGAGCGTCTTTCTTAAAATTCGGGACAATAACTGATTCGCCCCAAGAGGAAGGGACTTTTTCTTCATACCAAACTTTTGCAAACAACGCGCTCAGCTGGCTAATGATCGCCACACCACCGTACTTGAATAGTCCCGGAGGAAGTCTGTCTAAGCCGGCAGCCTTGAAGCGCTTCAAGCGTCGGTTCCCGAGGCTGGCTTCCGCTTCGCTGGGTGGATTCAGAGAGACAAGCCAACGGGGAAAACACCGTGTACTGCATGTACTGATGGATGGTGGAGGCCAGTTGAATTGCAAATGGAAGTGCTAGACCCGCGGTCCCTACGCCTCTGGTAATTGGTGATCGGAGACTCATCCACCTCACAAATAGCCTCACTGACACCAGGCTACCTGAGGTCAGTGGACCGAATGAGTTGGAAAAACCTGCGAGTGTTGCCAGAGAAAGCAGCACTCTCCATCTCCAAAGCACGCTCAGACCACCTTGTCCTGCGATCCTCGCTTAGGCTTAACTTGAGCAGCCGTTTGGCAGAACGGCGTTGCTCGTAGCAATCTGATCCCGCGGGATACCTTTGAGGCGTTCGAACAGCTCCAGAGAACGAGCAGTGATCCAAGCCTTGAAGGGCCGTCGAGTTAGGCCGCAGCATGACTGTCCGGAAATGGGCATTGCCATTCGTATACAAGTCTAGTGTTTTTTCACTTCTTGCGGTGGAGTGCAACTGAGTGCATATGCCAGTGAAGACTGATAGCTTGCCTGGACAGAGGAATCAGTTAATTTGTTTACACCCATCTTGCGGTTCTTCGTGTTTTGTGATCCTCCAAAACACATACAAATTTTCGCGCAGATCAGGGCATGATCTGAGTCAAAGAAGGTGGACCAAAAGGACCTGCAGTCTAGTACGCTGCCGCGCCATCTGAAGCTAATTGCAATGTGATAAATTTGAGACCACGGTTGTGTTGAAGAAGGGGGACGCCACGTTGCGGAACGCTTCTTCGTAGGCCTGTAGTTAGTGCTCGAAATAAACAAACGATTGTCTTCGCACACTGTGAGAATTCTCTCTCCGTTATCAGAGCGGTTCTCATCCAGCGAGTGGTGACCACCAAGGTGGTGTTCTTATGGGAACAGGCGGTCAACCCGTGCATTTAAATCCCCAGCAAGGATAACGATATCCGACATTTTAGCCTTAGTCAAGAGCTGTCTTAAATCCCGGTAGAATTCGTCCTTGACCGAGTCGCTACTGCAGTCAGTTGGAGCGTACACGCGGATCACAAACACGTTGTGTCTTGCTTCGCGGTGCCTGTTGCTTATACGTAAACCCCGAGGATGAACTGCATATATTCGGCTATTAATAGGGAACCAGTCCAATAGTGCCGCCTCGGCCTTGTCACTTATTGCTATACAATAACCAACTAGACCCGCTGAGGCTGCGTTTGGATCTCCAGAACGACGCAGGTAATATATGGATTCGTGGTCAGTGGGGGATGTCAATGTAAGTACAGCGCTGGGATCTTGCAATCGGGTTTCTGAAAAGTAGCAGACATCAATGTCAAGGGAATCTAGAGTGCGCGCTAGACCGGCTTGCCTTCCCATCTGCACGAGTGTCCGAAAGTTAAAGCACGCCAAACGGAACGAGGATCGGGGACGAAGGAGAGCCATAGGTTGAATTCCTTGGTCAGCGGCGCAACCGAAATCGCAGCCGGATTGTTGAACACATGAATCGGGTAACGGAAAATGAGGATTGTTAATAAACGAACAATTGACGTGTGAAGAAATAGCTTGAAAGTGACTAGCAGAGACAGTAGCGGATGAGCAAGTCGTAATACAATCCAGGATTTTGCGAGAGGGCGTGATACTAACCGGTTGCCTACGCCGAAGTAGGGATTTGACTTAGGGGAATCCACCTGGAGCCTTTCGCTAAATAACCTACCCGCAAGGCAGCGGGGTGAATTTAGGGAATCGCGCCCATTGGGAGACGTTGGCTGAATGTTCGGTTCATGCGTCCTTGTTTGGTAGATTACCAAACAGGGACCTAATGCTCCCCATGAAGTCAGCACACCTGCTGGAATACAAAGTCACATCGAATTGGAACATTGTCACCGAACACTTTGCCGGAACGGGGTACACCCGAACCACCCAGATGTCACCACGAGGAGGCAGTTCGGCAAGCCAGCCAGATTCCAGTAGGGCATTCTACGTTCAGCAAACTCGTACGGAAAAGCAATTCCGGCGGCATTCTACACGACTTTACCACTGTGCCAGCTTGATATATTGGCCTCTCAACTTGCGCTTAGTGAATGAGCAAATGGCGGCACAGGTGGTTGGGATCTTACAAATATGGTAAGCCAGATGTGGTTTCCGCACAATCGCCGATATTGTCTGCTGAAGACCCCAAGCAATTAAAGCCTTCGTTCATACGGCAAATGATACAGACCTTGACGTCTCCGGTTGCGCGGCTTTGGGTATCTCCAAGACGGTGATTTATCTCCTCATCCATGGCTGCCGAACCTGTACTATGTATTCCACATGTGGCGTTATGTATGAGCCAAAAAGTTGGGGAAAAATCGAAGGGTCGAATCGTCCGAGTGCATGGTTCAGAAGGCCCACGTGTTGGACCCTCCTGCTTTAGGCCGTCTCAGTCTGCTTCGAACATCCAAAGTCAACTTGGACAAAGCTCCCACATTTTTCTCGACAGAAGACGTTTGTAGCTTATGGTTGCCGAGTTTGTGGGAATGAACCAACTTGTGCGTCAGATGCATCACTATACATTTTTGCAAATTGAATCGAAGTAGGTTTTTGACAACGCAATTTAGCGTTTAAACACTGAATGCAATACGCATGGTGAAATGCAGTTCGGAAGAGAAGAATGCCGCGTAGCCTTGCGAACAACTTCACAACAAGCTAATGCAGCGTCCAGATCTACTACGAATAATACCTTCAACTAGATAGGCAAACAACCGCTTCGTGATGGCAGCTGGTTTTTTCCGCTTTACCTACTTCCAGCAAATTGTTCGGCGGCAGCGTTTAAGTACAAGGTGGGCTTTCGTCTGGCATGGGTTCCTTTTGTATAAAATAGCACAAATATCCATTTAACAGCACTGTGACGTAGCGGATGCGAACCGCCGCTCACTAAACTCACTGTTTCTTACATAGCTGCATGATCTAACCCAATCCACGGATGTGGGTCAACCAATAGGCAGAGTTCATTTCCCTTCTTTCTACACCTGATGGAAAACAATCACAAATACGACGTCATGTACACAAATTCAAGCAACACAACAACACAACAGATTCATGCACACTTAATACCTCGATCCATATGTTACTTATAAACTCGTGTCGTCTTTACATTAACCAGTCCTTGTTGTGTCTCCATGCTCATGACTAAGCAGGCATGTCTCGCACTGTCGAGAATAATACATTTTCTTCTTCCTTCATTTAAGTATTGCTCGATAACTATTGTTACAGATAATATTATGTCAAGCAGTACATCAACTTTTAATCGGAAACGCTCGTACCGACAGGTTACTATGGCTCCTGTGCACATGAAACCATGGATTACAGCAGCAAAATCATGCCAACCGTTGGCTATTGCCACCAAAGTAATAACGTTGATTTTTTGAAAACCAGCGCCATAACGTTCCGGGATCTCACTATTAACCCACGAACTTCTCAAGTGAGTAAACTACGAAATGTTTGGTTGTACTTTATTTTAACCACGCCTTTTACTGTTCCAAAGCAGCTATGTTTGTAGGGATATTTAGTCGTGCCTTCAGTTGTATGCCTCCTTCTAGCGGGAATATACCAGTTATTTATTTATCTAAAACTTCAGTAGCGTAGCCATTGTACTGACCAATAACGCAAGTACTTTTTATTATTGCACTGAAGCAAGAAATGTAGATGTTTATCTTTTCAATGTATTGTACGATCAGCATATGCAGAAACAAACGTGGTTAGTTTAAGTGTCTCGGTTTGCCGTGCAAGAAATCTGGAAGCTTTTCGGTTTGGCTCATCAATACTCTGGGCACCGTACGTGCACCGTACCCAACAGGTGCGTCGCCACCGCTAAATCTCACAGCAGAGCAATATACTTAGACGTCGCCGTGACATACGCCTTAGGTGTTTTAGCAGCGTTGTGTGCAGTTCGCTCGCGGTATCACATATACACACATTTCACAGCTTTTTTGAATACGTTTGTGTACACCGTTAGTCACCTTATCTACGAAAAGTGTGTCTTTCAGATGCACTATTGTTGAACAGATCCCGAGTTTTATTCCATGGTTAGTGCCGTGGGAAAGGAAAAGTACGTTCCTTTTACCCATAATATTCTTATCGTTCCACTGCTTTTCGCTGTATATTTTTAATTTGGTTTTAGCATATTGTGAAACGTGTCTTTCACTACCGGTTTCGGGTATCCACTATTCAGGAATTACCTAACTGTCTACTTCTTTCTCGGCGCACATGGCCTTATCTGTTAAACACAGAGATCGGAATATTTTTGCTGTGTCTGATCTGTCCGTCGGTGGTCGATATATCGGTTTGGAAGCTTATCATGTGTGCAAACAGAGCACTCAAGGATTGGTGATGTGCTACTATGGTGGGCGATTTCAGATTCCTCCAACAACTAGCTTCTTCTATCCATTTTTGTGTTCAAAATTTGCCATTCACTTGATACCAACAACTTTTGGCCATTTACTGGAGTTTGCCAGTACTATGTACAACCTAGTGGACATCGGCGATCTATTGACAACACAATCATCTTGAATGCCTAGTTCCGACCGTAACCCGAGCTAGAACAACATACCGCGCAATGTCTTAATCTCGGTTGTTTCAACCAACTTAATTTTCGGTCAATCCCTAGGTTAATCTCTTCAGTCAAACAGCGTTTCACCACACCCATTGCGTCGAATTTCGGCATCTTGGTGAGGAGTGCGCTAACGTTAACATAGCCCATGGTTTCATCTTCGTTTCACAGGAACACTTGGCGGTTCTTTACAAACGTAAGCTTCCACCCTGTCAACGGCTACATATTACTAACGACTGCATATAGACGAGTAAATGCGAACGTTTGCCAACCCTGTAACCTTAACACACTTTACTGCGGTACCCTTCCACAAAGCTTGGTGCAGTGCATCTTGCTTTCCTGTGCAGATGCTGATGCTACCTTCATAATTAAGGCCGATCAACTGCAGTTAACAGGTAATTTACCACACCCACCGATAACTAACGCATTGTTCCATGATAACGCGCAGTAAAGCACCGCACGCACTAATTATTTCACCTAGCCACTATTAACCATAACTGATCCCACGTAGACACCGCTAAGTCTAGGTCACACCACGTGAGGTTAACGGAGCTGCCTGCAGCTAGTTTCAGTGAAGGCAATCTATACTGTCTCACTGTAGAGTACATTTAATGTCCGGTCGTCTGCGCGTGACAGTGAGCATTATGAACGCGGATGGCCGCCCACTTCTGCGTTGTGCTTCTTGGTGCCGCGTAATGAGTGGGTGGAAGTTACGATACTTCCTCAATCGTCCATAGATGTCGCGTGCTAGTCCGCAACTATCCTACAGTGAATGAACTCACGGGTTGTTTTCTCATTCGCGTGTGCATCACGTGGTTTGTTGGCGGAGCGCCGTCTAACCCATGCTATTTAATGTGCGAAATAACTGGGATATGACACTACCTATCTGCCAATATCACTGACATTGGTTAGCCTGCGAGTTGAGGAAGTGATCTCACCAGGCGCTATAACTGTAGCATTTGAAACTAGGATAGTCCACATTTATTTTTCATTGCTCTTCAGTAGGTGGATATTGGTTATAATTATGATATGGCTTTAATCCCAATAGCGCAGAAGCTACATATCAATGCCACGTCCAAAAATGCGTTAGACGCGTTTCGCCCGATTGATGCTCGTCAGTGGCGCGTATTCCTTCGGTTATCTAAGGTGTATCCGACCCGTGACCGCTAGAATCTATGGCAATCTAGCTAGCAGCTATTGACACTGAGTCATTAAATATTTTGTCTTGGCCACGTAATTTGGAATCTTACTGGAATATAGCATCAATATTAAATTATATTCATTGAGAGAGTTTAGCCCTCAAGGCGAATTCTTCTTTACACTAGACGCTTTGTATATAGTTACGTCTACTTTAGGCTTTAGTTCATTAATTGATGTAATCGTATGGTCTATTGAGAGGATAACATCACCCCAGGCATGACAATATCAGTGACATAGGTGGATAGGTGGTAAAAATTAGTTTGCCCGGAAGTATATCACATGGAACAGTGCCTTAAGCTGCTAGGTAGTTGGCATCCACTTCTAGCCGCCATAAGTTTTGTCCTCCTTAAAGGACCAACAGAATGCGCACTACATCGTCAACTCGCAGGTTACTCACTGTCACTGACAGTGGTAGATAAGTGGTGCTATATCCCAGCCAGTTTGCAAATTATGTAGCACCGACAACATCCCCAATGACCTAGTGGCTTAAGCTTTTGGCTAGCTGGCGGAAGCGTCTAGCGGACTTGCCCCTGCTATGAAGCTTTTGAACTACGGGGATGAAAGCCTTCTCAGTATTATAACTAAAATTGTGCTTCGCTTGAGTAAAATAAAATAAAAATTGTCTGTTTTATTTTCAAATGCTACAGATATAGCGTCTAGTGGGAGGACGTAATCACCTCGCTGGATAACGGCTTCCATTGACGGCGGTAGATAGGCTCACTAGCTTAAGCTGCTGGCTAGTTTGCATCTGCTTCTCGCGGTCATATTTCCGATTCTTATTATAGGGCCGACGGAATGCGCGCTACGGATAAGCCCCAATAAGGCGAAACGAGTCCAGCAGTTTTCCAGCTTGTGAAATATTGGGATTAAAACCGTAACATAATTATGATATACATTTTGGTAGCAGAGCGTAATATAAAATAAATTACCCTCCCTTAGTTGCAAATGCATTAGATATGGCGTCACGTGATATGACGTCATCTCCTCACAGGCTAACCACTGACCGTGAGAGTGGTAGATACTTGTTGTTATATCCCAGTTAGTTGGAAAATTACATAGCCCATAGAACGTACGGATTGCTCAGTGGCTCAAGCTGCTGGCTAGTTGGCATTTGCATCCCGCGTTCTTATGTTCGATCCTCCTTAGAAGACCGAAGGATTGCGTGCTTTCGACCAGCCCCAATATTACGAAACTCCTCTCGCATTGTTCCACAATGGCTCTGCTCTGTAGCTTGTGAGCTGTTGGGTTGAAAACCTTATGAGTATCCGAAGCAAAATCCTGCTACTCGTAATTAATGTCAACTAGTAATGGCATATTCTATTGTCAAATGCATTAGATATATTGTCTTGTGAGAGGACGTCATCAACTCGCAGGCTAACCACGCTCAATGACAGTCGCAGATGATTTGTGTTATATCCCAAATGGTTTGCAAATTATATAGTCCAGCCGACGTCCTCCATGCCTGAGTGGTTTAAGCTGATGGCTAGTTGGCATCTGCCTCTAGCGGTCATGGTTTCGATCCTCCTTAGAGGACTAAGGGAATGTGCGCCACTGGGGAGCATTAATACGGCGAACCGCGTCTGTTGCTTTTCCGGACTGGGCTATGCTATGTAGCTTGTGAACTATTGGGAAGGTAGCCTTGTCAGATTAATAACTTACATACTGCTACTGTTGGGTGATATAAAAAAGAAAATTTTTTTGTTAAATGCATACCAACACCAATCTTGGCTTCCTTCAACCATTTCATAAATGTTGCATTCCAATAATGCTGGTGCTTGTTTATTTCAGCTAATGACTACGCGGTACGCAAATACGCTTGCTCTGACATCTAGCATATATCCTTAATGCTTGAGCCACATTTGATGTCCTTGCAATTGATCTGATCTGTCTAACTCAAACAGTTTCTTTTGCTAGATGCCAATAAAATTCTTCAAGATTTTTTACGTCTCTATTAGGTGCCTTCGTAGTCTCTGTCCTTTGGTGCACAGCATATGCTATTTTATCTAGGGCTTAAATCCTCCTAGTGGCTATTTTTCTATATTTGGTTTGTAGGCTACCTCTTTCCGGTGGAACGTTGCTTAAGCATGCATGCATTATCTTGCTATGGTCTTACCGCCATAGTGTATAAGGAAAAAGAAAGTTCTGATCTAGTGAAGCATAAAGATATGAGGCGAAACAACACATTAAACGGTTTGTCGGCAGCACGCTTACATTTTTTTTGAAGGTTCGAAGGCGTTCACATTAATGATGTGTATGCCTCATGATTCAAGTAGGCATTTCCATGCAACAATGTTACAATTTAGTGCTATAGCCTTTCTAAGTTGTCAGAAGTGTGCCTTCACTCTGCGTGTTGGAGGGTTCAATAAGCAGTTTTCACAAAATGGTGCGGTAACTCCAGCCCGTTGGAGCAAACTAAAGTTTCATCATCTTGTACTCCCGTAGTGGATAGACTACCTACCTACATATTATTATCTGAAGCCGGCCACTTACTCTAATAAAGTATCAGTAAAAATTGGTACCTAATATTGCCCATATAAACGGAGCATCCCAGCTTTCATAATGGCTGTTGATAAAGAGAAGAAGGCCACCAACTGAATGCTGTCCAGTTCTATCTACTCCGTACTATAAATATCCGGACCTGTGACTATTAATATACCGTCCTGCGTCAAGCAGGTTACAATAACCGCAATCATATCAGAACCCTTAAAGCGTACCGACAGTTCATTCCATTTATTCCATCTACAGAAAATGTGGGTTCACAAAATCTTCATTAATCTAAATTCCCTCTGTCCACCGCATTTGTCCAAGAGTTTCACTAGAGCCATGAAACCCTGTGGATTAGGCGTGTTTTCAAGCAACTCTTAAGTAGTTCATCAGTTCAGTAACCGGTTTCTAAGTGCTGAACTTTTTCTGTAAGCACCCACAGGATAGGTTCGGTTTTTTGGATCTGGACCAACGTGCATTTGCAGTACTATCCAAAACCTGATTTTCATGTAGTGGCTGAATAGACTTAATTACCCAAATATTTATCCGGAGGGTTTTATGTATTACGGAAAACGCGGTTTAAATCCATGAGAAATTGTTACCACTATGGGAAGGAAAAATATGTAGGTAATAAGACAATAATACTTATGTAAAACGCTTACCATTTTAACAAAAGGAGATAAATGTACATTTAACCTACTCGCAAGTGTTTAAGGTTTGTTTATAACACAATGAATTTGAGCTGACCGCACGGCTATATATACAGTTAAACGTGAGATATGTCAGATAGCTGCTTTGATACTTTTATACTAATGTTTGAAATATATTGCACTCTGCTCTCCATATTTTGAAGCAATGATCGCAACTTTTCGTAGGGTTGTGCTGTCAAGGTTTGACGACATTAATTTCTACCACAACCAGTTTGACCAAAATGTGAAATAAATAAATAAATATTTTCTTTATAATCGGACAATGAGAGACACATAACTATTGGTATGATCAGGGTACAAGTACAAATTAAGTCTAGGAATATGTGCACATTTTTCAAATGAGCCATGAATATTGAAGCTGTGAGATCAAGCATATATGTGGGAGTGGGTGTGAAGCAGCAATTCGTGTATGCGCTGTAAACGTTTGCAGTATTAAGGACAAAATTGCCAGCAATATGTGGTGCAAACGGTTCAGATAGAACAGGTGTTTTGTGGGAGGGAAACGAACATGTATATTTGAACGGAGCAGCAGAGAAAACATAATGGCTTTGTTTATTGGCAGTTAAATCTTCCCTGAACGATCTGACCTAAAGCTCAGCAAACCAATAATACGATCAGCAAATATATAGAGAACTACAATATTTGTATGCGTACGGAAGAGCAATTCAAAAAATCCTCAAGTGTTTTGGGCATCGCGGGTATAATGAAATTACCTAGTTGTGCCTAGGTTACCTAGTTGTTGTTGTTCCGTGTGGCATTTAGCGTACTCGCTGTGTGGTTGAATTGAGACTCGCAATCTCTATTCAGACCTCGGTCCTAAGTGGACCTCGGTCATTACGATCACAAGGACCGTAACCGAATTGGTGGTTCGGTGTTGCTCCTCCCAACCCTGTGACACCATGACCGCAGTCGACGGAAACCGTGCTGTTCAGAGGTGATGAGGTTGCAGTTTTCCATATAGCACACCAGTGCAGCGGCAACTATGGAGTCCATGAACTTGGAGAGTATAGGAAGAAAGGTTACTGGGCCGTAGTAAGAGGGATCAGTTCTGCTTCCACCTTTGTGAATCGAGCTTATTATTCCAAGCTTCCACATGGCGGGAACTTGGTTTTGATCTAAGCAGTGCTGAAAAGACTGAGCTAAATATCCTGCCAGTTGGTTCGCTGCTGCTCCCAATGCCTCTGGACGAATACGGTTAAAACACGGCGAGCCGTGTTTGCGTAGAGAAGTTAGCTTTTGCAATACATCCTCTGCGGTAAAGTTGATGTGGGTTATTCCTGGTGAGTATAATACAAAGCTGGGTAAATCGCTTGGTAGTAAGACTCCTTGAAACGTAGGGGCGTATTGCATCTGCAGCGAGTTTGCAGCTTCTATAGATGTTCCTGTTGGGCCGTCAGTCGTCTTGAGTGGAGAAAATCCTCGCCTCACCTTTCGTAGGCTATTAACGTGCTTTGCAACAGTTTGTGGATAACACGGAAGGTTTATGTGATGTTCTGCTGATAAGCGGCTTTGTCTTCCCTTAACAGTTGAGTGCAGTGGCTACGTTGGGCTAGGTAGTTATTCCAATTTCTGGTGCTGGAGCTTCTCTATACACTCGCCATGCCGCGTTGCGTACTGTCATCCATATTCCGGTTCTGCTCCTAACAAAAGAAACTGATCTGTACTTATAGCAAGCTTTTATCTCTGAAGCCCTTGCAATCAGCTGACTGAATGTGTTGACGAACTCGGGCCAGGCGTCTTCCGGGGTTCTTCTTTGAGGAAAGACCATGCTCTGGCGCTGACTACCTGAGCGAGTCGGTCGTACCTTGTGATGGTTCGCACAGTATAATCCTTATAATTTACATACCCTGCATAGCAGACGAAGTTGAAACTGATCACTGCATGATCACTGCGACCCAACGGGCAGTCTGAAACCAACGCATCAATCATATGCTCCTCGATGCTAAGCACAAGTCTAGCACATCTGTTCTGTTACCATTTCTGAACCGAGTGGGCAAAGTGATGTGGTTGTAAAGAGGAACAGTAGTTACTAGATCTTGTAAATCGCTTTTGAATTGTTCTCCGATCGTGGCAGGGGCTTCTAAACAATGTAGGTTGAAATCACGCATGATAAGAATGTGAGTGTAATTTTGTTGTAAACTGCACCTTAATGCTGCCGCTAGGTGTTAGTCGGTTTCAGGTGTTGTGGTAGGGGCGCGGTACACCAAGAAATAAGGCAAGCGTCCCTGCCTTATAACTGCAACCAACACCAAAGAGAGTTGGGAACTGCGAGTCTGAATCATTCACTGCTTCGCACTGTAAGTCGTTTCCGTAGTACAGGAATATCCCTCCACCGTTTGTGAGCCAGTCTTTCAGGATCAGCGACATGCCGGGTAGCGACACTTCAGCGTCCGTAATTCCCGTGTTTAACCATGTCTCGGTGATGCCAATGACAACATACGAGCCGGAAGCTTTGCGATCTTTCAGTCTAGCCAGTTTGTTAGAAAGACCATGAGCATTTGTATAGAAGCAGCCCAGTTTCTCGGTCTCTAGGAGCCCGCAGAGAGGGGAAGCTGTCAAGTGTGGGAGAATGCCGACGCATGGAAGGTCGGCAGTTACTCGATTTTTTGATGGGTAAATGATACCTTATCTAAAAATTGATTTGGCTAAGGTGCGTCCCAGCCTTTTTTTAGAACTGCGTCAAAGTCAATTGAAGCAGCAGTCAGGTTACACTTTTGTACCTTCGTCAGGATGCTTGCTGCTTCAGTTGCTTTAATATTTGAGCTGTGCAAAACGTTTGCTACCTTTAACTAAATTTTGGAGGGAAGATGTTTCCGACTTCTCTGCCATCGTTCCAAAACATCATTTGCTTGTTGCTCTGACTGAACCGCACGTTTTAGGATTCTAGGGCCGCATCCTCTATAATTCGATCAAAGAGGTATCCTGGTGAGCGATAGTGCCACAACATTATCCAAAGCATTTGTTTCTCGAATGAATCGCCAATGTTCTAAATAGCGCTTTCCTGTCTCTTGAACGTCGTAAGAAGGATGTTCTGGTAAGCCTTGTATGAAGATTGTGTTTAGGCGGTCTTGCTTGCTGTGCCCCTCATCGTTGTTCCTTTTGGTTTGTCGCGCGCTCCAAGGGACATCAGGATAGATACGTATCCCACAGGATCCATGTTTTAGCGCGCTTGCGGACAGCAAAAGTTTTTCTACGTCGGTGGATGATTCTAGAGTTACTCGAATAAGTCTGGGTTCACCATAATGTGGTGAGTTGGGATGACTAGCAATTCGTAACAAGTTTATGGGCTTGGCTTTAATACTCATCTGCATACACAATGAGTTTCATTTGTCTTGGTCGTCAAATAACTTATCCCGCAATGTGATGGCGGTAGATTCAGGGATATTTGAGCATACAACAGTCTGGGCACTCTTGTTCGATACCTTTTCAATTGATCTACAAGATATAGTACTTATTTTTCTTGACTTGTTGACAAGTGATTTTTTGCACTTGTTCTCTCTATTTGCGTTAACTGTGTTAATAATGACAGATAACGCAGCGGCGGCCTCTCGGTGGACCCTTGCAGCAATCTCTGTATTTGTAACCGATGTTCTGGGAGGCTTAGTCTCGACAAGAGATATTTGAGCTACAGGTACCAAGGGTTGGTGTTTGGCTGCTTCATTCTTGTTAATACTATATGCCAGGTCTAGTGAAATTAGCTGAACCAGACTTTATGAATGTTGCCTGATTTTCTTTGCTGTGAATACTGTTTGATTCACGTAGGTACAGTCTGTTTACGCCTGGCATTCTACCAATGTTGGAGAAGACAACGGAGATGGAGACGTGGCTGATTGCGGCGCAGGGGAAGCGGGTTGTTCAGCATTCCGTTGCTTAGCATCCGCTACGATTCTATGGTCCATACTCGCTTCCATTAAAGTTAGCTTATTGCCGAACCTCTGCTCTGCCTCTGCAATTAACCGGTCGCATTTCTAAGCTACGATAAGCAAGCCCTTAACGAGAGAATAGTGGAACACGCAGTACAGAACTAAAATGCATCTGGGGAGCTATTTCGCTCCCGTGACCTTTGTTAAGACACATCTGCACATTTCGTCTGGTACCACTCCAAACAGTGCGAACAAGCCAGACCGATTTTTACTACCCGGTTACATTCTCCCAACCCGCAAATGCTTTCGATGGGTGTATCTACGGCTTCGCTTTTCTGCCATTCAATATGGTGTCCTTACCTTACCAAGTAACTTGGTTAGCGTTCTATAATTTTACAGATTTGAGAGCAGCGCAAATCGGTCAGGCGAGCATGGTGGTTAAAAGGTCAAAAAAGGTTTATAGAGCCTTGTAAAAATTTTATTCGTGCTGCAATAGACCACTTGTCATCTGCCGGAGTTAGAAAATGAGGCTTATAAAATGAAATAAATCAACTACGTTTACCCAAGTATTTTCAAACATTTGACCGCCTGGTATATCATACATTGATTTAAAAGCCAAGCAAATGTTAGGTTGTTTGCAGCATTGTTCATCCAATTGCGTTCTGGGCCAATTCTATCTGGCTACCAGAATAGATATAAGCTCACACGAAGTTTGCTGCAGTCAAATGCACAATTGAATATGAAGCTAATAATTCACATGAAATTTAGAAACTCGCAAACTCTAATTTCGACCACAAGCAGCTTTAATATAAGCAATGGGCAGCGCGCGACTTTGTCCACATCGGCAGAGAAAAAGCGTTAGTGTCAATTGAAACAAAATATCAATCTAACACATTTTCCTGGATTTCCGCACAATTACTTATTTAAACTTCCCCAGTATATATACGAAAACACGCTTAGCCAACAACCGTGTAGACTTTACTGCACAATCCATTCGTATAAGGGAAAAAATAAGATGAGGAGAAAGATGACTATATTACGATGTGCATTTGGTTAAATCCCTACTTTGGCATTCGTAAAGGCTCCGTTATTAATGGCATCCGGGTACCGCCTTTCAGGTTGCTTCTGGGCTCAGCTTCATAATGGTGCTGCATGCATGACAATGGCTAAGCAATATTTGGTGAAATAATTGTAGGTGTTTACATAATTACCGGTGCTTTTCACTGAAAACCCCAAGTAAGTACATTGGTTTTTGTTAAGGATGTTGGCGCAAACGATTGACAATTTTATTCGTTAGTTCGTGTCTCGACATTTGTAACTTGATGCTGTAGACATGATTCCTAAGCGTGGATAGCGCATTCTAAGGAAAAGGTACGCAGATATTAAACATCGTAGACATGATAGATGAATCAATATCCTCTAGTGCCATCTGCAAAAGTTCAATATATTGCTTGCCTCTATCTGAAATGGTTTAGTGTCTTTGACAAACCAGGTCTTCCATAGGATCTTACCGAGACCATGTAGCTGACGCGGGTTTGGTACATAGATTCAACAGATTTGGTGAGTTCGGTACTCAAGCTGTTGAGACTAGCTAACACCTCAAGTAACATGATAGTAAACCACAATAAAATCGGTCAATGTTAGAGCACCTGCTAATAAGCACTAGGATGCTGCAGCGTATGATGCACGTTCGCTGTGTGTAGAATTACCATGACTTATTTTTAATCGGCTGTTATCCTTTGAGTTGAGGAGATACAGCTTGCTATTTCATTTGGTTTTGCTGATAGTCTACGCAATATTCGGTGTGGAGTTTTGACTCCATAACACGTAATATTTACCAAATAAACTGCTAAATTTACAGCAGTTACAAAGAGTAAATCTTTAGTTGAGTGCATCACACATTTCAGTATAACTAAAAATCTGAATAGTTTTGCCCGCCTGTTAAGTCCGTGTGTCAGTCCTCTGATTTACGTGCAATCGCGGAAGATATTCTCCTATGATTTATCTGCTATCTGTGATACGTCCTGCCAGATATGTCTTTCCTTAGAACTTCATTGCTTTTTCCGATAGCAATAGAATCTTCGTTTTTCCTACAATTTCGATTTTGTAATTTATCGGGATAAGCTTTTTACATCAATATAACACCACGCTTTTCAGTATTCTGAGAGTCGCAACTGCACTATAGTCTCAAAACTGCGGTCAATTTAGTCTCCAGCAAAAAGTATTTCCCACACATCCACATCCTGCTGAAAGGCTAACTGTTGCGATGCATTAATTACAAAACGTCCTAATAGGAGTATTGCATTCCTTTGCAGCTTAATTTGCTACAATTGCTAAATTAACAGTAACTGAAACAAAATACTCTTTGGTTTGTATACGATAATAATAGAAACTTATACTTATGTCAGACCGAAAACTAAACAAATATTCAAAATTCTTCGCGATTGAACTCTCAACTCATCTGTCAATACCTGAGGAGATTCTTTTTGTTTCTGCCAAATTTACTTCACTCTAAGCTTGATGGGGCTTTTGAAGTTACTAGAAGACGCAACAAGTTGTTAAAGAAATAGGTTGTGTATATTCTGTCCAATTACACTATATTTTTCACACAAATAGATTGTCAGATTGATAAGGCCATCCACGTACTTCACATGACCAGCTCAGAATATTCTGCTTAGCATTCACACACATATACTACAACTTCCGATCCTTATAAAATTCTTCCAAAGGAAGATGACTTGATTGTTCGAACAAACAGCGTATTAAGAAACGTACACCACCTGACAGACTATGGTGCAGTTGAATTAAAAACCCATAGTGAACTAATACAAGATGCAGCAAATGGAATGCGCCAGCTTCGACTGCAAGTCCAATTTTACCATTGTACATTTTGTGGCATCAGCTGATCCATTAAAACACATGCGAATTCCTCACTGCGGCTACACATTAGCTCTCTTTTTAAGTATTAGTTTCATGGCGTGATGTAACTAATTAAGTAACGAATACCCCCTTCCGCACAGAAGTTTGTGTGTCGAGAGTTATTAAATTTAGGTCTATTAATATCCGCTTAATCATAACGGAATAAAAATGTACCTTTAAATATGATCATGAAAATTAATATTTGCTAATAATAATATTAATATATAAAGAAAGCAAGGCCACGAATCTCGTTCACATTATGATACGCAAGACATTGGATTGGAAACATTTAGGAAGGTATTTAAAATAACTCACCTCTGATGTGGATACTTTGATGCGTTTGTCAAAATTTTGAAACAATTTTGGCCAAAATTTCTAAATCATCTCGAATTTGCCATCTTATTCTAAAACGATGCCAAGTAATAACGTAAATAAACCCTCTTTTTATCGGACATGGCGAGGCACAGCTATATAGTCTTGATCACTATAAAGATGAAATTATTATGTGGGACGGAATAAAAGGTGGCCTACGTGAACACCTTTGAACCTGGCAGCTGTGAGTTCTCCCATGTATCTTGTGTGCATGATTTTAATAGTTATTGAAGTTTGTGTAGTTGCGGCTGCGTTTTCGATGGATAACTTAGAGTGTGAGCGAAGGCGTAACTGACGACTGTTGTGCAGTTAGGAATGGCTAACCAAACGTGGAGCCGTAGATATAGTTGGCGACGATTCACATTCGCCTCGTCTCATTGCCATTACACAGAACTTATTATTAATTTACAGGGAAATGGCTTCCCAGGCGAAACCCACCAATTTCTAGAAGACTATTTGAAATAGTTTTCAGGAATGGGGTATATCCGAACCACGCAGCTGTTGCAACGGGAAAGCTACAGTATGATAGTCCCTTAAAATTATTATGATGTCTGACGAGACTTAAGTGAGTAACTGGTCGCTTGAAAGTCAAGATCACTAGATCTTTGGTTATGGATGATTTTATTTAGGTTGCTGTAATCATATGTTTCCGCGGTTTCCTTTATTCTGGCTAAGGCTGCAGCAATCCCCTAAGTATAAGTACTCCCTTTCAGTAGGCTATTTGTATTAGATCAAGTTGGAGCTGCTTTTTATGAGGTCAATTATTATTCACTTTTGTCCTGGTAAGTTCCTTTGATTCCGCACCTACTGACCAGGTTGTGTTCCTTGGTAATTTCTGAACTGGTCTACAGCTTTTCTGGGATTCAAAAGAGATAGAGAGCAGCAGAGACCACCTGGGACACTTGCGACAGCGTGCAGGGTCAAATTTAACGCCATTATTTTTCAAGGTAATAAAAATATTAACTGGTAAGCAAAGAGCAATATTGTGCATATTTTGAGTAGCGAACAATTTAACAAGACAGTGAAGTTAGCTTAGGATCGGAAGCAGCATTGTAAGAATTGATTTGTACCTACGAATCATTAAAGCGGTGAACCGTGGTTAAAAACAAACATGTTACTATTTAGGTCAGAAAATTAGGTGAATGTAGATGCAATGGTTCCCCTGAAACGATGCGTATATTGTCTCATGTGAATGGTGTCAGTAGATGAAACAAACAGTGATAAAACATTAGGTCGCAAATCTACCGATGATTAGGCGTATATATATTAATAATTTCAGGGCACAAGAAATAAAGAAAAATCTCAGAACAGGATAGAACAAGGCGGCAAGCAGTGCCTCAATTGTCACGGTTAGAATGGATTACGACGTTATATTTGTACAGGTGTGCATACAAAATTAACGATATTGACTGGGAAAGCAGGGCGATAGAGCGTTAGCTTGGATAGCAATAGCAAACATTGTGGTGGGTCTGCAGGAATCCAGGCTTCCAAGAGTCTACCTTATTATACCGATGATTAAATAGGAGAAGATGTTTAGATAATATGAGCCAAAATCTGCAGACAAACACCAAGTATCGCAGGTAAGTTATGAGTTAGATAAATGTTTGAAAAATAAGCATGCTGGGATTGGATTGGAAACATACTAATGAGGGAAAACAATTCCATTTCAAACAGAGAAATGCAACGGTTGAAGTGTTAAACAAGTAATAAGTATACCTCAATCACCAGTATGCTCTCAGAAACAGGCAACACTGCTCAGACGATATTGTGCGTGGCAGACAACGTCGAATGATATGTGGATCATTTATGTAATTCACTATTGTGGAACTGAAATTGGAATAATTAATATATAAATCTTCTATGCAATGATGCCTATAAACGAAGTCACATGCTTCTTGCTTGAATACACCACACCATTTACCAATTAAATTAATGAAGGGGTTTTACTTTCGGCTGCGGACGGCATGGGTGGTTGCGTGCTTTAAATTATTAATCAATATGATTGTGCCTTTATGTACATAAAACGACTCCGAGGTCATTACGGCTACTCACACCTGGACACGCGTTCATCAAAAAGCACTGAAGTTTCCATTCCTCGCAATCCTGATACACCGGAAGAATCTTCTACAAGAAGTGACAAAATACATGTCACTGTGATCGCTGAAACCTAACATCTTCAACGAATTTCGGTTGACTCAGAAGAAGGAATCCACACAGGAAACGGAAACGAATTGGCGAAAATGACTGCAAATAAACGTGAGAAGGATTAGCCGTATGACAGCACCGCCAATGTCACATTACTTATCGGCAGTGTTTTAGGACGTGATGGATTTTCGCCTGGTAAGCCTTCTCGCAATAAAAGTAACTAAAATATATTTAAGAATACGGCGACTTGGCAGACGTGACACGCTAATCATTAAATTTCCTGCTCTTTAACATAAGCAAATTGATTGATACCATATTTCACAAGTTCAGTGCCTATATATCTACTCACAAACAACTACACGTACATCGTTGATTATTTGCATGTTACTATTATAAATACCATTCTGAGGGTTGGTTCGTATACCCCATTCATCCGCCCCGCACTGTGTACAAGACCGCATTGAGCAAGATTTAAGAAAACACAAATCTTCTTCGTAAATATTAGCTTTACATCTTCTATGCTGCGAACCAATTACCCATAAAACTTTATTTATACATGACGACGCGTGCATCTAAGCGCTCGAGAATTGATTTCGTTTATTTTTGGTGTCCAATTTATTCACAGGAAACTGGCGATATCGGTATAGCAAGTGCTCTAAATTTCGTTCATTAGGCAATCATATACAACTCTGCATTAGATCTGATTGCGCCTAAGAGAATAGGCTTTTCTTTTTGTGTTTCTTTTTTAACAGGAGATCGAATGATGCGAAGAATCAGCATGTGTTGAAACTCAGCCTTATCAGGGACCATTTATCCTGGCGGTAGTCGTCGTAGTTGAGCTGCAACGAGTTGTTCTAATCAAATAAATTAGCGCAATAATTTGATGCTGCTCATCGGCAAATTATTCATAGGACTGAAATAACTTCGCATATTGGTAAAGAAAGTCAATGAATGCAATTACCTCAGGAAACTACATTCGGAAGACGATTGGACCGATCAACTTGATTGCACCCTAGTTATGAAGCCATACTGTGCTGTTACCGATTTGCTTTTAGCAGTTACGCACTCCAAGACGAACGTCGCAAGGAATTTCACACCATTGGCACAACGTTTGAATTTCGAGAAAAGAATCTCCAAGCAAATATCGGATGATTGCGAGATCAAGGTTAGGCGCTTGGTGGCCATGCGCATATATGTCGATGCTTTTAGCCTCCTGATGCGTGATTTCATGGGTAGTAATCACTACTTTCCCTTCTTTGTGACAGAGGTCCTACCATGGCATCCGTGTACACCCGAAAGGAAAGATACGTTGTGGATTCTAGGAGCCAACTCATGCGCTAGACGGGTGGACAACTGCAGGCGCCGGCATTATCAGCTTGCGTAAGCATTTCCCGCTGCGTCGTATTAGATTACTCGGCGCTAGTACAGCGTGGGTGAAAATCCTAGCTGCACCACATATACCGCAGTGATGGCACTTAAAATGACGTATCCCATTCCGCTAAATATTGTGTCTACCCCGGGAAACTGGTTTGTGGATTCATCCGCGAGCATGACGCATGACCGAAGATCGGAGCGCAATCAAATTTGACTTATAATAACAATCATCAATACGCAGGCCTACACCCTGCTCTTCATCTTGCTTTTATATATATCTACTATTTAGCATTACCACAAACATATCCCATATTTATCTTCGACGCTTAGTTCTATTTTACTCTACCAATCTGTTATCAATTTAGCAGACAAGCATAGCTTGTTCCACCTGTATTCCTTTGTTCAATGCTACTATATACAATTTAATTCTCTAGTTTCAGGCCTTTCCCATCCACCTTAATTTTATCCAGATCTAGTAGAGCACTTATCTGCATGGTCCATATATCTCGGACCCCGGATACGAAAACGTTTCTGCCAAAAGTTTATTAAAACTACTTTTGTAAAACAGCTAGTGGATCGTCAATTCAGTTTTTTCATAAACCTTACATTAAATTTGCTTATCACATGGGCTTTAGCATGTCTACCTGTTTAGCTGTATGTTGTTTGTTGCGCGCTTTAGTAGTGGCTTTAACTGACATCTCGACTTTCGCTGCAATGACCGCCTGATGGCAACAGATAAATGAAACAACATCTGTCCTCCTAGATGGCGCTACTAACCCCCGCAATGCAAACAGTTCGTTTAGTGATTGGCGATTATTCGGTTGAAGTTATACTTGCTGGTTCTGACTGATTACATTGCCGCAACTTTGGAAAATTATCAACCAGCTTAGATTTATATATTAGTTACCTGGTATTAAGACTTACATTTAGTTATGTTCTATTTAGTTACGAATGGCATATTTTTCTACGAAGGATCAAGATAGATTTCTTGCATATCTTACCCTAAAATAGATGTATCACCAAGTGGTCAGATTAACTGTATTTTATTACCAAAAATGTCGTCTTTAGACAAGCAAGCGTCATGGTTACGCTGCTTAATTCTTAATGCTGCATTGTCAAAATATGGCTTCTTTTTTGCGTCAAGCTAAGGCTGCTAAATACAAGAGGGACAGTTCTGCATTTGTGATCTCTTTTTAATACGTATGGGCACCAAGCATATTCTCTTGTTGGCATCTACTAAATACGGTTAGAGCCAGAGAACTGCAGCTGAATTACGTTCCTGGTTTGGATCAGGCCACCATAGAATATAGATGGAGGTTGGTAAGAGCAGAAAGAATCAGCTACGAAATGGCTTTGCCCGATTCGGCCTCAGCAAACACACCAATAAACATAATTGATGGCGTCTCATATGCGATCGTGTGATATAGATGGACAATGTTTATTAGCATAATTTACCGCAACGCGGTAAAAGGAATGCAAGTACAAGCGAAGTACTAATATGAAGTAAGGTTCGTCAAATCTGTGCATTCAAAAGCGAACACGTGTTGTAATAACTTCAGTACAAGCCTTCTTAACGACAATAGCTTCTCATTAACTGTCTAATGACAGTAGTCACACCATAAATTATGTTGCCAAGGCGATGGCTCTAATGCGCCTATTTCAAAATGCTCAGCCTACAGACAGAGGGATTTCTACCCGCACTTTCACTACGTCAAATTAATATTACAATGCAAGATACTATGCTTACTGTTGCGGAGGTCTTTAGGGAACTGGCTGGCTTAAATCCACATATGTCGGTTGGACTTGACGATGTGTATCCTGCTACTGTAAAGCCAAAGCCTGACAAAATGCAATACGTTATCTTGAAGATGTATAACATGTAACTCGATGAAGGTAGGCTACCAGAGGTATAGAATGAGATAACTGTTTTAGGCAAATATAGAGGTACCAAATGCTTACATTTCGAGAAACGGTAAGTCCAACTAGCGTTTTAGTCAAACACTTGGAAAGGTGTTACTTAGTTAAACACAACAACATAACGCACGTTAAACATCCCTTCTCACACTATCTAAGTGATCTACCAAAATGGAAACTGCAGGTATTCAAAACTGAATAACGGCTACACACATGCACTCCCACATAAATTTATGCTCTCAATGCTTCATTGTTCACGGCTCACTTGAATAATTTGTACACTTTCCTAGAAATTTTATGGTATTTTATCATAATCGTGACTATATTGGCTAGTCTCGCATTCTCCGAGGAAATGAAATTATTTATTTAGGTCTTCCACTCTGTGGTCAAAGCTAAATGAAGTCAAAAAGGATGTTAGCAAAATTAGAAAACACAACCTTACAAAAAGAGTTATCCTCACTTCAACTTATCGAAAGCGGATAGCTTGGTATTTAAAACAAATTGATAAAAGCAGCTAAAGATATTTCATGCATACCTTGCGGTTTACTGGATATATGGCCGGATCGGAAGATCAAATTCATGGTATTATCAGCAAAAATAAACCATTTGCTAACATATTCATAAGTGCAAGTAAGTTCCGTTGTTAAAAAGGCTACTGTTTTGCATAAGAAGTTTTATGCGCATATGTTTATTCACAGCGTGGTACCTATTTCCCTAAATATAAATCGGATGGTGCGTAATAATTAAAACAGTCAGGGGAAGAGCAGATTAATTGAGTTAACTCAACAAATAATTAAATAGCACCTTTTCGATCACAGTGCATACACACCTAAGTTTCAATCAAAATAACCGAATTATCCTGTGGACGTTTAAAGGAACAATTACGTAACTCTGAGAAAATTGTTATTAAATTGAACAAGCATTTAAGATTTACTACAGAACAAGGGTTAGCCACACTGTTTCACATATCAAGTAAACATTAAAACAAACACAGTAGACAGTGGGAAATTCGACTGTTGAAGAGTGTGCGCCCTAATATTTCAAGTATAAGGATAATTAGGAGGTATTCCCGGGAAGCTGTAAGCATTCTGATAGGATTGCGGGTATTGAAAACTGCTTGACGCAGAACGACACATTTAAATAACTATCTCGCTGTTTAGCATACGGAGTAGATAGACCTACACATCAGGCAGATTTTGGAGTTCATCTCCTTGGCAACTGGCAACTTGGAATTTGGAAAGATCTGTTCGTAAAGCAAACCGCAGGTATTTATATTTAGCACCCGATGTTGTATAATTCCAGCAAACGTGATTCACCTCCCTACAAAAATGAGCAGATTAACTGATGGAAGTTTATTTTGTAATGTTGATGCATTGTACATTCTAAGAGAATTTACACTCGCCCGCATACAAAAAACCGTAAGTTTGAATGCTTTATCCATAAGTTACCAATTGAATAAAGGTAACGTTACCTAGCCAACTTTGCTTCAACAATTTTACCCTCATTCCAAATAAGCATTATGTGTCCAGGTTTGTAAACATCAACTAAACATTATCAACAGCCTTGAGACGTTGAACATCGTCGTCAAAATCGTTCATATATGTGTTGTGAGCGAAAACATTCATACTACTTCCCTTAGATAATCTAGCCATTTTCGCGATTACTCGATAAATTTCTCCTTGATATGCCGCCCATAAAACGTCGATGCATGACATCGTCACTCCATATTCTAAAGCGGATTGTTGAACAGGAAGGTGTTATATAGAAAGCCTAATCATATGGTAAAAGAAGCGAAATGCTAATGGAGTAATCCATGAAGGGCTTACGAAAGGCGGAGTTGGCAGGTTGTATCGCAGTTCGCAGATTAGGGAAATAGAAAAGCATTTTGCTTTTGACCTTACAACAGAAGACTGACGTTTTAGCTGGACAGGTAGGTAATACAATACAGTTTGCGTTAGTTTTAGTAAAATTGGTTATGCATACAACTTCAGAATAACTCCTTGTAACTGCTGATAATTTGGTAGTTTATTGACTGCCGACTACGTGTTATCGAATAATATCGCAGAACAGCAAGTGAGGTGGACTGCCGGCAAGGCCAAATGAAATACCCAGCTATATCATCTCAATGCAGTACATACCGATCCGCTAAAATTAAGTCATTTTAGTCCATCACTTAGGCGGACGTGTACTACACTGCCGGATCCTAGTGCTTATTCTTAGGTACTTTCCTATGGTCCGACTTTGTTGTGGGTTACTAAAATTTAATTTGTAGTGTTAGGTTGTATCAATATCTCGAGCGCTAAATTTAGCAACTTCGAGTGCACAAGCTGAGAAACACTCGTCATGAACACGACGTCGGTGTACTCGCATTGAAGACCTCGTTTGTTCCGGACACTGATTCGGCTTCAGTTGAAGGTAACAAACATGTCGGCATTCACAGAGGACACTGTCGATTTAGTATTCATGCAGCTTCTTTTCGATGCTCAATATCTCTATACACCTCCTTTATAATACTCTACCCATGATTGGTAATCATGCCTACAGTAGCATCTTGCCATTCTCGAGACACACAATGACGAATAAAAGCTGTCATCCTGCCCGCTTCCGTACCATCAACGACAATAGTTACTCGGAGTGTTAAGTTGAATCTACGAGTGAATGCGTCTGGATTTACTATTAGTTTAGCAAACACAGTTCAGCCTCAAACTTTCATGCCGCACCTTTATGAAAATCAGCCAATAACCGTATTCAAAGGCAACAGCCCGACGCCTTCAACCACAGCTCCGTTTAGATTGTCGACGAAGTTAGTTACGTCACCGAGTCTACTAACACTGAAACGCGCATAAATACAAACTCTTCCTTCTACTCATATTATTCGTTTCCGAAATACGATTGGATTTTTCACTAAAGTCTAAGCAATTGTTAGCTAAGCGGGTATTCGATTATGTTCTTGGGTAGTTGTTTCCAAGCTTTATTGAGAAAACTAAGAAACAACGCTGGAATGACAAACGTTGGTTCCCTGGACACTAGCGTTTTTCTGTCTACCTAGGTAGACACAGTCGCGGCAAACCGTAGTTTAATTTTGAAAGGCGTCTGGATGTGTTTGGCCCACCAAATAAAAGGGATTATTATTTGAGCAGACAATCAAGTCCTATAAGTGCTAACTACATTCGTTACATGTACGACCCCCAATGACCCACGTAAATGTAAGAAGCTGTGTAAGCAAATCCATTGCAGTCGTTAACAGCCTTCACTGTGCGATTATGCTAATCTGTTTCACACCCATATCTTCTAGTCGTACAAGTGAACATTCCTAATTATTGCCCTGAAAACATTATCAAGGATGGATGTTGTGTTCATATTGGACTGGAAGCCGTGTTAAGGCGCATGTTCAATCAGCAACATGTCTCGCCGTCGCTGAAGCAACTACAAAGGCTTATGTGAAAAAAGTTAAACGGGAATAGAAATATTTTGCATGCAAAAATTGTACCGCCACGATGGTTTATGTTATTGTAAGAATGTGTACATTTGCTGTCGTATACAGGGGCCATCGCGTAACTATTCCTACTCTCTTCGATAGATACCATGAGGGCAACGATTATTACCGCACATGACGACCAACTGAGTATAATGTAAGATATTTACCATTTGCGGCTCGGTGAATGGACCTTATGGCCGACTTCCTAATTGAGTACATGCAGATGCTGTTTTGGATGGTGACGAAAGGCTCATCACGTTATGGCGTTGTGTGCCGCTGGAGCGAAACGTTCGTTTATTTTATCAAGTGCTTTGAATTGCATCAACGACCGCCAAAACTTGTGTCGTTGCTGGCTCAGTTCTTACCTTCCGTGAAAACGCCGAATGCCGAAATATTTGGACTGATGAGAGGCAAGCGAATTTCGTCAGTTTCTGTTATACCGCGTAACAGCGGTTTCAAAAGCCACTTTATCGGAGTGTCTCTACAAAATCATTTAATCACTGCCTGCGTGTTTTGAGCAATATGTGGTGCCCACACTACATAGAGCATAAAGTGAACATCATGAGCAAAATGAATGAACAATTCGCGGCAATGCACTGTGAGAGTGAGTAGGTTTTTAATTTAAATTACCTGCGGGAGATACGAGAAGACGTATATCGATTTCTTCCTTAGATTTTGTCTCTGCATTTTAATTTGAGTATATTTGAAGCCGTTTATGCGAATACTGAATACTGAATACTGGTTCGTAGCAGCGAGTAGTACGTTTTCTGTGTAGCTGCATCATTTGTCGCTCTTGGACATTTACGCCTTATTTATCGTTTCGCTCTTTATATTTTGCCTCTGCAGTGTTTGTCTATAAGCTTCTTAAATTCGGACACTGAGTTAGCCTCTACGATGTGCTGCGGCAGGTCGTTCCAGACATTCACCACTCTGCGTTCGATACAGAGTTGGTGAGCGACCCGCTTTAACTGCGTTACGATAAGTTTGTACCGGTGTCCTCGCGTGCAGCTTGGTGTGCGCAGATGAAGCAGTTGTCTCAACATTGGGTAAGCCCTAAGAAATAATATCCGGTGCGTCATGATGAGGTCAACCCTCAGTCGACGATTTGCTAGGGTGTACAGCAATACTTTCTTACATCGGTCTTCATATGGCATACCTCGTAAGTTAGGAATCAGTCTGGTGGCTACATGCTGCACCCGCTCAAGTTTTTCTACTTCGCCCAGCCTGATGAGACAATGCGTGAGAGATCCGTAGTCTAGCATTGGTCGTATTATCGAGAAGAAGAGGCGAGTAGCAATCTCTTCATGCCAATTGCTGAAGCTGCGCCTGAGGGCCCAAAGCATCCGAAGGCTGTTTTGGTACAGCCTATTCGTGTTGTCAATGGACTTTAGGTCGCAGCGTGAGAGAACACCGAGGTCGCGCACGAAAGACGCGAGATGCAACGGTTGACCAGCCACTGTGTACATACGGCTGTGCTCACACTTACTCAACCTCATAAATTGCGACTTGGCAAGGTTGATCGGAAGATTAACCTCTGCAGACCATGTCGAGAGGCGGTCGAGTTCCTGCTGGTGCGTAGCCTTCATAGGAGAGTAGCACATATATACTGTCTTATTGCAGACAGTTCTGTGCAATCGCTTACTAAATTGTCCAGTTGTGTTCACGACAAGGCAATAATTTCAGGAACTCAGATATTTGCATCCGGGAACAATGCTGGAAAAATTTGTACACGCAGGTGTTTTTGCATTTTTATATATGTCGATCATTAACACCACCTCAAATCCAAGTCGGTTGCAAGTCACTTCCTCTTCCCCACGATAAAAGCAAAGTAACCTACAGTAACTATTGCACAGTTTACGTTGTAAGTGGAATAACGGTAGATCATTAAGGTAACATATGGTATAGGCATCATTAGCAATGCTTCATTTAATTGTCATACAACACGATACGTAAACGCATGAGAACATATTGTGAAATATTTCAAATTACTATAAGGCTTTGGTTTTTTAGTGACTCTTTTCGCATTCTATTAAACATAGTCGTACCTAATTCTAAAACCGATCTTCCAAATGTTCCTTTTCATTGAATTCGAAGACACCAGCGTAGCAATTTCACATGCCAGTTGGCTAGTCAGCCCTGATCAGGTTCGGTGGTTTAATTTTCCTTTACCGCAAGTAGCGTCTCTGATAGTTAACAACAGTCCGTCACCATCATAAGCGCCACTGCATAAGGTAAGGACTCACAGTTTTACTACTTAATCTACCATGTTATACACACAACCCGTGTAGTTGACTACGTACCAGCCAAGAATCTGGATTGCACGTTACTGGAATTGTCGGAGACTCTTTCCAGCGACGCAACATGTTTCTTGGAACGTGGCGGAAACCGTCAGATATTTGTACAAAGGATGCTTAGGTTATTTGCAACATTCCCATTCGTTTATCAAAATGCGAAACTCCAGTTACGAAGTCGAGTCCATACACCTCATACAGTGTGGAGGTTGACTACCCACGCTTTCCTTTAAGGTTACAGCTGAGGGAATGTTCGTCATCTATTGACCAGAAGAAAAAGAATCCACTGATCGATATTCTCGTAAGTGCCAATAACTACCCCGTATTCTTAGTTCCATTACTCTCGATTTCATACCACAATGTCAGAGACGCATACGGATAAGCGAAGCTACAGTTTTGAAGGGGTGGGCAGTAGGTGCTAAAACTGATCCTAATTATGCTATAATAATCAGGCTTGACCACCTGATGGCTACATACGTCAGGATGCGCCAACACGTTCAGTTACTATGGTGGTAAATAAGTGTCATGGATCGGCAGCTGGAGAACTGCAAGGCAGTAATAGTTAGCCAATTACAATTCCCGATGATCCCTGTAAAAAGCGTATCGCCCTAAACATGCGGCTACAAGGCCATGACAGTATGCAGAGGAAAGGAATCTGAATCTGCATATATCAACTTTTACATGCAGGACTTTGCGAATCTCAATGGAACATTAGTCCTGGTTTGTGTTTGTAATAGCATACAATCTTGATGACAAATAAACTGGTAAACTTCCGTGGCGTCAACGAAAGGAGGAGAATAAGCGGGTCTCAAATGGCCCTGGCCATATTTGGTTAGCTACGTTAAGTACGGTTAACAAAATCATTATAGGTGCGTGATGTATATAATCCTTTTTGATCGACAGAATCTTGTGATGGTTCTAGCGTCTCAAGTATTGTGAGGCTTTCCATGGGATTTCTAGTGAAACCACGGGAAACTGTGGTACAAGATTTTATGTGTTCAGCCAGCAAATGCAAATCATATGCTGGATAATGTCGCCTTTCATGCGTATCTTAGCTAAAGGAGTTTGCGTATCATGGATGAGGGTGGTCATGTGGCTGAGAATCATGCTGCGTCCATCGCGAGAGAGATTAAAAGATCTGGTTTGCGATTGCCTAAATTTTTCCGTAAGAGGGACGAAATGCAAACGCTGTTCACAACCTTCAAAGTATTGTGCATAGTAATAATTTTGGTTCGTTAGTATCCGTTTCGTGAAGACAATAGCACTAGTCGTGGCTTTGCATTATGAATTAAATATAAAGGATATCTGCTAATAATCAAATGCAAAAGCCATTCACTAATGTAGACTTGAAATTGGACTAACCGCAGCGCTAGGATAGTGCGGCTATTAACAAGAACTAGGGAATAATAAACTGTGCAACGGGGTGCCTTTGTACGGAAGAGTTAAACCGGCGTAGAAACTGGTTATAATTTGTTGCATGGATTTAACGGCAATGGAGGTAATTTTGAAGCAACTTTGTATTATGCGATTAAATTACGTCCAAAATTAAACTAATTTCGGGCATTTACTAACGCCCCAATTTTTAAAAGTGAGAGGAATTTCAGGCTTCTCCTGGGCGGCTGTTAGATGATAGTGCCAGAAGGCAGGCATCCACGTCACATTCTAGCATTTTCTTGTAAATTCCTATGTTACTTTGTCATCCACAAATATCTTTATTCTCCCTGAAGTGAATCTCCGTTCACACTACCCAACAGACCATATAGTATATTTAACGTTTGCACAAGTAACCTATGTGATACACTAGATGCTTTACCTGAAAATGGATTGCCGATTATCTTGTTGAGTTTATATATGCCGGTTCTGATTTATTATCATACGCTTCCTTGGATACGTGCCTCTTTCCATAGAGGCACATATTACGTTGCCGGACATGTCCAGTTCATAATTGATGCATTTTCTGCGGCACGCAAATTTCTTTATCTTTGTTAAAATTTTGCACTGAAATAATGCGGTATCATTCTTACTGCGGCATTAAGTTGTGTTTGCGCACTCACTGCTGTAAGGACATACCCAATCTCATTTCATTGGACTATTCAATGTCTTTAATTGAATATGTCACTTGGAACAGAGGACTGGGTAAAAATAGATGCAGTATACATCGTGCAACCGTGGTTCTCTTCCCTACAAAAATGACCAGACTAACTGCAGGAAGTTATTTTGTTATGCTGACCCTTTTATTTTTAGGCGCATTTAATCTTGTCCAAATACAAGCAACATATCATAGTTTATAATGCTTACCACAACTTACCAACCAAATGATTCGCATGCCAGCCAGCCACATTGCCTCCAATATTCTCACTCTAATTTCAAGTAAGTATTATGGGTCCAGATTTGCAAAAATTGTCAAAACCACAGCAAGACTTACAAAATTTAAAATCTCTGAAATCTTTTACTCTGTAGCTGCAAGCGTTTTGCAAGGGCACTAAATATTCCACATTATGTGAGTAGAGCCATTGTCGCTATAACTATATACGTTTCTCCCTGAAATCCGTAATTACAATGTGTAAGCATTTTATCCTTACTCAAGCGTTACCGAATAGATCCTATCGCTCAGTGCCTAATTACAAAATGCCACGGCTGTATTCGTTAGACGATAGTGGGCAACCTACTAACTTGCAACTTTGTGATACAAAACACTGCTCACGCCCTAAAACCTGCTTTTCAAGCAGGCGTTGGTGCATGCGGCTGATCAAAAGCCGCAACATTTCAAGGATTCCAACCGCCTAAATCAGTACATATTAAAGTAGCGACTGGAAGATATTTCCCTGCTTGTTAGAGGAAAACTCTCGAAACCGAATGAGATGGAGTTCAAAGTTGACATCGCTCACGGCAGGGAATGCGGTTTATAATGACTTCCAGAAAACTGGCGACGCTCATATATAATGGAAGCGCTAAACGGCAGTGTGGTTTCAGGTATTTTCCAAAGCGACACGTTGTAACTTCACAATTGGATTACGTAGAACACTCTTCAGATAAAATCGGCAAACTACAATGTTAATTTAATTTGCCCGTACAACACAGAAGAACTCAATTTGTATTCGCTACTGATCCGCCTGATCTTTGGAACTGGTTCCATGTTGATCCCTGCTGCTCATAAGTAAGATAACTCCTCTATGTCCAGAGTTGGAAGACAGCACTCTACGTAAAGCCTTGGTTCGTACTGACTTATAAATTCTACACGCCTGTACAAAAACTCAGTGGAACACACGATGTATGTGCAGCACAGGCGGCACAAACAAGATTTTAATTTACTTAGGATACTTCAACTAAGGGCATTTAAGAGCGTTAGGAGCATCTACTAAATGTCTAACTGTTGGAATATAGGTGTTTATGAATTTAAAGCACTCTAGATCGGTGCTTTCAAATGGTTGCAATCATATGTTACCAGATCCTGTAGCACGCAAATCAACTTCGCTGTCTTCAGCCGAAAGTGACCCGTTACTTTAACATAATAATAACCTATGTATTGCATAAAGCAAGGAAAACATTTGTTTAATTTTACGCAAAGCTGCTTCTATATATACCCTATCTATATTAACTGTGTTTCCAACCAACATATTGTGCATCTCGGATGGTACGTAGATCATTAGACGACCTCTTGACAAATTTTGTGCCTAAGATGCTCTGTGCCGGACGCGTTTCACATGCACCCACTGCCCAGTTTTCAGCTTAAAAGCTAACGTAAGAAAATTGCGCTGCCGTTTATGTTGTAAGTCGTGCTTTACGCTTTCGAAATATTAAAATTTGTTGCGGTGATCTCATCAGAATTCCATTCCGTTGAGAACTTTTAGAAACCCAAGTACAAAGATGTTAGTGTGTTGTAGAGTTACAGCGTTTGATTTAGAAGATTTGTAAGCAAATTGTAATACAGAAACCCGTCTTGTTCACTTTGCTTATTCGGGGACAATGGTAGATATAGCATTGAGGAGGAAACGAAAACGCCTCGCGGTCTAGGTAAATGTTAGTAGCCAGAGAGGCAAATTACGCTTGAAAATATTATGCTGCATTACCGTCGCCTCCGCAGAGACCTGATCGTGTGAACACGCGAGTTCAATGCTTCCTTTATAGGTTGGTGGGTTAGGATATTGCAATGATTATTAGCTAACTAGAAATTATGTACTACCGCTTGTGGGCAACCGACCTCCTAAACGTCAGCTCGATCGGTATTCATAGCTTGCATCCCTTGGAGGATTTCCTTCAATCCGTGAAAGACGTCTCAGTTTCTGGTAAGCTGTTGCTACTCATGGTTGTTAGGACATTGTTAACTAACAGCTGCACATTTATATACACTGCACTGACCTAAGTCCGCTGCATAAATTGAAGAATGCCTAACGCTCTCTCTTATTTTTGCCTAAAATGCTGGGTTTATCCCTTATAATAGACATATCAACATAATTCACCCTCCATTTGTTTAGATTTAAACTTAAAGCACAACCTGATATCTCACTTAGTGATGTGCGACTGTGTTCTGCTGGCGTCTCTGTTATAATTTTCTTAACATAACTAACTCAACGTATTTGGTTTTAACATAAACAAGTAGCTGATTTTACTATTCCGATGAGGAAATGCTTTCTTTTTAACTATTGGATCATGCACTTACTATTGTGCCCCCTTCTGTAGCAAATATATAACCTGGTTAATTTACTTACTGTTGGAACGCCTTGAATGCCAGGAGCAGTTAATCCTTGCCGATGTTAAGGCATTCTCATTCAGGAAGAGGAAAATTATAGATAATTATGATTCATCAATTTAATCTCATGCATTGGGAATATATATTGCATAAGGTTGCAGTAATCAAAGCGATACAACAATCGCGTTGCAGTACCGTGACGCCTTTGATTTCTGTATAATGTTACGAAATGCAATACACTTTAATACTGCGGCACCGGTTCTGCTCATTGGACTAATATTCACAGGAGGAACCGGCTGGTCCTACCACATATTTGGTTGTGTTGTAGACAGTGGAGATTCTTTCAAACCGAATGGGGTACATTTCGTGAAATATATATGCGTAGCAATAGAGCATTGAGAGGAAGCAACTCAGTTTCTGTTTTGGTAATGCGTTGTATTTAAGTGCAAACCAGCTTTTTCAGCCTGTGTGCAAAGATAAGCAGAAAAGGAAATCGAAAGCAAATGTATGATTTAAAATGTCATTTAACAACCAGTTGGGGTGTCTTATCCTTCGCGCACCGGGTGATTCTCGTCACATCTTCTGTTACAGCGTCTGAGTTGGTGCAGCCATGCATGCAAGGCGCAGCCGTTTGCACCGCCCCTGCAAACTCCCCTATCTAAACGCGCGTTCTGACAGTCCCAACGGCAATCGGCCCATGAATACCCGTCCGCTTCCAGCGCAATCAAGCTTATTGATATCAAACACTGAAAAATATAAGGTATAAATAGTAAAGCCGTTGCAAGTGACATAATGCTATTGAGTTTAAACAATGTGTTTATCTACCAACCCTCAATACGTTGTTGCAAGTGTAATGAATTGATGAAAGCATAGCTCCGGCTTACCGTAATGAAAACGAAAGGATTCATATTGTGGTTTGTTGAGATACACTAGACGATGGATCTTGCTTTATATTTATCTCCGTCTTTGAGAATGCGTGGGATGTGTCATGCCTGATCTTACTTAGATTATAGTGGTTGGTTATCGGTGTAGTTTGCTTAATCATAGTGTCAATTCTGTTGACCATTGGTCGATGTATATTTGGTTTCAAGGCTAGGAATACGGTACACTGAAATTCGGCCGATGCTATTTTTGTATGTTCCAACACGTAAGTTTAAGTTATGGTTGCTTACAAATTGAGAGGTTAATGACTGCTAACTTAGACTATTTCTTGTATGTTTTATTATATAATAGGCTAACTGTTCATTAATGTGAAAGCTATCATTTTGAGCTTCTTCTTGACACCGATTTCGCATCGTTGGCAAAAGATCTAAAAGAAACCAGTTCCTTTTAAATCCCTCGCACGTTTTGTTGCCAATTTTCTCAAACATGGGCGGAGCAATTGCTACTTGTGAGAAGTCACAGCAAACGGAAGAATATATATTCATACACTATTGAGAAATTGGCAAAATGTTTAGTATGGATTCACTGTACACAGCCGTCAAACGCGATGGTAAATTAATGAGAACATAGACAAATGTAGATATCAGAGGAATAGCGATTTTATGTAGTGAGAACTTAGGTAATGTATGTTTTAGGGACACACGCATTACACGCTGCTGAAGTGTCGATACTTTGGCTTAGATATATAAAATTATGAAGGCGGTTTCCTAAAATTATTATCAGTAATTACGTAAACACAGTAGTACAATTTTCACAAGCTATATTAATGCTTATATCCAATTAAGCATTCATTGCAGTTATGTTCAATATCGACAAGTACGGTTGCAAATTTTATATCGTGAAATATGTGAACTTTACATTTTATTAAACACATTCTCCAAAGTAATACGGGGACAGATGTCACTTACTGTAATTTGTAAATCTCAAGCCCATTGTTTATTTCAATCTCAGAATTTTGTGTAATATCCCATGCAAATCTTTTGCGCGAATAAACATATTCTATGCAAATATTGCTGACACAGTTCAGTCATAACTACGAGTCATGGAAATACACTGTAAAATTGGTTGCTCTAGATCACCCAACCATTTCTCATTGACTAGAAATCAGTTGAACTTTTGCATCAATATATAGCTTAAAGGAAAACAATTCGCTTAATATATAGTACAAACGCAATGTAGATACAATGAATAGTAGTGTTGTCTTATTTTCATGTGAGGTCAAGTCAGATTCCAAGGAGGACACGGGCATTTGCCTGACGAATTTTTGCTTTGGCTATTAAACAAAATTCCCCATGCACTTTAATGTTGAAATATCATCCGCAACTTCTGCAACATATTTTAGCAAAACCTAAGCACTATCTTTACTTGCTTGCAGCACCAGTTTAAAGCAATATGACGTAACACATGGTATTCTGTTAATGGGTGGACCAACACCAATCTAGGCTTCCTTTAACTGTTTTAACCGTGCTGCATTCCATTATTGCTGGAGGTAGTTTATTCCAGCTATCCACTACACGAAACGCAAAGAAGTATGCCCTGATATTTAGCCTAACTCGTTGATGCTTGATCTTTAGTTGTCGTCCTTGCAAGTTATCAGACCTGCATAACAAACAGTTTAGTATGCTAGAGGCCACTAAAAGTCATGATATTTAACGTCTCTATAAGGTCCATTCTTTGTCTGCGTTGTTTCGTTGAATAGAGACCTGAGCTCCATGGGCGCTTAGAGTATGGCATTTTGTCTAAAGCCTACATCTTCTTAGGCGCTAATTTTTTCTATGTTGGTAGATAGGCTACGTCTTTCACGTGTTACCGTGCTTATGCATGTATGTAGTGCCATGCTGTGGTCATTCCACCGCATTGCATAAGGAAAAATGAAGCTCAGATTTAGTGATGCATAAAGATCTTATGAGGCGAAACAACATATTCCCCGCTTTGTCGGTAGCATGTTTACATTGCGCTGTAAGTTCAAACACGTTCACAATAATGATGCCTTAGTCTCGTGTTTCATCTGTATGTCGTAGATCTAGTGAGCCGACAGATCTTACCACCCTAAACTCAACATTATGGTAAGTAATTAACAGGTATCTGCTAAGGGTTTAATGCAAATCCCATTAAGCCGACCAAACGAATGCAGTCCAAAGTTCCCAAGAAAACATGTCTACATTACCCCAGCTGATGATCTTCAAATCATCCTAGATATTATAACAGGAGTAATAAAGAATAGAATCCCTGTTTTTTTAATTTGAGAAACAATAATGTTCCTAAAACGGAACCTTAGAGCATATTTCTGTGCGCATTGCCGATGTTGGCTACAGCTTTGCGAACCTAATGCAAAGATTTCAAACGCAAGGAAACTCCACAATGCAAGTCAAATGTTGTAGATGCAGCCCAAACTATTGAAGGTTAGCAGATAAGAATCCATGTTAAACCAAATTAGAATCCTTGGTAAATTGGAGGTAACATGCTTCAAATGGCATTCCACAATTAAATCAGCACGAAGATTCATATATCAAACACAAAGGTTGCATAGCGGGATATCTTGTAAACAAAACCAGTAAGGTTTTACTCAAATGAGTGCTTAAAATTCCATTTACAATAAGCATTTCAGAGGATTTGACTAAAACACTGGTTAGAGTTTAGGCTAGTACTTAAAAAGCCATTTTTAATACATACTCTAAATTTGGCTATAACATCTGTCTCTGTCCAAACCTCTGATAGCCTACCTACAACTAATGACATATTGAACATCTTCAAGACAGCGTATTGCATTGCGTCAGCCAGAGGCTTGACAATACAGCACACACATCATCATGTTTAGCTGACTTATATGAGACTAAACAAGTCAGTACCCCGAAGACCTCCGCAACATTAAGCGCAGTATCTGGCATTTTACTATTATGTTGACAAAATGAAAGTGAGGGTGTAGAAGCGCTTTGTAGTAGTTTTTTAAAACGGAGCAGTAGCGAGATTGCTTTCGCCATATCACCTACAGAGTGCCTATTGTCATTAGCTAGTAAGTTTTAAATACTTGCCATTAAGAAGGCTTGCAGTGAAAAAAGTAATACGTTGATATCACATAATCTCTTATGCGGCGCTACCACTTAGGTATATTGGTGTGTTACCTGGGGCGAAATGGGGCAAACTCATCCAGCAACTGATTAGTCCCGCTCATAAGTAAGCTCCATCCTTGATCTATTGTGGCTTGATCCAAATCAGAGACGCAGTTAAGCTGCAGTGCTCCGGCTCTAACCGTATTAAGGTCGATGCGACCAAGGTACTATGCTTGGAGCATATTAGTATGTAGAGATATGCTAATGACAAAATGATCCTTCTCACTTATGGCAACCTTAGCTTGCCCATTAGACAAGTAACTTTGTTTGCACAATACTACATCTGGGGTTGAAGTAGAGTAAACACGATGCTTGTTTGTCCAAACATTGACGTAACAGACGAAGACATTTTCATGTAACAATGCAGCAATTGCATGCTATAGGGTTTCCGCGGTGTTAGAGGCATGCTCTCAATCTGCGTGCTGGAGTGCTTAGTACTTAGATGTCACAAAGATGATGCGGTAACCACAGCCGGTTCGAGCAAACTAATTATTCAGTATCCTGTGCTCCCGTAGTGAATAGACTACGTACACACAGTTTATTATCGCATGCCCGCCACTCAGTCTAATAAAGTAAGAGTAAACATTAATACTTAGATTTGCTTTACGAAAGGAGCTTCCCAACTTCCATATTGGCTGTTTATAAGGAGAAGAACGCCAACATCTGCGTGCTGTATAGTCTATTTACTCTGTAAACTAAATAGCCAGACATTAATCTAAATATATCGCTCTGCCTCAAGCAGGTTTCAGTAAACACGATCCCATCAGAACGCTTACAGCTTACTAGCAGTAACTCTAATTTGTTCTTCTACAACAAATGTAGATGCACACATATTACATAAACCGAAACTCATTCTGGCTACTGCAATTGTTTTAGAGGTTCACTTAAAGCATTAACCCGTGTGGATAAGCCTTTTTTGAAGCAATTCTTACGTGATTGATCAAATACATAACCGGCTTCTCAGAGGTACTGAATGGTTCCTGTAAATCCCCATAGGATAAGTTCGGTTATTTTAATTTGGACTTACGTTTGTTTGCACGGTGATCCAAAGTGTGCTTTTTAATTAGTGGTTGAGTGAACTCAATTACCTTGCACTTTTTCCGGACAGTTATAAGTATTAAACATCGCCTGATTTAAATTTAGAGGAAATACACTGGGAAAGAAAAGTTTGTGCATACGAATTCTTATGCGAAACGGTAGGCTTTTTAACAAAGGAACGTAAATATGCTTCTAAATATGTTAGCAAGTGGTTGATATTTGCTGATGATAATAATATAAAGTTGATCTGACCACCTGGACATATATCATGTAAACCTCAAGGTATGCAAGTAGTCTGCTTTGCTGCTTTTATCAATTTGTTTGAAATACCAAGCCGTCTGTTGTCGATAATTTGATGCGATGATAAAACCATTTGTAGTGTTGTGTTTTCTAATTTTGATAACATTAATTTCGGCATCCTTTGGTTTTGACCGCAGAGTGAAAGACCTAAATAAATAATTTGTTTTATTCGGACAATGCGAAGCAAAGCCACTACAAAGCTTGATCATTGTATAATTACAATTGAATATCTAGAAACGTATTCAAAGATTTCAAGTGAGCCATGAAAAATGAAGATGTTACAGTATATATATTTTGGGGATTGCGTGTGTGTAGCCGTTATTCATGTCTGAAAATATGTAGCTTCATTTTTGGTAGATCACTTAGATCGTGTGAGAAGGGATGGTTCACGTCCGTTGGGGAGTTTTGGTTAACTAAGTAACAATGGCACTTCGGTTTACAATAAGCTTTTGCAAGGATTTAACTAAAATACATAATCTAAATTTGGCAATAACATTTGTCTCTGTCCATACCTCTGGTAGCCTACCTTCAACGAGTGATATAATATACATCTCCAAGACAGCGTATTGCATTATGTTGGGCAGTGGCTTGACAATAGCAGGATACACATCGTCAAGTACAGTCGAAATATGTGGGTCGAATCAGCCATTAACCAGAAGACCTATGCAGCAATAAGCGTAGTATCCTGCATTTTACTATTATTTTGACAAAGTGAAAATGAGTGTGTGGAATCCATTGTCGGTATGCTAATCTTTTTGAATTAGGCGCAGTAGCACCATCGCTTTGGCAACATCCTCTATGACGTGACTACTGTCATTGGCCAGTAAATGACATGCTCATTGCCATTAATAAGGCTTGTACTGAACATACCTATAATACACCATCGGTTTTAAGTTTACGTTTCTGACGAGCCTTACTTAACGGCAATAATTCGTGTGCCCTTGCATTCTCATTACTTCGTTGCGACATTTCTTATAACGCAACAAACGGTCAAATCCACCTGATGCTTGAAAATTCTTCTAATGAAAGTTGCTCCTCTATATCACAGGATCGCTAACTCGGCGCCACCACCTAGGTTTATTGAAGTGTTTTCATTTTGTAGCGGATTATTCCGGCTCTTGCCTAAGCTCTATCTTTGTTCTTTGGTGGCCTGCTCCAAATCAGGAAAGCAATTACGCTACAGTGCTCTGGCTCTAACCGTATTTAGTCGGTGCTAACAAATGGATATGCTTGGAGCCAATACGTATTATAAAGAGATCAAAAATACATAATTGTCACTCATGCATATAGCAGCCTTAGCTTGACGCGAGAAAAGAAGCCATATTTTGACAATGAATCACTAAGGGTTAAAGCAGCGTAACCAAGACGCTTGCTTGTCTGAAGACGACATTTTATGATAATCGAATGCAGTTAATCTGACCACTCGGCGATACATCTATTTTACTGTAAGATATGCAAGAAATCCATCTTGCTGCTTCATAGAAATATATACCATCCGTAACCAAATATAATATAAATCTAATTTAACAGTTGATACCGAGCAACTGATATGTCTGTCTACGCTGCTTGACAATTTTCAAATGTTGCGGAGAATTAAACGATTAAGAACAGCAAGGATAACTTCAACAGAATAATCGCCAATCCATAAAGAAACCGTTTGCCTCACGGGGGTTAATGATGAGATCTATGAGGATAAATGTTTTTCCATTATCTGTTGCCATCAGACGATCACCGCATTGATAACCGGGACGTCAGTTAAAGCCACAGGACAAGCAGGCGACGAACACGATGCAGCTAAACAGGTAGACAAGCGAAAGCGCATGCGATAAGCAGAATGCATGTGAGGTTCATGATAATGGAAACTGGACTGGCGATCTATACCTATTTTGCAAAATTTGTTTTAATAAATTTTTTGAGAGAACGTTTTTGTATCCTAGGTCCGAGATATATTGACCATACGCATAAATGCTCTGTTAGGTCTGGATACATTAAAGGTGAGTAAAAGAGAGCAATGGAACCCATAATCCTGGAGAAGAACTTTGTATATACTAGATTTCGAGATGAAACAATGCAGGTGGAACAAAATATGCTTGTCTGCTTAATTGATAACAGGTTGGTAAAGTAAAATAGAACTTACCACCGAAGATAAATATGGGATATATGTGTGTTCCCGATAGCTACTATTTACAGATAAAAGCAAGAGGAAGAGCATGGTAGAGGTCCGCGTATTGTTGCTAATTATTATAAGTCAATTGTGATTGCGCTCCGATTCTCGGGCATGCGTCACCCTCAAAGTTGCATCCGCAGACAAGATTCCCCAGGCAGACACAATATTCAGCCGAATGCTTTACGTAATTTTAGGTGCCATTACTGCCGTATATGTGTGCAGCTAGGATTGTCACCCACGTGCACTAGCGCTGAATATACTAATAAGCCGCAGCGGGAAATGCTTAAGCAAGCTGATAATGCTGGCGCCTGCAGTTGGCCACCCGTTTAGCGCATGCTTTGGCTCCTAGAATCCACAACCTAACTTTCCTTTCGGGTGCACACGGATGCCATGGTAGGACCTCTGTCACAAAGAAGGAAAATTAGTGATTAATCCCCACGAAATCACGCATCAGGAGGCTAACTGCATCGACATATATGCGCATGGCCACCAAGCGCCTAACCTTGATCTCGCAATCATCCGATATTTGCTCGGAGATTTTTATCTCGAAATTTAAACGTTGTGCCAATGGTGTGAAATTCCTTGCGACGTTCGACTTGGAGTGCGTAAATGCTAAAATCAAAACGGTAACATAATAGTATGGCTACAAAACTAGGGTGCAATCACGTTGATCAGTCCAATCGTCTTCCCAATGTCGTTGCCTGCGGTAACTGCATTCTTTGACTTTCTTTACCAATTTGCGAAGTTATTTCAGTCCTATGAATAATTTGCCGACGAGGAGCATCAAATTGTTGCGCTATTTTATTTGATTAGAACCACTCGTTGCAACTCAACCACGACGGTTACCGCCAGAATAAAAGGTCCCTGCTAAGGCTGAGTATCATCACATGGTGATTCTTTGCATCATTCGAGCGCCTAATTAAAAAGAATAAAAAATAAAAGCCAAATCTCTTGGGCGCAATCAGATCTAATGCAGTGTTGTATATGATTGCCTTATGAACGAAACTTAGAGCACGTGCTATACCGATATCGCCAGTTTTCTGTGAATGGGTTGGACACCAAAATTAAACGAAATCAATTCTCAAGCTAATAGATGCACGCGTCGGCATGCATAAATAAAGTTTCATGGGCAAATTGGTTCGCAGCATGGAAGATGTACAGCTAATATTTACGGAGAAGATTTGTGTTTTGTAAATCTTGCTCAATGCGGTTTTGTACACAGTGCGGGGCGGATGAATGGGGTATACGAACCAACCCTTAGAATGTTATTTATAACAGTAACATGCAAATAATCAACGATGTACGTGTAGTTGTATGTGAGTAGATATATACGCACTGAACTTGTGAAATATGGTATCGGTCAATTTGGCAATGTAATTTAAAGAGCAGGAAATTTAATGATTGGCGAGTCACGTCTGCCAAGTCGCCGTATTCTTAAATATATTTTAGTTACTTTTATTGCGAGAAAGCTTGCCAGGCGTAAATCCATCACATCCTAAAACACTGCCGATAAGTAATGTGACATTGGCGGTGCTGTCTTACGGCGAATCCTTCTCACGGTTATTCGCAATCATTTTCGCCAATTCGTTTCCGTTTCCTGTGTGGATACCTTCTTCTGAGTCGACCGAAATTCGTTAGAGATGTTAGATTTAACGATCACAGTGACATGTATTTTGTCAGTTCTTGTAGAAGATTCTTCCGGTGTATCAGGATTGCGAGGAATGGAAACTTCAGTGCTTTTTGATGAACGCGTGTCCAGGTGTGGGTAGCCGTAATGACCTCGGAGTTGTTTCATGTACATAAAGGGCCCATCATTTGCTTAATATCCCACACTTCAACTGTTGCAGTTCTCTTTTTCAAATTGGATTGTTTTCCCTCATTATAATGTTTCCAATCAAATCCCTGCATGCTTTTTTTCAAACATTTATCTAACTCACAACTTACCTGCGCTACTTGTTGTTTGTCTGCAGCTTTTGGCTCATATTATCTAAACATCTTCTCCTATTTAATGATCGGTATAATAAGGTAGAATCTTGGAAGCCTGGATTACCCCAGACCCACCACAACGTTTGCTATTGTTATCCAAGCTAACGCTCTATCACCCTGCTTTTCCAGTCAATATCGTTAATTTCGTATGAACACCTGTACAAATAAAACTTCGTAATCCATTCTAACCGTGACAAATGAAGCACTGCTAGCCGATTTGTACTATTCTGTTCTGAGATGTTTCTTCATTTCCTTATGCACTGAGATTATTAATATATATACGCCTAATTATCGGTAGATTTGCGACCTAATGTTTTATCACTGTTTGTTTCATCTACTGACACCAGTCACATGAAAAAATATACGCATCGTTTCAGGGGAACCATTGCATCTACATTCACCAAATTTTCTGACCTAAATATTAACATGTTTGTTTTTAACTACCGTTCACCGCTTTGATGATTCGTAGGTACAAATCGATCCTTACACTGCTGCTTCCGACCCTAAGCTAACTTCACTCCCTTGTTAAATGGTTCGCTACTCAAAATATGCACAATATTGCTATTTGCTTACCAGTTAATATTTTTATTAACTTGAATAATAATGGCGTTAAAATTGACACTGCACGGTGTCGCAAGTGTCCCAGGTGGTCTCTGCTGCTCTTTATCTCTTTTTAATTCCAAGAAAGCTGTGGACAAGTTCAGAAATTACCAAGGAACACAACTTGATCAGTAGGTGCGGAATCAAAGGAATTTACCAAGACAAAAGTGCATAATAATTGACTTACCAAAATGCACCTCCAAACTGATCTAATACAAATAGCCTACTGAAAGGGAGTACGTATACTTAGGGGATTGCTGCAGCCCTGGCCAGACTAAAGGAAACCGCTGAAACACATGATTACAGCAACCTAAATGAAACCATCCATAACCAAAGATCTAGTGATCTTGACTTTCAAGCGACCAGTCACTCACTTATGTCTTGTCAGACATCATAATATTTTTTAAGGGACTATCCTATTGTTGCTTTCCCGTTGCAACAGCTGCGTGGTTCGGATCTACTCCGTTCCTGAAAATTATTTCAAATAGTCTTTTGCACGTGGTGGGTTTCGCCTGGCAAGCGATTTCTCTATAAATTAATAATAAGGTCTGTTTAATGGCAATCAGACGAGGCGGATGTGAATCGTCTCCAACTATATCTACGGCTCCACGTTTGTTTAGCCATTCTTAACTACACAACGGTCGTCAGTTATGCCTTCGCTCACACTCTAAGTTATCCATCGAAAACGCAGCCGCATCTACACAAACTTCAATAACTATTAAAATCATGCACACAAAATACATGGGTGAACTCACAGCTGCCAGGTTCATGGGTCACGTGCACCACCTTTTATTCCGTCCCACTTAATAATTTTAGCTTTTCAATGATCAAGACTATATAGCTGTGTCTCGCCTTGTCCGATAAAAAGAGGGTTTATTTACGTTATTACTTGGCATCGTTTTAGAATAAGATAGCAAATTCAAGATGATTTAGAAATTTTGGCCTTAATTGCTTCAAAATTGTGACCAGCGCATCAAAGTATCCACATCAGAGGTGGGTTATTTTAAATACCTTTACAAATGTTTCCATTCGAATGTCTTGCGTATCATACTGTGAACCAGATCCGCGGCCTTGCTTTCTTCATATATTAATATTATTATTAGCAAATATTAAGTTTCATGATCATATTTCAAGTTATATTTGTATTCCGTTATTATAAAGCGGATATTAATTGAACAAAATTTAATAACTCTCGACACACAAAGTTCTGTGCGGAAGCGGGTTATTCGTTTCTTCTTTAGTTAAATCACGCGATGGAAAAAACTTGAAAAGAGAGCTAATGTGTAGCCGCAGTGAGGAATTCGCATATGTTTTAATGGCTCAGCTGATGCCTCAGAATTTAAAAAAGGTAAAAGTGGACTTGCAGTCGAAGCTGGCGCATTCCATTTGCTGCAACTTGTATTAGTTCACTATGTGTTTTTCATTCAACTGCACCATAGTCTGTCAGGTGGTGTAAGTTTTGAAAAACGCTGTTTGTTCGAACAATCAAGTCATCTTCCTTTGGAAGAATTTTATAAGGATCGGAAGTTGTAGTATATGTGTGTGAATGCTAAGCAGAAAATTCTGAGCTGGTCATGTGGATTACGTGGTTTGCCTTATCAATCTAACCATCTATTTGTGCGGGAAATAAAGTGTAATTGGACAGTATATACACACAACCTATTCATCAAAACAACTGGTTGCGGCTTCTAGTAACTTCAAAATCCACATCACGCTTAGAGTGAAGTAACTTTGGCAGAAACAAAAAGAATCTCCTCAGGTATTGACAGATGAGTTAAGAGTTCAATCGCGAAGAATTTTGATTAATATTTTAGTTTTAGGTGTCGCATAAGTATACGTTTCTATTATTATCGTATACAAACCAAAGAGTACTTTGTTTCAGTTACTGTTAATTTAGAAACTGTTTCAAATTAAACTGCAAAGGAAAGCAATACTCCCATTAGGACTTCTTGTAAGTAATTCATCGCAACAGTTAGCCTTTCAGCAGGATGTGGATATGTGAGAAATACTTTTCGCTGAAGACTAAATTGACCGCCATTTTGAGACTATAGTGCAGTTGCGAGTCTCGGAATATTGAAATGCGTAGTGTTATATTGATGGAAAAGCTTATCCCAATAATTTACTAAATCGAAATTGTAGAAAAAACGAAGATTGTATTGCTAACGGAAAAAGCAATGAAGTTCTAAGGAAAGACTTATTTGGCAGGACCTATCGCAGATAGCGGATTAAAGTAAAAGAAAATATCTTCCGCGATTGCAAGTAAACCAGAGGACTGACACACGGACTTGACAGGCGGACAAAACTATTCGGATTTGTTAGAATTAATGAAATGTATGATGCACCCAACTAAGGATTTACTCTTTGTAACTGCTGTAAATTTAGCAGTTTATTTGGTAGCTATTACGTGTTATGGAGTCATAACTTAGCACCGAATATTGCGTAGACTATCAGCAAAGCCAAATTAAATAACGAGCTATACCCCATCAATGCAAATGATAACGGCCCATTAAAATTAAGTCATGGTAATTCGCCACACAGCGGACGTGTATTATACGCTGCTGCATCCTAGTGCTTATTAGCAGGTGCTCTAACATTGACCGAATTTATTGTGGTTTACTATCATGTTACTTGAGGTGTTAGCTAGTCTCAACAGCTTGAGTACCGAAGTCACCAAATCAGTTAAATCTATGTACGAAACCCGCGTCAGCTACATGGTCTCGGTAAGATCCTATGGAAGACCTGGTTTGTCAAAGACACTAATCGATTTCAGATAGAGGCAACCAATATATTGAACTTTTGCAGATGGCACTAGAGGATATTGATTCATCTATCATGTCTACGATGCTTAATATCTGCGTACCTTTTCCTTAGAATGCGCTATCCACGCTTGGGAATCATGTCTACAGCATCAACTTACAAATTTCGAGACACGAAATAACGAACAAAATTGTCAATCGTTTGCGCCAACATCCTTAACAAAAACCACTGTACTTACTCCGGGTTTTCAGTGAAAAGCACCGGTAATTATGTAAACATTTACAATTATTTCAATAAATTAAGCTCAACCATTCTCACGCATGTAGCACTATTATGAAGCTGAGCCCACAAGCAACCTCAAAGGCAATAGCCGGATGCCGTCAATAACGGAGCCCTTACGAATGCCAACGAAGGGATTTAACCAAATGCGCATCGTAATATAGTCATCTTTCTACTCATCTTATTTTTTTCCTTTATACGAATGGATTTCGCAGTAAAATCTACACGGTTGTTAGCTAAGCGGGTTTTCGAATATATACTGGGGTAGTTTAAACAATTAATTGTGCGGAAATCCAGGAAAAAGTGTTAGATTGAAAATTTTGTTTCAATTGACACTAACGCTTTTTCTCTCTGCCGATGTGGACAAAGTCGCTCGCTGCCCATTGCTTATTTTAAAAGCTGCTTGCGGTCGACAAGTGGAGTTTGCGAGTTTCTAAATTTCATGTGAATTATTAGGTTCATTTGCAATTGTGCATTTGACTGCAGCAAACTTCGTGTGAGCATACGTCTATTCTGGTGGCCAGATAGAAGTGGCCCAGAACGCACTTGGATGAACATTGCTGCGAACAACATAACATTCGCTTGGCTCTTAAATCAGTGTGTGATATACCACGCGGTCGAAAGTTTGAATATACTTGGGTAAATGTAGTTGATTTATTTCATTTTATAAGCCTCATTCTCCAACTCGGACAGATAACAAGTGGTCTATTGCAGCACGAATAAAATGTTTGCAATGCTTGCTAGACCCTTTTTGACCTTGTAACCAGCACGCTCGCCTGACCGATGTGCGCTGCTCTAAAATATGTAAAATGACAGAACGCTAACCAACACAATGAGTCAGGTAACGACAACATATTGAATGGCAGGAAGGCGAAACCAAAGAGATTCACATCGAAAGGCATTTGCGGGTTGGGAAAATGTCATCGGGTAGTTGAAATCGGTCTGGCTTGTCCGCACTGTTTGCAATGGTAACATACGAAATGTGCAAATTTGTCCCAACAACAGTTACGGGAGCGAAATAGCTCCCAAGATGCATTTTGTTTCTGTACTGCGTGTTCCAACACCCGCCACGTTAATTGCTTGCTTACTCTAGCTAAGAAATGAGACCGGTTAATGGCAGAAGCAGAGCAAAGGATCAACAATAAGCTTACTTTAGTGGAAGTGAGTATGGACCGCAGAAGCCTAGCGGCTGCTAACCCACGAAATGCTGAACGATCCGATTCCCCTGCGCCGCAATTAGCCACTTCTCCATCTCCGTTATCCTCTCCAACTTTGGTAGAACGCCGGGCGAAAACAGACTGTACCTACGTGAATCAAACAGTACTCACAGCAACGAAAATCAGGCACCATTCAAAACGTCTGGTTTAGCAAATTCCACTAGACCTGACATATAGTATTAACAAGGATGAAGCAGCCAAACACCAACCCTTGGTACCTGTAGCTCAAATATCTCTTGTCAAGACTAAGCCTCCAAGCACATCGGTTACATATACAGAGATTGCTGCAAGGGTCCACCGAGAGGCCGCCGTTGCGTCATTTGCCATTGTAAACATCGGTAACGCAAATAGAGAGAAAAATTGTAAACAATCACTTGTCAACAAGTCAAGACAAATGAGTACCATATCTTGTAGAGCAATTAAAAAGGGATCGAACAACAGTGCCCAGACTGTTGTATGCCCAAATGTCCCTGAATCTACCGCCAACACATTGCGGGATAAGTGATCTGACGACCAAGACAAATGGAACTCATTGTGTATGCAAATAAATATTAAAGCCAAGTCCATAAAATTGTTACGAAATGCTCGTCATCCGAACTCACCAACCTATGGTGAACCCAGACTTATTCGATTAACTCTAGAATCCTCCGCCGACGTCCAAATAACTTCTGGCCCCCGCAAGCGCACTAAACACGGATCCTGTGGATTGCGTATCTATCCTAATGTCCCTTGGAGCGCGCGACAACCAAAACGAAACACCGTAGAGGGGCACAGCAAGCAAGACCGCCTAAACACAACCTTCATACATGGCGTACCAGAACATTCTTCTAACGATGTTCAAGAGACCGGAAAGCGCGATTTAGAACATTGGCGGTTCATTCGAGAAACACTTTCTTTGGATAATGTTGTGGCACTATCGCTCACCAGGATACTTCTCTCATCGAATTATAGAGGATGCGGCCCTAGAATCCTAAAACTTGTGGTTCAGTCAGAGCAACAAGCAAGGGATGTTTTGGATCGATGGCAGAGAAATCGGAAACATCTTCCTTCCGAAATTTGGTTAAAGATCGCAAACACTTTGCACAGCTCAAATATTAAAGCAACTAAAGCAGCAAGCATACTGACGGTTGTACAGAAGTTTAACTTGACTGCTGCTTCAATTGACTCTGACGTAGTTCTAAACGAAGGCTGGGACGCACCTTGGCCGAATCAAGTTGCAAATGAGGTATCATTTACCCATCAAAATAATTGAGTAACTACTGACCTCCCATCGGTCGGCATTCTCCCACACTTGACAGCTACAACTCTCTGCGGGCTCCTAGGTACCGAGAAACTGGCCTGCTTGTACACAACTGCTCAGTGTCTTTCTAACAAACTGGCTGAACTGAAAAATCTCCAAGCTTCCGGCTCGTATGTTGTCATTGGTATCACCGAGACATGGTTACACACGGGAATGACGGACGCTGAAGTGTCGCTACCCGGCATGTCGCTGATCCTGAACGACAGGCTCACAACAGGAGGACGTGTAATCCTGTACTACCGAAACGACTTACAGTGCGAAGCAGTGGATGATTCAGACTTACAGGTTCCCCAACACTCTTTGGTGCCGGTTGCAGTTAAACGGCAGGGACGATTGCCTTATTTCTTGGTGTACCACGCCCCCAACTCAACACCGGAAACCGACTACCACCTAGCGGCTGCTTTAAGGTGCCGTTTACAACAAATGTACACTCACGTTCTTATCATGCGTGATTTCAACGTTCATTGTTTAGAAGCCCCTGCCACGATCAGAAAACAATTCAAAACCGATATACAAGATCTAGTAACTACTGTTCCTCTTTACAACCACATCAATTTGCCCACTCGGTTCAGAACTGGTAACAGACCAGCTGTGCTAGATCTTGTGCTTACCAACGAGGAGCATATGATTGATGCGTTGGTTTTAGACTGCCCGTTGGGTCGCAGTGATCACGTAGTCATCAGTTTCAATTTGTCTGCTATGCAGAGAATCTGAATGATAACGATGATACTGTGCGAACCATCACAAGGTACGACTAACTCGCCCAGCTATTCAGCGCCACAACCTGGTCTTTCCCCGAAGAAGAACTCTCGGATGTCGCCTAGCTCTAGTTCGTGTACACCTTCAGTCAGCTGATTGCACATGCTTCAGAGATAAAAGCTTGCAATAAGTGCAAATCAGTTTCTTTCGTTAGGAGCAGAACCCGAAAATGGATGACAGTACGCAACTCAGCATGGCGAGTGTACAGAGAAGCTCCAGCACTTGAAACTTGGGATAAATACGTAGCCCAACGTAACCACTGCACTCAACTGTTAAGAGAAGACAAAGCCGCCTATCAGCAGAGTATATCAAAAACCTTCAGTGCTAACCACAATCTGCTGTACAACCACGATATACTGAAATGTATGATGCACCCAACTAAGGATTTACTCGTTGCAACTGCTGTAAATTTAGCAGATTATTTGGTATCTACTACATGTTATGGAATCATAACTTAGCCCCGAATAGTACGTAAAATATCTGCAATGCCAAATGAAATAACAAGCTATATCTCTTCAAAGCAAAAGATGCTGACCCATTAAAATTAAGTCATTGTAATTCGCCACACAGCGGACGTGTATTATACGCTGCTACCTCCTAGTGCTTTTGTTGGATGCACTTTCAGTAACTAAATGTATTGCCAATGACAGTAATTCGACTTCAGATATAAGCAACAAACATGTTGGTGTTTTACAAACTTCCTGTCGAGTTTGCAGTAATCTATCATATTTACAAATCATAATAGCTCCGTATCCTTACCATACCATGCGATATGCATGCTAGAGATTCATGCCTACTGCGTTACCTTGCAATCTTCGATGCACGAAATGACGAGTAAATCTGTTATTCGTTAGCACGAACATTCTTGATAAAAACGACTGTACTTACTCCGGGTGTTCAGTGAAAACTACCGGTAATTATATAAAGAGCTACAATTATTTTACCAAACGTTGCTTAGCCATTCTCATGTAAGCAGCAACATTGTGAAACTGAGTCTATGAGCAACCGCAAAGGCAATAGCCCGATACCGTCAAAAGCGGAGCAGTAGCGATGGTCGACGACGCAAATGACCCAATGCGCATCATAATACAGTCATCTTTCTACACATCTTACTTGTTTCATAAAAACAATTTGATTTTGCACTAAGCTCTACACAATCGTCGGTGCAGCTAGTAATATTATATGTTCTAACGTAGTTTATACACAGGATTCCGGATATCTAAAAAACATCGTAAATGGAATATTTCGTTTCTTTTGCAACTAATGGTTTTTTCTCTGCCGAGGTGGACAAAGCCGAGTGCTATCCATGGATTATTTTTTAAAAGCCTCCTGGATGCAATTTTCCAATATGTAAAGCCATGGGTTACATGAGCAGATACTCGGGGAAATACGTGCTAGCTACCACCAGAACAATTTTAACCCACAATGACCTACGTAAAATTGGGAAGTCTGGTTAACAAACATATTTCAGTCGTAAACAGCGTTCCTCGTTAGGGAGGATAATCAGTTTTCTGCTCTTCTATTTTGGACCTATAAATGCGCCCTCCTCGTTAATGCTCTGAGAGCTTCACCAAAGGGATGTTATAGCCAAATTCTAGCGGGAAGCCGCATTAAGGTGCATGTTCAATCAGAAAAGTGCCGCCTCGTCGTCACTAGCGCATATACAAGTGCTTATTTGCAACAAGTTAAACAGCGCTCGGGATAATTTTCAAGGAAAACTTCACCGCCTTTCACAAACGTTCAATCGTTGCTTGGGTTCTTTTCAGAAATCTGTAATGCTTAGACTCTATGAAGTATGTATTGAAAATGATGGACAAATAAATGAAACCTTTGCCGCCGTATGTGGTAAATTGAGTAGGATTTCAAAGTGAACTATTTGCAGGATATACGCGCAAACTTGAACTGATTTGATCCCCTATGTTTTGTCATCGTATTAACGTTCTAGCCCCTTTTTCCTTGGTGTCTGGACCTTTCATGCCAATGCCGCAGATATTCCTTCGCATTGCAGACTGCTGGACGCAATTTTTTACTAAGTAGAGTAGGTTTGTTGATGACAAATGCAATGCTCATTGTTGAAGGTAAGTATTGTTTGTGCCGCGTGTGCTGCACTTACATCGCGTGTTCAACTTGGGTTGGTATATGGGCATGCAAAATTTCTAAATACAAACCAACGCATTGCGTAAACTGCTAACTTTTTTAAATCCTTGTTCATAAAGACGTTCTCTAAAATGTGACCAGCCACGACCAACATGAATCAATTTCCCAAGATCCCACTGATGAGTAGCGACTACAAATTGAGTGCTTCTAGGTTGTATGGGCTAAATTAATTCACTTTGTATTTCGCCAAATTTCAAAACCCGGTTGTTCCACTTGGACCACTGGTGAACTCAAAACGGGTTAGTTTGGAGAAGATCAGGTACCACTTATCTATGACTAACATACCTCGTTATATGATCGTCGGCAAAACGCCGGGAAACTGAGGCGATAATTCATGCAACTTACATATATTACGGCATTCCCTGCATTTAGAATAATCAACTTTGAACTCTCTCTCATTCCGTGTGGAGACGGCCTCCTTAAAAAGCAACGAAAACTACCTTCAGGTCCTTGAATTTACGTGCAATGATCCAGGCGGTTGGATGCGTTGGATATTTGAAGGCAATATTGGTATATTACGGGTTTTTGATCAGCAGCATAAAACAATGCCTGCGTGACACCAGCAGGTTGTTGCCGCATAGCTAGGTTTGAAGCAATCCGTGCGGTTTAGTTCACTAATTTGCACTTTTGTTGATCGTCCACTATCATTCAATGAAAATCTTATCCAGAACAATTGCAAGTGGATCACTGAACGTAGCAGTTTCTAATCTAATCGGGAACCGCTTTAGTATCTGGAGTGACGATATCATGCTTGGACATATTATGGGCTGTATTTCAAGGAGAAATCTATGGAGAAATCGCGGCGAGAGCTCTACTAACTTAAGGCAATTGTACGAAGACTATCGGACGCAAGAAAGATATGAACGATTTCAACAACCATGTTAAATGTCTCAAAGCTTTTGCTGTTTCAGATAATGTTTGCAAACCTGAACCCATAATGCTTACTTGGAAAGATAGTCAAATTGATAAACCAAAGGTGGCTAAGAACGTAGGTTTCATGCAATTGATAATTTTGATTAAGCATTCAAAGCTATGGCATTTGACTGTATGTGGCAAGTGAAATGTCTTCTAAATGCACAATGGGTCGTCATCACAACACAAACGTTCATCGGGTTGACCGATAATTTTTGCAGTAAAGTAAATCACGTTTGCCTAAATCATAATTAATTGGTTATGGAATTAGTTTTCTGTGCCAAATGTGATAATCACGTGCTGCCTTCTGATTAGGTCCAATGAAATGGGCATTTGCTATGTGCTTATAGCAGCAAGTTGAGCAAACATAATTTATGGCCGCTGTGAGAATAAAACCATATTTCTCCGACGCGAAATATTAATAAAGATATGGAATCTTGCAAACTGCAGCCGTATATAAAATGCATCAAGTATACAATAACCATATCCAGATAATTAATATCAGCGTCAATGGACTGTGGCACATTTCCAAAATAGCAGATAAAAATAAATCCAAAAACGGTTAACACAAACTCAACAGGAAATTTGCCCTTCTATCCTCAGGTGAGGCATCTGTTGTATCACGTTGGCTACTGGTTTCTTCCCTAAATTAATATATGATCTGTTGACTGTTGTGAACGTGCGGTCGCTTGAATGAAAGTAGAGACATTTATGAAAGCCAAATTAAATTAGGAAATTAAAAGAGGAAGCGGAACAGAGACGTGGTTATTCCCTTGTCAGCACCAACGCCCGACAGCCGAAATTTAGACGCCTTAAAAGTGCTAGTTAAGGGAACAAGATTCTTTGCTGTGGCACGAATTGCGGTCGGTCGTGAGCGCTTGAAATTATTCAAAATTTCGACTAACCTTGGGCGTATAGTACTTTGATGCTTCCGTTGATTAATATCTGCAAACAAGTATAACCAGTTTATACGACTGTAGAACTCCGCCGCGCCATATTACACGGCAACACACTATTCTTCATTTGCGCATGTTAAAGGCAGTCATTTCTAGAGGCTTGTTTTTCTTCCAATTTCGGCGTCCGAAGGTAGTCGCACCCATTGTTTACAGTAGCAAATGCCTTTCCCGATCAGTTAAACTTTTCGGATAAAATGTAAAACATTGATACGACCAACGCCATTGTCAGCACTAACAGCTTATCAGGATTATTTTCATACACAGGAATTTGAATTTCTCCAGGAACGTCCGAATTCAGTCTTTTTTACGCTAAAAGGCAGGCAAGCAGAAAACAGTTATGCTAATTTTATATGCGATGTACTCCACCAGTAAAACGCAGTTACATGAACGCCACCATCCATGATATGCAATCTCCTTCAGCTCACATATGCATAAAATACCACGTTATCCAGAATAGGTTGTACTGTTTGTGATAAACGGTTACAATCTTTTAACACTTATCCCCGGTGTTTTACTTGAAATCCAATGGAATGACTAACGTTCTTTGTGACAATTTATCCATGGCCGGACCTTGTTGATCACAAGGTACTCTGTGCAGCTCGCGACCCTTTCGCGCATGGTTTCATTTATAACAATTATGTTAACCGTAATCATCCTAGCTAACGACTATGGCCTGGGCCAATTGAGATGCGCCAGTTTACCTGGCGCACCAGCGCATTAAATATTACTTGCTATTGTGCAAGCGTTCTGAGCATGACGATGATGGGTGGATATTTCCGACCCCTTATTGTTGATCATTTGATGCATTAATCCCCAATTTTTTCAACATTTTGTGGTCGAAAGTTTCAAAACATGTTTCGAATTCAAAACCATGTTTAAAAACGATGTAAAGTAATCCGCGAATAACTACCCCATTATAGGACAAAGTGAAACACGGCTTTATAGTCTTGATCATTGCGATGGTAAAATTAAAAGACACCGAAGGATTAAAAGACGATCTACGTGAGCCATGATGATTGCAGCCATGAGATCACACATGTATTTTGAGTGCATGTGTTTAGCTGTTATTCGAGTTAGAATAGGTGCGGCTGCACGTTTCATGGATAACTTAGACAGTGCAACGGGGGATGACTGACGTCTGTTGTGGGGTTTTGGTTAGCTGGGTAATCATGGGACCGTGGTTAAATTTGAACAAGGTTTACATCCGCCTCACCGCATTGCTGCCTAACAGATATTAGTGGCCTCGTATTTGGATAGCGCTTGCAATGCGCACTTTACCACTACGTCCTAGAACACTGACGGCAAACATTTTCAGAAATGCAGTAGACCCGAACGACGCAGCTGTTGACACGGGAAACTCATACTTGCGTTGTCGCTTAAGATTACCCTGATGGATGACAATATATTAGTGAGTGATTCGACGCTTGACAGTCAGGACCACAAAATCTTTGGTTATGGATGGTTTTAGTTTTGTTGCTGTAATTATTGGCTTCAGCCGTTTCTTTTAAGCTGGCCAGTGCTGCACCAATCCTCTTAGTATTTACACCAAGATGCAGTTGACCCATGGGAGTAGAACACGTTTGAGGTGAATTTTTGGAGTTGCATAATGATTTCAGTTTACCTTGGTGGGTTCTGCTGATTTCACGTCCACTGATGAGGAGGTGCTCCTTGGATCGTCTTACTGGTGTCCGCAGGTCTGTTTAAAGTAAATATTGGAAGATAGCTGCGGATACCACTGAAGACTCATGTGACACCCTGCACTGTGAAAGCGAAAGTATTACATTATCCAAGTTAATAAAAATGTTAACTGTAAGCAAAGAGAACTATTGTACAAATGGTTATTAGCGATCCATTAAAGAGGAATATGGAGTGAAGCCTGCTTTAGAACTAGGAATATAGTAATGAGAGTATTGCTGTGTACCAACAAAACGCCAAATAGGTAAACGTGTGTAAATACAGACATATTAATATGGAGGTCAGGCAACTGGGTAAAAGTAGATGAAATAGTTTCCCTGAAATGCTGCGTAGTTCGTTTCATATGACTAGTGCCAATAGGCTGGATACATGTAAACTCGGCAAGTTGCCATATCAAGGTAAAGCAATAAAAGAAGATGCAAGCTGAGCGTTTTTACTTAATGTCAAGAGGCACACTTTGATTAGGTGAAACAAATAATGATGAAAGAAAGTCGTGGCAAATCTACCGATACTGCCGCGTTTAGAAATAAATAGTCGCAAGGTATACAAGAAGTATAAGAAACATTCAGATTTGGATAGTACAAGGTGGCATGTCATGCTTGAATTGTCATGGTAAGGCAGGAGTCCCAGAGTGTATCCATAGAGGTATGCATAGGTAGGGCCTGGAATATCCTGGAATGGCAGCGACAAATAGGGTTACATTGGTTAACACTGGCGAACATTGTGGTGGGTCTGCAGTAAACCAGGTTTTAACACATATAGCTTTATATGTCGGGCATTAAATGGGAATCGGTGTTTACATAATAGAAGCCAAACACCGAAGGCAAACGACAAGTAGTGCAAGTGAGATGTGATTTGGATAAATAGGTCCTAAATATGGGCGTATGATGGGTTAAATTATATGCAAATAAAAGAGAGGAAGCTACTCAAATTAAAAAAAGTAAAGCAACGGTTAAAGTGTTAAAAATGAAGAAGTATACCTCAATCACTTAAATACTCTCAGAAACATGCTAGACAGCTCAGACGATATATGGCTAGGCAGAGGTCGTTGAATGGTATGTGGTTTATTTGAGAGGCGCACTTGGTACAAAGCGACATCAGCTTATCTATTTATTAAACCAGTTATGTAATTATGCAAATATGTCAATTCATATGTTTTCTACTCAACTGTACCGTAAGATATTTTACTTATATTAAGGAGGCGGTTCACCTTGACATGTGCATGGCAAGCCTATTTGCATGCTTTGCATTATTAAGAAAAAGGAGTATGCCCATTTACCTCAGCGGAGGTCGACTGCTTCTATATTCCTGAGGACGTACATCTATCCTGGTAACCATATATAAGAGAATACCTAATATTTATTTGATATGAGAACATCAGATTTTGGTGCAGCGGTTGTTGTACATACACCGCTTATCCCACTTGGGCTTGTGTACCGGCGTGTAGAATTCAAATGTCGATACGAGAAGTCGTTCTGTTTAGAAAGCTAAGATATTTATCTGCTCCCGCTTAAGACCACTAAGGAGAAGAGCAATACAACAGGCATCACGCTGAAACGCAGCAATTAAAGTTTGATTTCCAAGAGGATATACGCGCATAAGAACTAACTGTCTAACGTAATATCCCTGTATGTGAGTTCATTGCTTGTACAATGCTGTACACAGAGGACATTATGACAAATAAAACGGTATTGCTTTTAGGTTTCACCAGAGAAGCATAATTATTTATTTTTCAGAAAGAGGTCCTTGATAGCAGTAGGACAAGGTATAAGTTATACTGTTTATTTTCATTGAGCGACTTTCTGGTAAAACTACGAGCAGGTAATTAAGCTTTTTGGTACTCTGTTCCTAATTTGCTCGCAGACAACATCTATCATCTTTAAAACTGAGCAATGATGTACAAGGATAGTAGATTTTATGAGGGCATACAATCAAATTGCTTTCAAAGGGAAGTTAAGTGAAGTGGTATAGCAACGTATAGGTCAGAAAGAACAGCTTGCCTTACGGAGAGAGCCTCATATCTCTGTTAGGTAGCAGCGCTACGAAAGAATACTTCACAATGCCATTACTAACAAATAGCTTAAAAGAAAACATATACCATTAACACATTACAAGCGCAGCCATCAGCTGCATATTCCACCGAATTTAGTGACGGTTAGTTAGTTCTCACAGAATTTATGTACTGACTCTCAATGTTTAACAACTAATCCGACGATTTAAATTAAAATATCGGAAATTGGTCAAGGAACTCAATTAATGCGCTTTCATTAGTCAACAACGCTCGCAGTTGGATTGAGCTCATAGGCTTATATGCACCTAATTATGAAGAGGTACTACGCTGTCACTGTAAACAAGAAGCTGATTGTATTATATTAGGTATTTTAAGGCGGAAAGGAAATCTGCCGTCACTAACCAAATAGACTATGGATTAGAGATAATTGGGACGTCCAGGTAATTAATGTATGGGTTTATGCAAGGTGACAATATTCAAATGTTTGGCGCAGATAATCTATCTATCTATCTATCAACAGATTAATCGCCAATCCATATATAGATACATGATCTGTTTGCCTCGCGGAGGCCAGTGGCTCGATTGGGGATGATAATCTGGTTCCAATATGTGTTGTCATCGGACAGTCATGGCAGTGATTGTCAAGATGTCAATTAAAGCCACCGCAAGGCAGGCAAAGAGCAAGATGCAGCTAGACAGACAGACAAGGAAAACGCTTGTGATAAGCAGAATAACTGTGAGGTTCATAACAAAGGAAACTGAACTGACGATCCATAAAACTGTTATATAAATTTGGTTGTAATAAAGTCTTTGCAAAGCGTTTTAGTATTCTTTGACATATTTATGAGGGATATTGCAGAAAATGGCTCTAGTATATTGAGATATTATATAGGAATAAAAAGAAATCAACAAAAATACTGAACCTGTGTAATTAATTTATATATAGTAGCAACAGAACGCAAGTAATACAGATGAAACTAAACATGTCGGTGTGCCGAATGGAGCGTGTACTGTTGTAGTGCAATAGAAGTTAAAACCGAAGTTGGAGATGAGATGCTTCAGTGTTCATGATTTTTAACAGTTATGTATAAAGCATGATGAAGAGTTCCGTGTAGGTTTGCATACTGAATATAGCGCTTATAAGTTAAATTTGATTATGTTCCGAAACTCGGGCATGAGTCGCCCTCGCGGTTAAAGCTGCAGATCTTTATCCCGAGGTAGATGCATCCTTTCGCGAAATGTTTACGTCAAATTTGATGCCATCACTGCCGTTTTGGTGGTGCAGCTAGGATTGCCACTCTAGCTACATAAACCTTTAAGCATCTGGTACGTCGCAGCAAGAAATCATTACGCATGTTAATAATTAGGCTCCTACAATTTGCTACCCGTAAAGACGCATGATTTTCCTCAAGAATCCGCAACCTACCTTCCCATCCGGGTGCAAACGGATGCCGTGGTAAAATCTCTACCACAAATAACACAATTGCTTAAATGCTACCCATGAAATCACTCATCCGGCGGCTAACCGCACCAATGTACATATGCATGACTACAAAATTCTTAACCTTGATCTCGGAATCATCCGACGCTTCCCTGAATACTTTCATCTCAAAATGTAAACCTAGCGCCAGTGTTGGCAAATAGCTTGCGATGTACTTCCTGGAGTACACAAAAGCTAAAATATATCAGTTAAAGCAAAGTAACTCTTTAGCAAACGAGCGCAGTTATGCCGATCAGATTAAGCAACGTCCGAGTGTTGTTGTCTCATGAAAGGGCATTCATTGACGTCTTTAAACCATTCGTTTAATTCGTCTGAATAATATTCAGGCATATAGAATCAGGTGGCTGCGCTTTGTCGTCACCAATGGACCTCCTGTTGCAACTCAAACATGATGGTTACCGCTCGGAGAATATGACCATACTAAGACTGGGTTTCAGCAAATGCTGAATCCTAGCATCAGTGGACAGCATAGTGATAAACCTAAATACTTCAAGGAATCATTTTTGACATAACCAGAGATAATGCATTGTTGTACCTAATAGCGTAATGAGCAGCGTTTAGAGCATGAGTGATACCGATCTCAGCAGTTTTGTGAGAAAATGTACCCTGATGGACGAAGTCTCGAGCGTACCGACGCACTCCTCGGCATTCATGATCCAAATTACAAGTCAAATTGTTTCGCAGAGTGGAGGATATAAAATCAATAATTACAGAGAACATTTGTGTATTGTTTTGGAACTTGTCCGATGCGGTTGTGTACACAATGCAAGTCAGAGTTTGAAGTATAAAGACCAGCCATCAGGATTGCCAAATATGGAATATTTTTATTCTCCTTGTGGAATGCGTAGCCAGGTGTGAGTCTTTGTAGTGACCTCGAAGTTGTTTCATGTAGATAATGATAGGATCTCTTAAAGTCATGCTTGGATGAGCGATTTGACCTGCCCTTCGTTATACATCAATCTATGGTCTGTACTTAAATCAGAGTGAGACTTTAAAATCTATGAAAACTAAATAATATGTACTAAATTTAATAATATTTGTAGCTGAATGCTGATCATTTAAAGCAGTAATGTCCATAATGTTTGAAACCTAATTGTTAAAAATAGTTTCTGAGTTATCTTTCCTGAGCTCTGCTCCATAACAACGATATGCGGCTCTGTTCTGAATGCAAGCTGCATTTTCTGCCTAATGCGTTGCTACGCTACTTGCATTGAACGACTCTTTGTAAGCAGTCCGATTGCATGCCATCATGAAATCTTCTGTTCTGGTATATCATTGCACGATATTATGAATGAGAGCTAGTTTAGGCAGGCAAATTAGGATCCGCTTACCAGAAAGCTAAATAATCTGATCGTTGTATATATGAAACGTGCTCAAATAACACAAAACGTATACCTTATATTTGGTCGTGTTATTGTAAATTACCTGTACCTGAAAAAGAAATAATGCTGTTGCTTTATTGAAAGTTGCACGTAGTATCGTATTATTTGACATAATGCCATATGTGTGTGACATTGTCCAAGCAGCAAGCTCACAGACACGGATATTATTTATGCTTTGTTAGTTTATATTCTCGTACAACCTCGTGGAGCTTAAGCTTCATTCGCTGTGCCTCAGCGTTATATTTATTGTAATGGTTGCTCCTAATTTGGCCTGAATTCTTCCAATATAGGTATACCTTTTATCTTTCCAAGCAGAGCGTTAGTTCGTACTGATCTTTAAATTCTACACGCCAGTGCACAAGTCAGTGGAATCAACGATGTAAGTACAACAACCGCGGCACCATAATATGCTGTTCCAATATTAAATCAAAATTATATCTGGTTAAAAGGATAGATGTAGTTCCTCAGGAATTTAGCAGCAGTCGACCTCAGGTAAATTAAATGGGCCTTATCATTTTTCTTATTATTTTTAAGCACACAGCCACGCGTGCTGTCCGCAGTGAAGCGCTTCCTTCTTGCGGTGTATGTGAGAAACGAACAAGTGATTTACTCAATTGTTTAACTGCATAGCTGATTTACTAATTAGCTGAAATTATTTCTTTTGCAACCTAGTGCAATTCTCAAATGAACCACATAACAGTCGACGGTCTTTGCCTAGCCCAATATGGTCTGAGCTTTATTGCTTGCTCCTGAGAGAAGCTGAGTGATTGTGGTATAATTCTTCGTGTTTAAAGCTTCAACCCTTTCATTACTCTACTTCATCTTGTACTGTTTCTTTTAATATTATGATTCCAATTCAATCCTATCATACGCTTATGTTTTGGACCTACTTATCCAACTTACATCTCACTTGGACTACTTGTTGTTTGCCTGCGGATCTTGGCTCCTATTTCCGAAAATTAGGCTTTCGATGACCGTTAAGAGAAGGTAGAATCCAGAAGGCCTGGTTTACTGCAGAACCTATAAAACGTTTGGTTTTGCAAATCTGGCTAACGCTGTTTCTCAGTGCCTTTCAAGACACTATCCTTCGCTACTTATGCATACCTGTATGAATACACTCACGGGATCCTGACTTAACGTGAAAATAATGCACTGCATGCCACCTAGAACCATCGTAATCTGGATGTTTCTAATATTTCTTGCCTACACAGCGACTATTAATATCCAAACTCCTCAGCATGGGTAGATTTGTGACATCTTTCGTTTTTCATTATTTTTCCGCACAATCAGTATGTGCCTCCTGTAGCTCGTTCCAACGCTCCGCTTACGTTTCTTTCACCATGCTTTCAACTTGATCTGGCAATTTGCCGGGTTTACTTGTCTCCACACTATTGATACCCGTCCCCCGAAACGATATGCGCATCTTTTGTAAGCAAACTATTGCACCCAGATTTACTCTGTTTTCTGGCTTCCGTATTCTGATAATTGATTTATATATGCTTGCTTCGTTGTCTCTCTGTTTGCCTAAATTTTTCAGCTTAAAACTACTTTTAGCTTTATAACAACCCCCACTCCCGTCGCTTCTATAGATGGCCACTAATCACACTATGCACAATATTTACCTTGGCTCCCCAGTTACCATTTTACCACTTGAAAGATATATGTTGTTTAGATTCAAGCTGCATCATGTCAAATGTGTACTTGTTTTCTCTGCTGCTGTCCTTTTATCATCAATTTCCAGAGGTCTGTGTACACCAGCCGGAATTACCAAGGAACACCACCTCGCCAATGCGTGTGGAATCGTAGGAAGCAACCAAGACAAACTGGAATCATAATGAACCTGTCAAAACTCATTGAAACAGCTGCGTCTTCCGGTTCCAATACATTACTTTAAACGTATGCCGAGAGTTTTTTCAAGACGTGGCGGTAGATTACGCATTGCAAGCGCTATCGGGATACGGAACCAATAAAATCTTTTTAGCAGCAATGAGTCAAGGCGGATGTGAATCATACTCAACTATATCTAGGGCCGCATGGTTACCCAGCCAACAAAAAACCGACAACGGACGTCAATCATCCCTTCCCACATTGTTTAAGTGCAACATCAAAAATGCAGCCGCAAGTATTCAAAGTCAAATAACGACTTAACCCATACAGTCAAAATACATGTGTGATATCACAGCTGCAATTTTCATGGCTCACTTGGACCATGTTTCATTCCTCCCCAGTCATGTAATTTAAGTTTAATAAGATCGTGAATATACAGGCTTGTCTTGCATTGTCAGTAATAAAGTATTTATTGAAGTATTCACTTTACATTTTTTTCAACTACATGGCAAATTCTAAACAGATATTTTAAAACATTTGACCACAAAATACTTAAACACGATTAATCAGCGCATTAAGATATTTACATCACATGGTGGCTTATTTTAAATAATTTTATAAATGCTTCCAATCGAGAGTCTCGCATATCATACGCTTGCTTAGAGATGTGGCCTTGTATTCGGCATATTTGTTAGGACTGTCAGAAAATATTAATATTTGATGATAATATTTACTGGTACATTTGTATTCCGTAAGGAAAACGCGGATATTTTTCAACAATACTTACTAACTCTCAACACAAAATCTTCTCTGTCGAAACGGGATATTCAATTCATCTGACGTTGAATCACGCTATGCAAAATTCTGAATAGAGAACTATTGTGATGCTGCAATAAAAGTACGCATAAGTTTCAATGGTTCAACTGATGCCACAACATGTAAAAAAACTGAAATTGGACTCACAGTCAAAACCGGCGCAATCGATTTGGTTCAAATCTAATTAATTCACAAAGATTTTCTTTATTTTCTAGTTATCGTAATCTGTTAGTAAGGTTTGGCTTTGCAAACGATGGTTTCTCGAATAAAAGTTCACTTTCCTTACGAAAAATTAAATAATTGGTTGGATTAAACCCACAACAGAGTACTGACGCTTTAAATGGACAGGCAAGCAAAACAAAACAGTTTGTGTTTTATATTTAGTAAAATTTGTGATGCGTAAAACTTATGAATTACTCCTTGTAACAGCTGATAATTTAGTAGTTTTTTGTGTGTCTACTACGTATTATCGAATTAAATCGTAGGACAGAAAATTAAGTGGACGGCCGACAATGCCATACGAAATACCCAGTTTTATCCCCTCAATGCTGTACATATCTCTCCGCTAAACTTAAGTCATTGTAGTCCATCACTTAGGCGGACGTATACTATACACTGCCTGATCCTAGTGCTTATTCTTAGGTGCTTTCCTATGGACCGACTTTGTTGTGGGTTACTAAAATATAATTTGTAGTGTTAGGTTGTATCAATATCTCGAGCACTAAATTTAGCAACTTCGAGTGCACAAGCTGAGAAACACTCGTCATGAACACGACGTCGGTGTACTCGCATTGAAGATCTCGTTTGTTCCGGACACTGATTCGGCTTCAGTTGAAGGTAACAAACATGTCGGCATTCACAGAGGACACTGTCGATTTAGTATTCATGCAGCTTCTTTTCGATGCTCAATATCTCTATACACCTCCTTTATAATACTCTACCCATGATTGGTAATCATGCCTACAGTAGCATCTTGCAATTCTCGAGACCCGCAATGACGAATAAAAGCTGTCATCCTGCCCGCTTCCGTATCATGAACGACAATATTTACTCGGAGTGCTAAGTTGAATCTACGAGTGAATGCGTCTGGATTTACTATTAGTTTAGCAAACACAGCCAAGCGTCAAACTTGCATGCCGCACCCTTATGAAAATCAGCCAATAACCGTATTCAAAGGCAACAGCCCGACGCCTTCAACCACAGCTCCGTTTGGATTGTGTACGAAGTTAGTTACGTCACCGAGTCCACTAACACTGAAACGCGCATTAAAACAAAGTCTTCCTTCTACTCATCTTATTCGTTTCCGAAATACGATTGGATTTTTCACTAAAGTCTAAGCAATTGTTAGCTAAGCGGGTATTCGATTATATTCTTGGGTAGTTGTTTCCCAGCTTTATTGAGAAAACTAAGAAACAACGCTGGGTTGACAAACGTTGGTTCCCTGGACACTAGCGTTTTTCTGTCTACCTAGGTAGACACAGTCGCGGCAAACCATAGTTTAATTTTGAAAGGTGTCTGGATGTGTTTGGCCCACCAAATAAAAGGGATTATTATTTGAGCAGACAATCAAGTTCTATAAGTGCTAACTACGTTACATTTACGACCCACAATGACCCACGTAAATGTAAGAAGCTGTGTAAGCTAATCCATTGCAGTCGTTAACAGCCTTCACTGTGCGATTATGCTAATCTGTTTCACACCCCTATCTTCTAGTCGTACAAGTGAACATTCCTAATTATTGCCCTGAAAACATTATCAAGGATGGATGTTGTGTTCATATTGGACTGGAAGCCGTGTTAAGGCGCATGTTCAATCAGCAACATGTCTCGCTGTCGCTGAAGCAACTACAAAGGCTTATGTGAAACAAGTTAAACGGGAATAGAGATATTTTGCATGCAAAAATTGTACCGCCACGATGATTTATGTTATTGAATTAATGGGTACATTTGCGGTGGTATACAGAGGCCATCGCGTAACTATTCCTGTCTCTTCGATTGATACCATGAGGGCAACGATGATTACCGCACATGACGACAAAGTGAGTATAATGTAAGATATTCACCATTTGCGGCTCGGTGAATGGACCTTATGGCCGACTTCCTAATTGAGTACATACAGATGATGTTTGGATGGTGACGAAAGTCTCATCACGTTATGACGTTGTGTGCCGCTGGAGCGAAACGTTCCTTTATGTTATCACGTGCTTTGAATTGCATCAAAGACTGCCAAAACGTGGGTCGTTGCTGCCTCAGTACTTACCTTCCTTGAAAACGCCGAATGCCGAAAGATTTGGACTGATGAGAGTCGAGCGAATTTCGTCAGTTTCTGTTATACCGCGAAACAGCGGTTTCAAAAGCCAGTTTATCGGAGAGACTCTACAAAATCGTTTAATCACTGCCTGCGTGTTTTGAGCAACATGTGGTGCCCATACTACATAGAGCAGGTAGTGAACATGATAAGCAAAATGAATGAACAATTCGCGGCAATGTAGTGTGAGAGTGAGTAGGTTTTTAACATAAATTACCTGCGGGAGATACGGGAAGACGTGTATCGCTGTCTCCCTTAGATTTTGTCCGTGTATTTACAGCCTATTCGTTTGCATTTGGACTTTAGGTCGCAGCGTGAGAGAACACCGAGGTCGCGCACGAAAGACGCGAGATGCAACGGTTGACCAGCCACTGTGTACATACGGCTGTGCTCACACTTACTCAACCTCATAAATTGCGACTTGGCAGGGTTGATCGGAGGGTTAACCTCTGCAGATCATGTCGAGAGGCGGTGGAGTTCTTGCTGGTGTGTAGCCTTCATACGAGAGTAGCACATATAAACTGTCTTATTGCAGACAGTTCTGTGCAATCGCTTACTAAATTGTCCAGTTGTGTTCACGACAAGGCAATAATTTCAGGAACTCAGATATTTGCATCCGGGAACAATGCTGGACAAATTTGTACACGCAGGTGTTTTGCATTTTTATATATTTCATCATTAACACCACCTCAAATCCAAGTCGGTTGCAAGTCACTTCCTCTTCCCCACGATAAAAGCAAAGTAACCTACAGTAACTATTGCACAGTTTACGTTGTAAGTGAAATAACGGTAGATCATTAAGGTAACATATGGTATTGGCATCATTAGCAATGCTTCAATTATTTGTCACACAACACGATACGTAAACGCATGAGAACATATTGTGAAATATTTCAAATTGCTATAAGGCTTTTGTTTTTTAGTGACTCTTTTCGCATTCTATTAAACATATTCATACCCAATTCTAAATCCGATCATCCAAATGTTCCTTGTCATTAAATTCAAAGACACCAGCGTAGCAATTTCGCATGCCAGTTGGTTGGTCGGCACTGATCAGGTTCGGTGGTTTAATTTTCCTTTACCGCAAGTAGCGTCTCTGATAGTTAACAACAGTCCGCCACCATCATAAGCGCCACTGCATTAGGTAAGGACTCACTGGTTTACTGTTTATTCTACCATCTTATACACACAACCCGTGCAGTTGACTACGTACCAGCCAAGAATCTGGATTGCACGTTACTGGAATTGTCGGAGACACTTTCCAGCGACGCAACATATTGCTTGGAAGGTAGCGGAAACCGTCAGATATATGTACAAAGGATGCTTAGGTTATTTTCAACATTCCCATTCGTTTATCGAAGTGCGACACTTCAGTTAAGAAGTCGAGTCCATACACCTCATACAGTGTGGAGGTTGACTACCCACTCTTTCCTTTAAGGTAACAGCTGAGGGAATATTCACCATCTATTGACTAGAAGAACTAGAATCCACTGATCGATATTCTGGTAAGTGCCATTAACTACCACGTATTCTTAGTCCCATTACTCTCGATTTTATACCACAATGCCAGAGACGCATACGGATAAGCCAAGCTACAGTTTTGAAGGGATGTGCAGTAGGTGGTAAAAGTGATCCTAATTATGCTATAATAATCAGGCTTGACCACCTGACGGCTACGTACGTCAGGATGCGCCAACACGTTCAGTTACTATGGTGGTAAATAAGTGTCATGGATCGGCAGCTGGAGAACTGCAAGGCAGTAATTTTTAGCCAATTACAATTCCCGATGATCACTGTAAAAAGCGTATCGCCCTAAACATGCGGCTACAAAGCCATGACAGTATGCAGAGGATAGGAATCTTAATCTGCATGTATCAACCTTTACATGCAGGACTTTGCGAATCTCGATGGAACATTAGTCTTGGTATGTGTTTGCAATAGCATACAATCTTTGCTGACAAATAAACTGGTAAACTTGCGTGGCGTAAATACGAGGAGAACAAGCCGGTCTCAATTGGCCCCGGCCATAATTGGTTAGCTACGTTAATTACGGTTAACAAAGTCATTATTGGTAGAATATGTATATAGTCCCTTTTGATCGACAAAATCTTGTGATGGTTCTAGCGTCTCAAGCATCGTGAGTCTTTCCCTGGGATTTCTAGTGAAACAACAAAGAAATGTGGTACAAGATTGTAACTGTTTAGCCAGCAAATGCAAATCATATGCTGGATAATGTCGCCTCTCATGCGTATCTAAGCTAAAGGAGATTGCGTATCATGAATGAGGGTGGTCACGTGGCTGAGATTCATGCTGCGTCCATCGCGTAGAGAAATTAACATATCTGGGTTTCGATTGCCTAAATTTTTCCGTAAAAGGGACGAAATGCAAACGCTGTTCACAACCTTCAAAGTATTGTGCATAGTAATAATTTTGATTCGTTATTATCCGGTTTGTGCAGACAATAGCGCTAGTCGTGGCCTTGCATTATGAATTATACATAAAGGATATCTGCTAATAATCAAATGCAAAAGCCATTCGCTAATGTAAACTTGAAATTGGACTAACTGCAGCGCTAAGATAGTGCGGCTATTAACAAGAACTAGGGAATAATAAACTGTGCAACGGGGTGCCTTTGTACGGAAGAGTTAAACCGGCGTAGAAACTGGTTATAATTTGTTGCATGGATTTAACGGCAATTGAGTAATTTTGAAGCAACTTTGTATTATGCAACCAAATTACGTCCAAAATTCAACTAAATTTGGGCATTTAGTAACGCCCCGATTTGTAAAAGTGAAAGGAATTTCAGGCAGTTCCTGGGCGGCTGTTAGATGATAGTGCCAGAAGGCAGGCAAACACGTCACATCCCAGCATTTTCTTGTAAGTTCCTCCTCCTTGTAAGTTCATCCACAAATATCTTTATTCTCCCTGAAGTGAATATCCGTTCACACTACCAACAGACCATATAGTATATTTAACGGATGCATAAGTAACATATGTGATGCACTAGATGCTTCACCTGAAAATGGATTGCTGATTATCTAGTTGAGTTTACATATGCCGGTTCTGATTTATTATCATCCGCTTCCTAGGATACGTGCCTTTTCCATAGAGGCACATATTACGTTGCTGGACATGTCCAGTTCATAATTGATGCATTTTCTGCGGCACGCAAATTGATTTATCTTTGTTAAAATTTTGCATTGAAATATCGCGGTATCATTCTTCACGCGGCCTTAAGTTGTATTTGCCATTGTTTTTTGGCCATTTTAATATACTCCGGTTTGTCCATTTTCACTGTCATGCGCCCTTTGTCTGCTGGTAGGATAACTATTTCCTTGTCTTTCTGTAGACTTTTAAGTGCATACAGTGCCTAGTTGTCTAGAGTCCGCGTGACTTTATTCCGAGTTAGTACTGAGAAAGCTGTCTGCCGTATTTGTTGCCGGGTCTCCTCTGACAGTCCATTTGATTTCAGCGCGTGTTCTAAGCTAGCCAAGTAGTATTTGAGGCAAGCATCTTTGATGTTGAAGAGGAGCCCCTTGATCAAGATATCCTCTTCAATTGCACTGAGGTGGCGGCGTGGAAGAATTTGGATCCATTGTTCGAATTTTGCGCGAGCAATGTTTTACAAGGATTGCCAATCCAATAACATTAATTTCTACTTTTACTGCCGTACTTTTAATCTGTCAGCGAGGCATGCTTCCGGATAATGTGGAATAGTTTTGCTTACCAATGACTCTGTGTACTTATAAGCTAACGCTTAAGAAATTTGAGTGATGGTGTAGTAGATATACAAACTACGGAGGAATATTTTATGTGGGATATTTTAAAAAAACCACGACGGTGCTCAACTTGCACATTGGCAATGATGTTTGGTAATGTTGCGCAAACTTTGTTTCTCTTGAAGAAAGCGCAACCAGTGCAGCTATCTCATGTGTTTGCCACGTCGAGAAGTACGTGTGCAACTGGTGAAGTGAATAAAGTGCATGGGATTATTTTACAAGGAACTGCTATTCCGCAAATAATTTGGCTTATGCTCCTGCGCTTTACCCTACATCGCCAGTTGCAGATGACGTTAGATAACGTGATTAGAGTTTTAAAGTTAATGGCAAGTCTATTTTGGTATTTAGTGCATCTCAGCCACAAATAGCATGAATTGTGATAGGTACGTCTGTGCTTACGGACAATTGCGGTACAATGGCCGCAGTAATTCGTGATGTTCCCCTGATTCTCAATGTTGGAATTGATGTTGCATCCAAAACATGCCCAAGCCACTATTGACGGGAAATTCTGTGTTATGCATTGCAGATGTGAGGGGCTAATGCCGGACGGTTTGGTGTGTTTGACAAAGTTGATTTAAGCGGGTAAGTAAACACGTACATAGAATATCTAGGTTATGAGGCACGAGAAGACGAGGTTAAAATATCACTGACACAACATTGCAATGTATTTAACAGATCGTGATCCGTAATTAAAGTGTACTGAAATATATAGATATCATTCTTCAGCGATAGACGGAAGAAATCAAAAAAAGATGTAGTTGTAAGTTTATTGAAGTATGCCGCAACAAATAGCTTAATATGTTACTTAAACGATTCTCTAAATTTCACGTACGCTAAGTAGCCACATTGACTCCAATATTCTAACCGCAGTTTCAAGTACGCATTATAGGTCCAAGTTTGAAAACAATAGCTAAACTACAGCAGGAGCTTTGAAAAAGTTTAAATTGCTATTGAAATAGTTTATATTTCTCTTGTGCCTGAAAGGTTTTGTGTACGTTCAATAAATTTTATCGTTACTACGTTGATAGAGGCAGTGTCGCGATTACTTTCACTATGAAATCAGTGCTTAAATGTGGAGTAATTATATTTATCTCCAGGCTCTAATGCGTCTTATTACTAGACCTTAGAAAGCATCGCTCAGTGATTCAGTTCAAAACGATTGGGAATATGTTTATATTGATATGAGAGTCACAATCTACTAGAATGCAAATACTTAATGCAAAGCACTAAGCATGCACCAATAGCCTGCCGGTGTCACGCGGGATCTGGTGCAAGCTGCTGAGCAAAATCACGAATATACCTCTTCTATCCACAACCATCCAACTTTTCCAAAATCCTAGATCCTTGCAAATTAAGGTAACGACTGTAAGATAATTGTCCTTGTTTGTTTTTGGAGGCAACATCCAAACGGTATGGGACAACAATTTAAAGTTGACAGGGCTCAGTTCAGGGAAAGTGGTTAGTAATGCTGTTTGGAAAGCAGTGCATGGGTTATTGCCTGAAACTATGCCATTATAGTGAGGTACGCGATAAATGGCAGTGTGGTTCTCGGTGACCCTTTGGCAGTTCTTCAGTGACTACGGGTGGAACAATCTCAAGATGATTATCGTCAAATTACAGGGCGAATTAACCCAGCACGTACAACGTAGAAGCGCTTAACTTGTATTAGCTACAAAGCAGCGTAATCTTATAAATTGGTATATCTTGATCACGAAAACTCATAAGAAAGAGAACGCCTCTACGACCAAATATCATTAATATACCATATTACGCAACGTGTTGGCTAGTATTGACTTCAAAATTATACACCAACTCACTTGGTGCCCGTGGTGTTAGTGTACCACACGTGGCACAAACGAGACTTTAATCAGGATACTTCAACCATGGGCATCCATGAGCTTTAGAAGCCTCTTTTATCTCTCTTCGGGGTGGAAGGTGCGTATTTATGCGATTGAAGCAATCGACGTCGGTACTTTCAAATTGCCTTAAACATATGTTACCAAATACCGAAGCACGCAATTTAAGCTCGTCTTTTGCGGCCGAAAGTGACCCGTTACTTCAACAAAATGAGCACCAATGCATTGCGTAAAGCAAGGGATGATATTTTAAATACTTCGTAAATTAAAGCTCTGTATAAACTATCTAAATAAACTGCTTTCCTTGCCAGTATATTTTGCATCTCGGATAGCACCTACACCATTATCCGACCTCCTAATAAATATTGTGTTTAAGATGCCCTACATGCCCTTTTGACATACACCTACTGCGCAGTTTCCAGCTTTAAAGCTGATGCTAGAAAAATGCAGTTTTTTATTTTTAATTCACTGCTTTATGCTTGTCAAATAAGCAGATTCATGCGCGTCGTCTCAACAGCATTTAATTTTGATGAATACCATAACAAATTCAAGTACAATTATTTTCGAATGTGGTAGAGGTGCGCTGCGTGATTTAGAAGGTTCGTAAGCTACCTAGTAATGCAGTTTCCCGATGTTTTACCTAGTTTCGTCCTGGACAATATTACATACAGTATTGAGAAAGGAAATATAACGCCTCGAGACCAGCAAGGCAAATTATGCTTGGAAACATTTTGCTGCAGTACCGTCGCTGCATTAGGGACCTGGTCCCGTCAACACGCAAAATGACCGCCTTAATTATACTATATGTATACTGGCATTTTTATATAGCCTTGCTATATTTAAGCCGAGGCCACCTCACTATGTTTACGCAATCCTCGATCTAAGAAAGTCTGGGCGGACATTAGCTTAACAAGATTAAGGGTAGATTGGGAGAGCGCCTAGCACAGAAATGTGGTAAATTAATTATTAATGGAAGTTCGAATACCTAAACAGCACTGCCTCATGTCAGGTCAAAGTGCAATGTTATGTGACTGTCAGGACGTTTTCATGCAATTCAGCATTCAGTAGGGAAAAAGACAAATGCAAGAATATCATTTGTGACGTGGTCGGTGCGACGTTTCTTAGGTCAAACCATGAAAGCCGGTTGTAGTCACCGCGATGCCAAAGGGTAAAAGCACATTTTCCAATTTTTGTGGGCTTTGCCGTTCCAGGGATTTAAATAACCTTAAGGGCTCTTAAAGCACACTCTCAGGTAGAGCAAGCAAAACCACATAAAATAGAGCCAGTTTCCTAACACCACTGAAGGAGCAATGGACCACCAAACACAAAACTATGCTCAGTAGGCTAAATGTATTATATGGCCCAAACTCAAACTGGCTCGTTAAGGGAGACGTCCGTACAAGACAAAGCAACTCCGATTTATCCTCTATATATTGGTACGTTATGATGTTACAATTAACTGGAATTAAGTACCTCTGTATTTATGAGACCAACCTGCGGAATTTTAGCTTGATCGGTAAGCATTGCATGCATCCCTTAAATGATTCCGTCCACGCCATAAATTACCTCTCGTTTCCTAGTTATTTGTTGCTACTTATCGTTGAAAGAACTTATATAGCTAGGAGTTGCGCTTTAATCCACACAGCACTGACCTAAGACCGCTGCATAATTTTCAAAGCATTGTCTTGAACATGCTTAAAATACTGGTTTTAGAATTTATAATGTTTACAAGAACATCATTCATAATCAATTTGCTTGGATTTAAACTGAAAGCAGGACTTGACATCCCACTTAGTGTTCGCCGACTGTTTCTCCTTGGCAAGTCTTTGTTACAAATTGTTTCCACTAACTTTTCCAACCTACTTGGTTGCACCGTTAACAGGCGGCTGCTTTTACTATTCCACGTTGGAGAAGAAAAATATGTAGGTAATGAAATAAAACTTCTGTTTGTGCGAAAATTGTCGGCATTTTAACAAAGTAACATATATGTGCATGAAAATATGTTCACGATTGATTAATATTTTCTTATTTCCCGATGATTATTATAGTTAACGGCAATATATGAAAGATATTTGATTTAATGCTTTCATAAAATTGTTTGAACTATCCTTCTCTCTGCTCTCCAATAGCTGAATTAATGCTCACAACAGTATCTGGATTTGTGTTACCAAAGTTTTATAACCTCGATTTCGACCAAAATGGTAAATAACTAAATAAATAAGATTTTCATTCTAGGACAATGCGAAACACTCCAATATGGGCATGATCATGGTAAAAGTACAAATAAATATCTATTAAGTTATACAAATGTTTCAAGTTAGCCATTACCATTGAAGCCGTGAGAACAAACAAGTATGTGGGAGTGAGTTTGTAGCAGCAATCCATTTGTGCATTGAAAATCTTTATAGTATTAAAGACAACAAAGGCATTTAAAGTGTTGGGCGTACGGCTCCTTTGAAACAAGTGCTTTGCTAGAGTGAAACAAACATTTTCACATGAACGGAGCAGCAGAGTATACCTAAATGCTTTGGTTACTTGCAGTTTAATCTGCGGTAAAATATCTGAATCCTAAGCGCAGCAAATCAATATCATCTTCAAACATGTATCGCTAACAACAATGTCCATATGCATACGGACGCCTTATTCCATATTCCTCAAGTGCCATACGCATGGAGGACAAATGAAATAACCAGGTTGTGCATTTTGATAATTTATTTTCTCCTAAAGTTAAATCTGGCTGCCTGTGGATCGATTTCATGATTAGGTACAATAATGTTTAACAGCATGCGAGTAGAGCATCTGGAAAGAGCAAATTATTTATCGCAATCTGGAAAATATCACTTAATTTATTCTTGCGATTTTGTTTCTTGCTGTATAAAGTGTAAAACAAATGAAGCAAGGATCATGCTCAAAAACGAATTGTTACCGTAGAAATCTACTTTTTTCCATTTTTATGCAAACTGTTGTGCATGTTGTGCTTCCATTAAGCGGTAGGAGAAGACACTTGCAGCTGGTATGAATTTGAGGTAGTGCTAGTGCCCCTAAAAAAAAATATGCAAAGACCGCCTTAGGTTGTGAATGGGTCAATTAATGTTTTCGGGTACACTCTCGATTTCCTGAACTTATTGAATTGACGTCAACACACCCAGTCTACTTATCAAGTGATTACTCCCAGAGTTCTGCAAATCGACGGAATGTCTGCGGCATTGGCATACAACGGTCACGCACCAAGAACCGTTTGCCGTTAAAAATGGAAATATTATTCAGAAAGGAAAACGGAGGCAAAAGATAACTTACGCAGCCGATGCACGTTCTGCGCGTATGGCCTACAGGCAATTAACTTTGAAAACCACCTCAATCTCTCCCTACATTTCAGCGAATTGTTCATTCATTTGCCCATCCATTTTCCTACATGCTTTATGTAATTCGAGTTTTATTTTTTGATGCATACACATGTGAACCGAGGAAAGTTTGTGAAACGTTTCGTTCAGGCTCTCTCGCACAGCGGTTTCCAAAATGGTTGTTCGGAGTTAGAATAGAAACTGAATAAATTCGTTTGCTTTCCATCTGTCCACCTATTTTAGGGTTCGGCTTTAAGGTGGATGGTATGAAGCTAGACCGTCTACGCGAAACTTTAGGCGATCGTTGAAGGCATTCAAATCAGTAGCTAAATGGAGAACGTTCCGATTAATCGGTTAACATAGACATAGCGTGATGATGATTCGGATCCCTCTCAGAAACAGCATGTACATGTACTCAATACGGAAGTCGTCAATCATGTCCATTCACGAAGCTTTGAAATCCTAATCACCTGCATAATGCTTAATTTGTCTTCTTAAGAGCAAATATTCCTTACCCCTCATGATTTGCCATAAAGAGACCGGAATATTTATGTGTTGGTCTCTATATACGCCCACATATGTATACATTATTACCATAATATGTCTCATAAAATGCGATGCACAATTCACATGCAAACTATCCCGAGTGCCTTTTAAACTGGTTCACATAAGCTCTTGTAGGTGCGCCAGGGATGACGAGCAGACACTTTGCCGTAACTTGCATCTTAATGCGGTTTCCTGTTAAAGATAAACACGACATCCACCCTTGATGAATCGTTCAGAGCAATACCGAGGGGTGTGCATTTCGGGTTCGAAATGGAAAAGTAAGAAACCGATTAGCCTATCCAAAGTGGAACGCTTTCGACTGCTGCAATATGATTGATAACCCGGCTTCAGATATTTACGTGGGTCTCTGTGGGTTATAATTGTTAGCACGGTAGTTTGCACATGTGCCCAGATTATTTGCTGATGTAACAATTGGTTCAACTTACTGTGATTATCACATTCAGGCAGCTTATAAAATTAAGCTATGGATAGCAAGCGGCTGTGTTTATATCGGCAGGCAAACAAGCGTTCGCGGTAAGGAAACGAATGTTCGTCAGTCAGGCGCGGTTTCTTGGATTTCCCAAGCATCGTGGGTATCGCAAACGCCATAATATATTTGGATACGCAGTTATCTAACAATTGTGTAGAGCTTAGTGCAAAATTAAATCGGTTTTAGGAAACGAATAAGATGGGGGAAAGCTGACTGGGTTACAATAGGCGTTGGTTTAACTAACTTCGTCGACATTCAAAACGGCTCTGTTGTTGACGGCATCGAGATATTGCCTTTGAGCTTGCTAATATGCTCAGATTTATAATGGTGCAGCATGAAGGGGAATTGCTAAGAACTAATTTTTTAACTAACTCTAGGTCTCCACTTAATCACCGTTATATTTTACTGAACCATCGGAGTAAGTCCAGTCGTTCTTGATAAGAATGCGGAGGCAAAATATTAACATGTTTTACTCGTTATTTCTTGTATCGAAGTTTGCAAAATCCACTTTGTAAACATGTTCATCAGTCATGAATAGCGTATTATAAATGATTACATGGTATTGAGCTTTGAAGTGAATATAGATAATTCCATCTATCAGATGTGTTTAGCACACGGTCATATATTTAGTTAGGCATATGAAATGCAGGAAATTTTCTTCAATGCGTATATAAAATGGTTTGAAATACGCTGCACGGCTGTCGAAATTGGTTACGCTGATCAGATCATTTTGTAGAGTGGTGTTGTCAAAATTTCATAATATCGTCTTCGATTTTACTAAGAACTTCGTCCACAATGGGGAATAATTAAACACATAACTTCCTTATCCTCGAACAAATCAATAAATGTTACTATAGTGATGATCATTGTAAAGACACAATTACCATGATATGTCTGTAAATGAATTCAGAGTGGTTCAAGTGAGACACGAACATTAAAGCCGTGAGAGCACTTATGTATGTGGGAGTGCGTGTGTGTTGCTATTATTCGAGTTTGATTAAGTCCGGCTGCAGATTGAATGGATTAAATATATATAATGAAAATGGATGATTAAGGACCTTTCTGGGGTTGTGTTCGGCTGGGCAAGCAGAATTCCATGGCTATAGTTGGAGAAGATTTACATCCGCTTCGTTGCAGTATAATCAAATTTAAATTGTTGGCTTGTTACACGGACAGGGATTGTTAGGCAAAAAAACACGTCTTGTGACACTGTACGAAAACGTTGCAGGATCGGGTGGACAAGATACATGAAGCAGTTGCAAAAGGAAAGTCATATTTGCATTGTGGATTCGGATGACTTCCATGGCTGACAAGACATAACTGAGTTGTGGAGGGTCCACCTTTTAGGTCGCTCATTAAAGTGGAGATCGGCTGCATATAAAAGGAGGCAAAATTGGCAGGCGAACAAAATAGTTCATGTAAAATGTTAGATAAGTGGATAAAAGTATAAGCGCACGATGGAATCGAATTGGGAACGTCGTAAACATGGGAATAAATCTAATTTGAAGAAGAGTACTGGCGCCGGTCAAATTGTTAAATCCGAAGAAATATACCTTAATTGCAGGGCTGGTGTTAGCAGCAGGCAACAAGCGTAGACGATATTGGGCTTTGCAGTAGTCGTCGTATGGTATGTGGATCCTTTGTAAGGCACATACCGTTGAAAGTGAAATCAGCTTAGTTAGTAAGAAATGTGGATATGTAGATAAGAAATTAAGTGAAAGCATCTATTCGTGCCTAAATGTAGCGCACAGTTTAACAGTTAAATTAAAGGAATTGTTCTCATTATGCTGCGGACAACAAGCAGGTTCGCCTTAATCAAATTATAAGTAAATCCATGCTGGCTATTTGCTTCAGCCGATATTGACTGCTGCCAAATTTCTAAGGCCCCACATCTATGGTGGTATAAGAATAAAAGATGATGCCTAAATCATAGTGGATATGAGAACCGCAGAATATGACGCTGCGTTTGCTATACATAAATTTCGCATTCCACGTGGGCTTGTGTACCGGCGGGTAGAATTTCAAAAGCAACGAATACCGACGCTTTACTTGGAAAGCTGAAATTTTTATCTAGTTCGTTGGGCATCCTCGCGTACTTAAAAGTAGCTTAATACAACTGGTAACACGCTGAATATTAGCAAATAGGTTTAGTTTTTCACATCGCTGTACGCGCATAAGAATTAACAGTGCAACAAAACATCCGGGGATATAGGCTCATCTCTTGGAAAATGCCACACGCATATGGCATAATGCCAAATAATGCGTTAGTACGTTAGCCTTACAGTGAAGAAACATCATATCATTTCTCTAAGACGTAACTTGTCAGTAGCCGTAGGAAAAGTGTAAGTTACACGGTTTAGGTTTATTGGGCAAATGTCAAATAAGCGTACCATCAGATAATTTAGCATTCTTGCAAACGGATCCGCTTATCTGCGCAGAAAACGGCTATCAGTTTTTCATATCGGACAATGATACACAAGCACGAATGTTTTCCTGTATTCATATCACGGGATTGCTTTCGGAGAGCAGTTGTATGAAAGAGCGCTGGCAACCTGTATGTCAGAAAAAGTAGCGTTTTAGAAAGATGGGCCTCATAACACTGCTAAAGTGCAGCACTCATAAGGATATATTAGCCAAGCTGCTGTTAACAATTGGCTCTAGAAAAACAGAGACACCTGCTTAGAAACCGCAGTATTTAGCTTCAATTTTATCATCGATATTAGAAATTAGCTAAATTTCATAAAATGTAAGCTCTTGCAGTACCAAATTAAAAGAAACCAGATTAATGCATGGTGAATTGAAATTCAGACCGATCATCCTCGCTTGAGTTATTTAAACTTATCATTATTTTATATGAATCACCTTCGAGGTAATTACGGCTACACCCACATGCACACGCATCAAACACGGAGCATTGAAATATTCCATACCTCGCAATCCTGATGCACCAAAAGAAATCTCAAAGCAACTTGAGAAAATAAATGTCATCCGAGTCGTCAAAACTCAACAGATCCAGTGAGTTGAGGTCGGCTATGAAGAGCGGCGAGTAGCAAAATATTTGGAAGTGCAGGGCACTGTTCTTAGGTAACCTACAAGGTAATTTTCAAAATGTTAACAACGAATGTCTTATCAGCTAAGCATATATCGCCTCTAGGAGAGAAAAATAATAAGAAAGACGAATGCTTAACGAAAACAGGCTGCGTTCCAACATTTGAATTCCTGTCCTACTTCAAGTCTTGGATTGCTTAACGACATTCTGCACTCCATAGACATAAGCAAAGCAGTGGCCATTGTATATATGGCATGTGATCAAGTTGCATACAAAGGATTACTCAAGATTGGGCGCATTTTGCGCCTCAGCTAATTTTCTGTCTTGGTGTTAAACATACCTTTCCAATCAACACGGTTTTAACTTTATTGCACAACCAGGAAAAGCCCTCTTGTAAATAGAAATGTATCCCAGGGAAGTATTCTCGCTTCCGTGCTGTTTTTCTTTGCCAAAGCTTGTTTTCGAAGATTTCAGTCACAACAAAAGATATGTGTTCGCTGATCATGTAAACGTGTCTTTCTCACTTGATCCTACCAACCTACTAAACAGCATCTTCCTCATTCAAATTGAATCCAGCGCGCTCGAAACCTAAAGTCGCTTAGAAAAACCTTAAGTGTACCCGAACAATGTGTATTCTTCGCTCCTACATGTGTTACCGTTCCAATTAACCTGCTTAAACCTAACCGTGGGTCTTTAGAAATCTGCTCCGCAGTACTTGTTCTCGGTCTGCAATATGCCAGTTTACTAAATTCCGCTGAGCTAATGAGCAAAATATTAATCCGATTTTAGACACATCTTCAAAGCAATGCTCCCAACGGAATCTCGACTCACTATTTGCAAACAATGTGCCAAACCCATTCCCGAATATGTTTTATGGTCATTGTAACGCAAGTTGTTTCGAGAGTGTTATGCACATAAATTACAGCTCTCGTTTACTAACCAAACACTAAGCTTTATTGCGCGCAGCTACCAAAACCGGTATAAGCAGCTATACATTTCCGTACTAAGAAAGGACCTTTTCCTTGGTTAAGGCTATATAAGTAAATAAAATCTATATGATATATTTTGAACAACGGAATGAGAAGACGAATATTGGCAGATGTTAGCTTTTCGTATTATCTCGTCAGTACCAATACAATAACAGGGAAATCCTTTTATATGTCTTACAGGGCACAGTCAAACCAATCAAATGTATTGTTGTGGTCATTGTTATCAGATTACGTCCACGGCAACTGCAGGTTGACAACTAATTGCTTTTGGACACACAAAGCTGGTCTAATTCGGCTTATCGCGACGGCCTCGGTAAACCGTAAAAGGCGTGCATTAGTATGACGTAACAATATCCGGAAAGCTGATAAGGGATTGACCTGGTGACTACTCGCCAAGATGTGCCTGCCTATGGAGGACGCTGGTGGCTTACGCGAACACGTATCATCGGAAGTGGATTGGGTAACTTCACTTTAGGAAGAAGAACCCGTCGGCGCCAAATCCCATTGTGTCTACCAATTCGTGTGTGACTGCGGTATCAGTTACATCGGCAGGACCGAACGGGTTTTAGATTCCCGAGTGAAGGAACACCTACCAAACTGGGTTCAGCGTGAAGTTACCCAATACACTTCCGATGATACTTGTTCGCGTAAGCCACCAGCGTCCTCCATAGGCAGCACATCTTGGCGACTAGTCACCAGGTCAATCCCTTATCAGCTTTCCGGATCTTGTCAGGTCATACTAATGCACGCCTTTTACGATTTGCCGAGGCCGTCGCGATAAGCCGAATTAGACCAGCTTTGTGTGTCCAAAAGCAATTTGTTATCAACCTGCGGTTGCCGTGGACGTAATCTGATAACAATGACCACAACAATACAACTGATTGGTTTGACTGTACCCTGTAAGACATATAAAATGATTTCCCTGTTATTGTACTTTTGCTGACGAGATAATACGAAATGCTAGCATCTGCCAATATTCGTCTTCTCATTTCGTTGTTCAAACTACTGTAGGGTACTAACTGTTTTAAATGGTATATTATCGGTAAAACGAGACAAACTGAAGGCGCGATCTAATATACATAAAGGCCTAGCTTCTTTGGAATAGTAAATATTTTCGTTTCAATAAACGCTGTAAAAGAAAAGATATAGTCAATACGAGTGGGCATTTTCTTAGGTAGTAGTCCGGCCAAGGAACACAATGGCCCTGGGGCGCGTAAATTCAAGCAGATCTGTTGTGTCAATATACATGTTAGGCGTGAATTTGCCGTGTAATAATCCATGGGCACGGCATCCAAAACAAGATTTTGGTACTATCAAATTTCAGTAAAATTCGGAATTTTCTATGCTCCATCAAAGCATTCTTCATAATGATGTCAGTCGCACAGTTGTAATGTAGAAGACTGATTGCGTTAGTGTGAAATGTTTGGCTGTGAACTTGTTAAGTGGCCATATACATCGGCTGGGTTACGTTGTTGTTAAGCGGATATTTCGTGTTGTTATAGAGAGAAGGCTTGCAAGGCGTATACCCATTGCTTCATAGAATACTGTCGTAGAATCCGCTGAACAATATTGCTAGCAGGCAATGCATCTAACAAATATATTTTGCAATTTAGCATTCGCAGTCTCTGGACGGCCAAATAGTTTTTGTTGTTTGACGGATTGATTTGGTATTCATCTGGTAGTAGTCGTTGAATAAATCACTGGTGAAGATGCGTCCTACCGTAAAATGATAAATGGATTCCGGTGAGTAAAATCATTGTTAATATAAGCTGGCTTCTTCTGTTAATACTTGTGTGGTTTGCACACCGTATCCAAATATGCGCGTTGGACTTGCCATGAAGAAGGTGAGTGCAATTGATCCTTGGGTCTGAATACGTACATAACAAGCAAAAATGCCTTCCATTTGTCCATTGCAAGATCGACGAGATTTCAACCGCAAAATGGAATCTGAATTCCTTTAAATGTAAGTAAATGTAATTGTCTTAATAGTTAAATAAAAAGCCATAAAAGACCAATACGAATGTCCTCTATACGAGCGAAAATCAGCCCGTAAAATGATATCAGCAAAGGTAAATTTGAATAGCGAATCATAATGTTCTTTCGATAAGATGGGGCACCGAAGCCAAATTTTGAAAACGTGGTTCGTGTTCTCCAAAAATAAAGACATTTTTAGTTAGTTATTACACATTATGGTCAAACTATAGATTAAATTCGTAAACGATATTGACAACTTTTGACTACGCGCTATACAAAATGTTGTGAGCATTGCTTAAACTTATCGAGAGCTGAGGGCGGTGTATTGTAAACAATTTCATAAAAGCATCAAATAAGCTTACATTAATATCTTACGTTTAATAGGACCGTAAGCGCAATATTTTGCCCCGCTTCATGAATATATTTGGTTATAAGTTATTGGATTTATTAGATTATTTCGTTAGTTTATATAGGCTTGACCAAGGAAAAGGTCCTTTCTAAGTACGGAAATGTATAGCTGCTTATACCGGTTTTGGTAGCTGCGCGCAATAAAGCTTAGTGTTTGGTTAGTAAACGAGAGCTGTAATTTATGTGCATAACACTCTCGAAACAACGTGCGTTACAATGACCATAAAACATATTCGGGAATGGGTTTGGCACATAGTTTGCAAATAGTGAGTCGAGATTACGTTGGGCGCATTGCTTTGAAGATGTGTCTAAAATCGGATTAATATTTTGCTCATTAGCTCAGCGGAATTTAGTAAACTGGCATATTGCAGACCGAGAACAAGTACTGCGGAGCAGATTTCTAAAGACCTACGGTTAGGTTTAAGCAGGTTAATTGGAACGGTACACATGTAGGAGCGAAGAATACACATTGTTCGGGTACACTTAAGGTTTTTCTAATCGACTTTAGGTTTCGAGCGCGCTGAATTCAATTTGCATGAGGAAGATGCTTTTTTGTAGGTTGGTGGAATAAAGTGGGAAAGACACGTTCACATGATCAGCGAACACATATATTTTGTTGTGACTGAAATCTTCGAAAACAAGCTTTGGCAAAGAAAAACAGCACGGAAGCGAGAATACTTCCCTGGGATACATTTCTATTTACAAGAGGGCTTTTCCTGGTTGTGCAATAAAGCTAAAACCGTGTTGATTAGAACGGTTTGTTTAACATTAAGAGAAAATTAGCTGAGGCGCAAAATGCGCCCAATCTTGAGTAATCCTTTGTATGCAACTTGATCACATGCCATATATACAATGGCCACTGCTTTGCTTATGTCTATGGAGTGCAGAATGTCGTTAAGCAATCCAAGACTTGAAGTAGGACAGGAATTCAAATGTTGGAACGCAGCCTGTTTTCGTTAAGCATTCGCCTTTCTTATTATTTTTCTCTCCTAGAGGCGATATATGCTTAGCTGATAAGACATTCGTTGTTAACATTTTGAAAATTACCTTGTAGGTTACCTAAGAACAGTGCCCTGCACTTCCAAATATTTTGCTACTCGCCGCTCTTCATAGCCGACCTCAACTCACTGGATCTGTTGAGTTTTGACGACTCGGATGACATTTATTTTCTCAAGTTGCTTTGAGATTTCTTTTGGTGCATCAGGATTGCGAGGTATGGAATATTTCAATGCTCCGTGTTTGATGCGTGTGCATGTGGGTGTAGCCGTAATTACCTCGAAGGTGATTCATATAAAATAATGATAAGTTCAAATAACTCAAGCGAGGATGATCGGTCTGAATTTCAATTCACCATGCATTAATCTGGTTTCTTTTAATTTGGTACTGCAAGAGCTTACATTTTATGAAATTTAGCTAATTTCTAATATCGATGATAAAATTGAAGCTAAATACTGCGGTTTCTAAGCAGATGTCTCTGTTTTTCTAGAGCCAATTGTTAACAGCAGCTTGGCTAATATATCCTTATGAGTGCTGCACTTTAGCAGTGTTATGAGGCCCATCTTTCTAAAACGCTACTTTTTTCTGACATACAGGTTGCCAGCGCTCTTTCATACAACTGCTCTTCGAAAGCAATCCCGTGATATGCATACAGGAAAACATTCGTGCTTGTGTATCATTTTTCGATATGAAAAACTGATAGCCGTTTTCTACGCAGATAAGCGGATCCGTTTGCAAGAATGCTAAATTATCTGATGGTACGCTTTTTTGACATTTGCCCAATAAACCTAAACCGTGTAACTTACACCTTTCCTACGGCTACTAACAAGTTACGTCCTAGAGAAGTGAAATGATGTTTCTTCACTGTAAGATTAACGTACTAACGCATTATTTGGCATTATGCTATCTGCGTGTGGCGTTTTCCAATGGATGAGCCCATATCCCCGGATGTTTTGTTGCACTGTTAATTCTTATGCGCGTACAGCAATGTGAAAAGCTAAACCTATTTGCTAATATTCAGCGTGTTACCAGTTGTATTAATCTACTTTTAAGTAAGCGAGGATGCCCAACGAACTAGATAAAAATTTCAGCTTTCCAAGTAAAGCGTCGGTACTTGTTGCTTTTGAAATTCTACCTGCCGGTACACAAGCCCACGTGGAATGCGAAATTTATGTATAGCAAACGCAGCGTCATATTCTGCGGTTCTCATATCCACTATGAATAAGGCAATATTTTCCAAACCGTCCTTGTGATATCTGTGTATTTAACCCTCCAACCAGCAGGTGTAGAACATGTATCTATCACCGTGGAAATCATATATCAGAAAATTGTATATTTGTCGGCTAGAATTACAATATTTTGTACTAGTTCCGGAAATACTTACGTGTTTGTTACGCACCTTCGACTCCATATGCTGCCTTCTCTAAATATGGCTATTGTCAGACGTGAAAGCTAAGTTTGCTATGATAACAATGACCATGATGTCTTTAGCATCTCTTTTAATACTCATAAGCTCCAAGCTAACACTTTGGTCGCATCAACCTAAAAACGGTTAGAGCCAGTAAACTGCAGCCTAATTGCGTTTCTAATTTGAATCAGTCCACAGTAGAACAAGGATGCATCCAAGTTACTTTCGGGAATAATCAGCTTCCAGACAAGTTTGCCCATTGTAAAAAAGGAAACAAAGAAATAAACCGAGGTGGTGGCACCTCATGAGCCATTGTGTGGTATATAGGCGCAACGTTTATTAGAATAATTTTCAAGGATCAGGTGGATATAACTATTCGTTTCATTATAAGGACGGTCGCAATGATGCAAGAAATCTGCAAGTACAAGCAAGATATTGCTGTTAATTAAGGCTCGTTCAATCTTTGAAATCATAACCAAATGTGCATTATAAATATGCTCAGTGCAAGCCTTCTTAATGGCAGGGTTTGTAATTTACTGACCAATGACAGTCGTCAAGACATAGAGGGTGTTGCGAAACCAATGCTACTACTACGCCTTTTCTAACTAGCTTAACCTACGGATCAAGCGCTTCTACACCGTCACTTTCATTTTGTCAAAGTAAAAAGTACAATTCTGGATACTACGCTTACTCCTGTGGAGGTCTTGTGGCTGCTGGCTGGGAACTACGAACATTTTTGGTTTTTAGGATTAATGGGATTTGCATTTAACCGCCAGCAAACGCTGGTATATCACTTCTCATAATGTAGGCAGAACGGTGTTAACATCCGTCGAGCCACTAGATCTGCTACATAGAGATAAAGTAAGACACTTAGATATCATCATTACTCACGTGTTTCTATTTACTGGGAAATTTAAGCATGCTACCGACAGAGTGCGAAAGGTGAAGTTTTGCATCATAAGATCTTTAAGCATCACTTGATCTGAGCTTTCTCTTCCATTATAAGTTGCTTTTCTAAGACCACAGTAAGATACCGCGTACAGGCTTAAGCACCGTCCGACCGGAAAGATGTAGCCTACAAACCAAAAGTAGAAAAATAAGCGACTAGAATAATTTAGGTGAAATACCATAGGCTGAGTGCCTAAGGAGCTCAGGTCTTTATTTAGTGAAACATCACAGAATAAGAAGGGACCTAGTGGAGACTTTTAAAATCATGGGGACTTTTAACCATATCCAGCAAAAACAACTCTTTAAATTAGTTACGTCAGATCAATTGCAAGTAAAACAACTAAAAATCAAGCATAAAATATACATTTCAGATGTCAGGGCGTCCTTCTCTGAGAATCGTATGTTCAGAAGCTGGAATAAACAACCACTAGCAATAATGGTGTGCATTAAAATTGAATCGGTTGAAAAACGCTTAAATTGTCGTTGGTCTACATTTTACTAGAATACTTTTATGCTATTGCATCATATTGCTGTAAACTGTACTGTAAGCAAGTACGGCGAATACTTTGTTTTTGTTACAATATGTTTCAAAAGCTGCGGAAGCGAATCGGGCATGGAAGTGCATGGGGAATTTAGTTCCACTGCCAGGGCAATAAGTAGCTAAGGCTGAAGCGTGTATTCCCCATGGAATCTGAATTGACTTCATATGGTGACAAAAATTATGGCTACAGAGCATTAGACCCACATTGCATTTGTCCTATACATTAAGCGAATTATCATGTGTTAGGCGATAGTTGGATGCAACGTTTGCACCTATTCTTTAGTCTATAAAAATGATAAAGCAAATTAGAACAACCGAATATCTAATGTATTTTTTAGCCCGTAATTTTAACTGAATTGGGTCAGCAATATTTTCTTAGAATTTTCTTATTCGCGCATAAGATAAACGTATTATATCACTCGAAATTCTGAGAAGGAGGTTCCCATTATTCTTAAAATTTACATTCTAAATAAAGCGCATCATATACGTATTAATTTAAACGTTATGTTCCATATGATACGTGCTTTACACCCAATTGCTCCATACAATTATCAACCGAATCTGAATATATTAAACAAAATTTCAATGATGTTTTAATAGCATATGAACACAAATTTTGTTTATGAAACATTTCCTAGCCTGTGCACTGAAATAGTGATAGAAGTTCCAGGAAACCGCCTTCATAATTTTCACCGTCATGCGCTAAGTATCAACATATCATCTGCATGTAATGCCTGTGTCATTATAACATACATTACCTAAAAGCTCTCTTCCTGTGATCCAAATGACCTTAGTATCAACAAGTGCATATAATCTCAATAATTTGACGTCGCGTTTGGCGTCCGCAAATGGCGAAGTTTAAAATCAGACTTTGCCATTTTTCAATACCGTAAGGATATATCATTTGCCATTTTCAGTGAATTGTCACACCACGCAATTTGCGGCACCCACGTTGTGAGTAATTTGGCAACAAAAGGTGCGACGGATTTCAATGTAACAGGTTGCTTTTTGATTTCTTGCTAACCTTGCGAATTCGGCATCAGGCGGAAGAAAACATTTTAGCTTTAACATGAATACACAGCTGGCCAAATGTGCAATGTGCAAATCAGTCTAATGCAAAAGGTACTCTAAGTTAGCTTTCTTTGACTGCTTAATTTGTAAGCACTCTTAGGTTGAACATACGTATCGTAACGTACAAATTATACATTGCCAGCCTACCAGTGTATCATATACCTAGCATTGACTCACCTACACATTAGCCAATGGTTAACATGATTGAGACTAAATTTAAGCACACTGAACCGAACACCATACGTTTAGCAAGAGAAAACCTGTCTCCGCCCAACCACTCTCGAATAAGTAAGTGAATATAAAGTAAGACCAATCCTCCTTAGCATCTCAACACAGCACAGTATGAATACCTTTGTTTTCTTAGCGGTAGGCCGACGCTATTCTTTCATGACAACACTGCGCTTGTAAATTGCTGGTGTGGCTTGGTTGGCAAACATGTTGTTTAAAATCAATAGCATGATGGTGCTTGCCATTGGCTTTGCTATTAATCAGTTCACTTTACATTTTCCAGTGTTTGCTGTCAATAAGCTTGATCGCGCTGTAAGTGGACGGGAACTCACGGGCCGATTGCCGTGCGGACTGTCAGAACGAGCGAAGAGAAATGACAGGTTGCATCGGCATGACAATTGGCCGCGTGATGCCTGCAGTGCTGCAACAACTCAGAGGCTTAATAGAAGGTGTGACCAGAATCACCGGGTGCACTCAGAATAAGGCACCGCAACCGGTTGTTTAAATGACATTTTAAATCATACATTTGCTTTCAAGTTATTTTCCGGCTTTTCATTGCACACAAACTAATAAAGCAAGTTTTAATGAAATAAAGTACGCTGGCACACCAGGAGATGACATGTTTCCGTGAGACACCCGGTTACCATGCAGATGTAACTCAAGAAAAACGAATTTCCTGGTCGACAAAATATGTATTGCCTTTCGCCAGTAACGAATAACGTCAGGCCTTTAAAGCGGTTGATGTCCTTATGCTGTCCCATTCTAAAACTGTCACAAAAAAGCAGTAGCCTAATGCTTCCTGAACAATGCTTTCACAAGGTGTGCTATTCGTACATCACAAATTCCTAATTTTTCCACTTGTCTTCCAAATTCTCTGCGATGGATGCTTGAAGACATTGTTGAATGGTGTTACTTAGCGAGAACTCTGGGACGTTTTCGAAAAGCGCTTCAGATATTGGATTGATTGTATCATGCATTTAACGAGAACGGATGTATTGTTTGTGGATAATTACTCGCAAGACCACGGTAGCGCTCAACAGGGTAATTGGTACCATTGCAAAAGCGCTTGCTTCTCCTGGAGAAAGCAAAATCAGAGCAACTTTCGCATTTTGCTTCCTAGATGTAGTGTACGAGTGCAACCACCGGCGTCAATACTGTTCATGGGGTTAAATTACAAGGCCAGTTAACCCGCAAAGTATATAGCTGATATTCTGCCATATATAGCTCATGGTCAGTTGCAGAAACTGTTAGATAACTTGATAATAATCGAAAAGTTATTGACAAACGTAGTTGGTGTTTCGTGCATTTGTGCCACAAACTGTGTAAAAGCACTGTGATAGTTGCATCTATGCTTACGGAAAATTGTGATACAATGTCCGCGTTAAATATTGACGTTTCCCAGATTCTCAGTGTAAGTAAAATATGCCTAATCGCCTATTGGCATGCAATTCTGAATTATGCATCGCCGATGCATGGGCACTTATGCCGATAGACTTGGCGTGGATTTCAACGCTAAATTGAACGGTTAGATAAACAAGCATTTCAACTTTCATGGTCGAGGCACGAAGCGACATGGGTAAATCTTCACTAACACACGATTGCAATATATTTAACAGAGTGTGATCCGCAATTAAAAATTATTGCAATATAGTTAGCAGTTTCCAGCGATAAATGGAAAATTCCAGAAAAGATGTAGGTTGCAGATTGTTATTTTTTGCAACAAATTGGATATGTTGCTTACACAAATCTCTTCTGCGACTAAGTGTAGTAGTCAAGTAAATACTTCTGGTTAGGCACAATGCAGTAAAGTTTTGTTTATGTTAATAAAGCAGCAACCTGAGTACACGCATTTTGACACAGTGAGCAAGAATCTGACTTTATTCAATTATGAGGTTGAAGGCGAATAGGAAAATCTGCCATCTGCAAGCAAAGCTAAACGGTACACGTCCGGGCAATTAATATGTCCATGCTGGGTTACAATTTTCCAATGTTGCGGACAAGTAATCAATCCGATATGACAAGTATAATTTCAAAATATTTGTCGCCAATTCCTACCTAGATGAAGAAGCTGTTCGCCTCACGTGTGCTCTTTTCGCGGTCGATGAGGACAAATGTGGTTCCATAAACTGCTGTCATCGGACGGTCATTGCAGCGGTAGTCGAGCTGTCAGATAAAGCCACGGCGAAGCAATCAACGAACTAGTTACAACTGAACAGATAGACTTGCGAAAGCGCATGTGATACGGAGATTGAATGTGAGGATCATGAAGTAGAAACTGAACTGACGGTTTACTAATTACGCTGCGGAAATAGTATTAATACACTCTTAGCCAAGGCGTTATGATATCAGAGGTCCGGGAGAAATGGACAGCACAGATAAAAGCTTTAGTAGATATGGATGCCTCTTAAGCTAGGTAGAAGAAAACAATATCACGGCTGAACTGCACAAGTAATTTCAATTTCGTGGAATTTTAGTTCAAATAATAAACGTGGAAAAATAAACTTCTGTGCACCGAATTGTTAGTATAACGCTAGGTATAAAATTAGTAAAAACCGAAGATAGAAATGAGAAATACATGTGTTCCTAATAAAAAATTATTGTTGATAACGAATGAGGAATAGTAGTGTGTATGCCAGCGTTCATATGCTATTTAGTATAAGTCAAATGGATTGGGCTCCGCATCTCGTGCATGCGTCACGCAAGCGGTTGAAGCCGCAGACCAGTTCCTCGAAGCAGACGCAATCTTTCATGTAATGCAGTAAGTCATTTTAATTCCATCACTGCCGCGGTGGTAATGCAGCTGCGATTGTCAATTTAGTTGCAAAAACTCTGAAGCAACAATAAGCTGCCGCTCGAAATGCCCAAGCAAGCTGATAACTGCGGCGCCGGTAGCTGGTCACCCGTCTAGACGCACGCTTTGCCTTCACGAATCCGCAAGCTACCTTGCATTTCTTGTGCACACGTATGCCGAGTTAAGCGCTCTACTACAGTGAACGGAGATTATTAAATACCTCTTATGTAATCCCGCATCAGGTGGCTAACAGGAACAATATACATACGCATAACCACAAAAGGCCCAACCTTGATCCCGGAATCCTCTGCTACTTAGTTGGAGTTTTTCATTAGAGGCTTGTAATGTTGCGTCGTTGGAGTCAAATTTATTGCGAAAACGCCCTGAGTTCAGAAACGCTGAAAGAAAATCGGTGACAGTATAATCTCTCTTTGTAACCCGGGTGCAGTTACGAATACATCCAAATGCCGCTGCCTCATGAAAGCGCATAAATTGAGTATACATACCAATTTCCAGTTAGTTCAGTCATTTGAATAATTTTCAGCGAGTGAGTATCCGATTGTTGCGCTATGGCAGCAGTATAGGAACACGCGTCGCAATTCAACCACGACTGTTACCGCTCGAAAAAATACACTTGCTGAGGCTGAGTTTCAACTTGTGCTAAATTTCGACATCGATCAACGGCCTGGTAAAATAGATATAAATTGAACGGCACAACTATTAAGCGCAATCAGGGCTTATGCACTCTTGTACATAATTTTGTAATCAACAAATTTTATAGCAGTATTGATATTGATGTCCAAGTTATGTGGGTGACTTGAGCCCCAAATATAGATAAATTTTAACCTAGAGCCTATAGATGCATAATTAGAATTGCATAGACAAAGTGCTTCGCAGAATAATAGATGTAAAGCCACTAACTACAGAGAAGCTTTGGGTTTTTTGCGGTACTGGTCTGAGGTGGTTGGTTGCACAATGCAAGTCAGATTTGTGAATTATAAGAGCCGAACCACATAAAGTTATTAACCATCTTGGCATATTACTGTTCAACGGTGTACTTGTAGTTGTATGAGAACGGATATATTCACTGAACTTGTGAAATATGGTATCGGTCTATTTGCCAAATCATGTTAGAGAGCGGTGTATTCAATGATTGGCGAGTCAAGCCTGGCAAGTCACAGTATTCTTAAACATATTATAGTGGCTTTTTGTAGGGAGAACGATTGTCAGGCGCGAAACATATTACTAACCCAGATCTTTCTGTGAACAAGAGATGTAAAAACGATTACAACGACGACTTCAAACTTGTCTACTATATTCCTGTTGTTGAATAATGTTTGCAAACCTTGACCTATAATGCGTACTTGAAATTTAAGTTAGAAAATTGGAGACAACATGGCTAGTTAGCGTGCACATCATTTGATTGGTAATTTGTGGAAAAGTGATTAAAACCACGATTTGTTGCTTGTAGTTGGACGAAAATTAAATTATCCTAAAATATGCGAAAGGTCAGAATCACAAATTAAACTTCCGGCAGTTAGTCTAGTCTATTTCGTAGGAAGGTTAATCAAGGTTGCACGAATTGTACCGCATCGGTTAGGCGACCATTCCTGTGTGCGAAGAGAAATATTCACGTAATTCTTCTGCTGAAGTCCAGTGCAATGGATATTAGTTATATTCATACAGCAGTGAATTGAGCATACACCAGTTAAGGCCGCAGTAAGTATGCTACCATATTTCTCCAATATAAAATTTTAATAAAGATAAGGAAATTTGCAAGCCGCGGCCAAATAGACAATGCACCAATCTTATACTGGACATGTCCGGCTGCATAAAATATGCGTCTATGCAGAGTGTCACTTTCTAAGCATGCGGATGATACTAAATCCGGAACGGCTTAAACAAGCTCGGCAGGATAATCGTAAGTGCATGCTCAGGCAAAGCATCTGTTTTACGAAGCTATTGTTAAATATAAATGACACCAGTGGAGTCAATTACGGGCGGTCGTTAATGCCCGAAATTAGTACAATTTTGGAATAATTTCAGACGTATAACATATTGACGCCTCCGCATTATCTTTTTCGACGATAAATTATTGCAACAACTTATAACCATTTAAACGCATGTTGTACTCTTCCGCACCAACGCTCACCGGAACGAACACCATGTTCTCATTGTACAAGTTATTGGAAACCCTGTCCGGGCGCCGTTTATTAGTTCCACCTATTATTTACCGTAGGGGTTAGCCTCTGATTTTCATTAATCGCTGGGACTCTTTTCCTATATCTTATAATTAATTGCTATGACCAGAGCCAGGGCATGCAGTAATGGGCTATTTATGTACCAGAATGAGTTTTATACACGTCAGTTTAAATATTGCGAAATGCATCCGAAATTCTTACTTCTAAATGGAAAATTGAAGCCATACAAAACAGATCTGCATATCAACTTACGTGACGGCTCAATCAAAATCGCAGCTAGATGAACGTCATCCTTTATGATACACCTTCTCCTTTAGCGTGGATGCGCAAAAGGGGCGACAAAACTAAAATACGTTACACAGTTTCTTGCTAAACATTGACAAGTTTATAACAACCCTTCTAACCAAATATAACATAGCCGATAGAGTTCCGCTTATGCTCCCCTATGCATGTACGCCACGCCAGTTGGTATAGCGTACCAGTGCATTTGGCATTTAAGATTGCATGCTATTGCTCACGCTTTTTGAGAGGATTTGCCACCGAGATTATTGCGCTACTCAAACTAAAACAGGTGAAATCTGCACATACGGTTTACCATCGCCCGCATACTGTCATGGTATTGCGGCAGCGCATTATGGCTGATAGTTATTTTTAGAGGGCACATCCGCAGTATGACTAGGCAAAATATTCCTGCCTTGTTCTCCATCTCTCAATCCATGAAACTAATTTAAACCACAACGAATGAACGTGTTGGCGCATCCTGACAAACGTGGACGTCACATGGTCATGCCAGAGTATTGTGGCATAATAAAGGTACTAATCACATCCTACTGCACACACCTTTAAAACTGCAACTTGATTCATTTGTGCGCGTCTTTGACATTTAGTTCTGAAATATGGAGATAATGCTAGCAAAATATATGGTTTTGAATGCCACTTACCTGGACATTGTGGAGGGGGTCTATGTTCTCCGGGTCATTAACCGATGAATATTCACACAGCTCTAAACATAGATGCAGGATAAGGCAATCAGCGTCCATATTGTATGAAGTAGATGTACGCGACTTCTTCACTGGATTCGCGCACTTCGAAAAAGGGCGGGAATGCTAAAGTCATACTAAGCATCTATTGTTGTGTTAAGTGTGCTCTGCGCCAAATAATCATACACACACCGCCAACTTTAAAGTTTATGCTTTTATGCAATCAAAATTTACAACATGGTTATTTCATTATACCCGCTATGTGCAGGGACTCTGAGGAGTTCATAATTAAGCGTCCGTATGCATACAAATATTGCTCTTGGCGATATATCTTCAGAGGATATCATCGCTTTGCTGAGGTAAGACTTCTGATGGATCAATGCAAAATAAACTGCCAGGTAACTAATGCATATATATATATATGTTGTTCAATCCATGTGTAAATTTTTGTTTCACTTATGCTAAACCAATGTTTCATGGGAACGTTTAAATAACATATTGCTGGCATTTTGTCCATTCTGCTACAAGCGTTTACAACACCTACACGAATTACCGCAACACACGCAATCCCAATTACATTTATGATCCCACAGCTTTAACGTTCCTGTCTCCCTTGTAACATGCGTATACATTCCCATACATTTGATGGTACGTTTACTCTGATCCAAGCTATACAATAACTAAATGAATAAATGGTATATTCTTGTTAAAACTAGACACCCGTGAATGCGTGATCAAATTTGCATACAAGTATAGCTTCTTTAGAATAGGAATATCATTCGTTTCATTAAAAGATGTAACCGAACCGGTATAGTTCATAGAAGTAAACATTTTCTTGGGTAATAATCCGACCAAGGAACATAATGGCACTGATGGCACAGCCAAATCTGTTGTGTCCATATATATCTTGGGCGTGATTTCGCCATGTAGTAATCTTCGAGCACGGAAGCCAAACAAGATTTTCTGCAAGCAAAGTCCATTAAAATCGTAATGTTCTGTGCTCCATCAGAGCATTATAATTGTAAAATAAGCTGCACAAGTTGTTTGTAAATTTCTAGTGACCGCGTCAGGGAGGACTGTACAGCTGTGAACTTATTCATTGGCCAGTTACATCCGCTAGGTTGTAGTATAGTTAAGCGAACATTCGTGGCCTTTTGTAATGACAACGCTTGTCAAGCAAACACCCATTACGTCCTATAATACTGCCGTAGCTTCCGTTGAACAGTAGGGTTACCTGAAGTTGCATCGTACAGACCGATTTGGCACTATAGTATTCGCAGTCGGTGGACTGCCAAATTTATTCTTCACTGATGCAAACGCGTCGTACAGTCGAATGCTAAATGGTGCAGGTGAGTAAAATCATTGTTAATATAAGCTGGCTTCTTCCGTTAATTCTTGTCCGGTTCGCACAACCTGTCCACATATCCGCGTTGGATTTGTCATGAGGATGGGGAGTGCAATTGTTCTTGTGGCTGAATGCGTCATTAACAGAAAAAAGCCATCCCTTTTTACATTGCGGGAGGTTACGAGCAGCTTCCTTTGCAAAACAGAATCGGACTTCCTTCAAACTTAAGCAAGTGTAATTGTTTCCATGATCAAGTGAAAACGCCATGAAAGGCCACGGGAAAGGCTCAAAGCTGTCCGTGAAATGACACCGGGAAATGTCAAGTTGAATGGAGAATCAGAATGTTCTTCGGGCAACGTAAAGCACCAAAACCAACATTTTGAACGCGGGTCTCGCACGGTTTGGAAATAACGAAGTTATTTATTTAGTTATTACACTTATTGCTAAAAATATAAAGTAATTTCGAAAAAAATGTTGCCAACTTTGACTTCAGTTATAAAAAATATTATGATAATTGCTTCAACATATCGTCAGCTGAGGGCGGTTTATTTTAAATAATTTTATAAACGCAGCAAATCTAGTTTCTTGCCTAACTGCGGTTAACTAGTGAAATGACACAGTGGTTTTCTTAACTACATGTGGTTATTGGAAAATAATAAATCCTGGTGAACATACATAGATTTATACTTATTACCTTTTTTAAAAAGCCGATGTTGTTTCGCATATGTTTGATATTTCATTACTTGCAACTGTTTCTGATGCAGCGTGAGAGTTATATTTTTTAAATTTAAGTCACGTCATGCCTACAGCTTAAAACTGTCGGGAGAAATAGCAGGGTAATTGAGTTTATTCAACAATTCTTAGAAAAGCGCGTTTAAGATGATAACGCTAAAGCCGGTAGGTCCAAAAGCAACAAAGTAAACAAGAACAAATCAGTTCTATTGGGGAACCGGTTGTTGAATTTATCAACGATTTGATAAATGCTTCAAAAAGCTGTTAATAAACACAGGATCATCGCCCGGGTTAAATGCTAAAACCCTAGCGGAGGACTGTAGTTATTGAGAGGGAGGAAGAGTGGGTACACCCACATTTGTAGTAGAAGGAATATATTGGATGAACTGTAAGTAAGATGTAAATGTTCCGAAGTGATTGCAGTTATTGGAGCTGCTTGAAGCAAAGCCATACATTTAGTGGATTAATGCCTGGCTTTCAAGTTACAGACTAGATTTACTTGGGCAGATGTTTACATTCTTCTCCTTAGCTACAGCCAAACTGAAGGTCGGGAATTACCCCACCTAATGTGAACATTAGATATCTATGTTCACAATTATTCTATTAAAGATAGTGACTGAATTGTGGTATCTCTCTGTGTGTGCTTAGTTTTACGGCTACGGGAATAAAGGATACAGAAAATTTAGTTTACTCAAACGGACAGTAGTTATCGCAATATCTTTGTGAGAACTAATTACCGAACCGTACAACAGGCAGATGGAGACCAGGCCTATAAAAAAGTGGAAACGCTGGAGAAGAAAATGGTTACCGTTGCATGGAAATGAACTTTTTCTGTTATATCAAGTTTGAAACAAGCAAGGGTCTTGCTTACACGAATTTAACTCTAGATGTGCTTTGTCCAAGTATGGCTTATTGTCAAATGTGTAAGTTGAGGCTAATATAGTTAAGAGGGACAATTATGTCAGTGCCAGCTCCTTAAAAACTAATAGGCCATAAGCAATGCAACAGGCTCGCAAATGCCTGGATAGTTTATTTCTTTATGGATTTATGGCTAATAAATTAGTTGATCACTTTATGTGGTTCTTCAAATAATCCGTAATACTAAATACATGATACCATCACTCTAATTTCCAAAGCGTTAGTTGTTAAGGTCTTTAAGTCTTCGCTCCGTAACACAATTCATCATGATCCGGAAGCAGCTCTAGCAGATAATCTGAAAGTCCGCAGGTAAAATTAGTAATTATGGAAATTTGGGAAGCCCAACTTGGGAAACCTTTGGTTTGTCCTAATTATCTGTCTTATGTGTCGCGAGTGGTTAGGCTTTCATCTGATGGAAAAGTAGGAATCTACTTCAGTACCCTGGAATGTTTCATTCTTTCGACCACCAGGAACATCGCATGCTGATTGCGGAGCCAAAGGAATATTGTACTTGATTGTGTTGGAACCGCCACCTAACAAAATCAGCGGAAGCAAATGAATATAGTGACGCCTAAAGAACATTGCAGTTTTCGGGTTTTTCTAGTTTGGCTTGAGAGGCATTCACAAGTGATCCACATGGATATTCCTACTCTCCATATCCAAGGAACTGTTAATTAAATAAACCGCATCTTTTGCTCATGAGAGTGGACAAACTCGTGGAATACCATTTGTATCCACTAAACGTCAGAGTGGTATGTCGTGATTGGTCTACGGTGCTCTTCGCTGATGACCATTTGCAACATATGTAAAGCAACAGCTCCACAAGAAATACATTTGTGTTCTCAAAAATTAGCATTTATAAGCGCACTGCGCCACACTTTTCTAAATAAAACGATAGGTGAAGGTACCCAGTTATTTGATGGCATTTGATCACACCGCATGCAAATAGGCCTACTCATTTTTCTTAAGCCTTCTAAGCAGCTAAACTACACCTGCCGTCAGCAGCTAAAAGTGAACCGCTTCATGACCTTAAGCGTTTTGCCGTGCGGTGCATTAGATCAAAGAATAGTTGAGTTCGTTGAAGGGTATAATTGCATAGCGGTGTTTTCCAACTAAATACTGATTCCACATCCAACCTGATGTGCATCTCAAATGGTCCACATGCAATTCAGTGGCTTGTTGAAAATATTGTGACTAAGATATTCCGTGCCGGATGAAATTAAAATGCACCTAGTGCCACGTTTTAAGCACAAGTAGTAATGTTATCAAAATGCACAACATGGTTCTTCCATTTGGTTCGCTATACGCTAGACACTTGAGGCTTTTTGGAATTGTGCCTACGTAAACCACCACATATAATGGTTGGCGATATATTGTTGGGATAAGCGCCTTTGTTTGCTACGATTAGACGTCAGATCTTTTAATGAAAAATAAAGTGCCAAGCAAACAACGCATTCATTTATTTTATCCTGTTCCGTTCATGTATCTATGTTTGTTTCCTTTCCTTTCCTTTTATTTAAAATGCAACAATTCTGCTAGTAGATGTATGTCATCGCTTGGTTGAGTTTGAAGTCAAAGCAAATGTTTCGAACGGATTTATTTGCATAACGTCAGCATGGAATAAGGCATATCACATCCTACGTTGGAGAGTAAATCTATCGGTCTGACGACACCTTCAGTGTTTTAGCCTAAGAAAGCAGTGCAATCCTTGGCAAATAGTTATATATCTCCTTGGTCTTAACATACAAGTATGTGCCAAATCCTAACGCGAAAATTGGACACTGGATATCTAAAAACTTTTCTATCGCACGGCGTCATAAACGATACGTAATTTGCAAAAAGAAGACAAACATGGATTCATGAAGGGAACAGGATAAAATAAATGAATGCGTTTATGCTTGGCACTTTATTTTTCATTAAAATATCTGACGTCTAATCGTAGCAAACAAAGGCGCTCATGCCAAATATATATCACCAACAATTATATGTGGATGATGCATAACTGCGTTTTGCACTCCATAAACATAAGCAAACATTGGTCCATTATATTTCTGGACATGAATATGGCATGTGATCAGGTCACACACAAAGGATTACTCACAGTTGGGTGTATTTTGCATCTCAGCTAACATCCTTTCTTGGTGTTAATCTACCTATCCAAACAAACACTGTCTTTAACCTTTGTCGCACCACTAGAAACGTTCTCCCGTAACTAACAGTTTATTCCAGGGAATCATTCTTTATCCCCTGCTGTTTTTACTATACTTACGGTCGTTTTCCAAGATTTCGGTCACGGCACATAATAAGTGTTCGCTGGCGATGTAAATGTGTCTTTCTCGGTTTAGCCTACCGACCTACAAAACAGCCTCTCCCTCATTAATAGTGAAACCAGCACACTCGAAACATAATGTGGCTTATGGAATATTAAATACTCTAGAAAGTGTGCAACCTTTGCTCCTACAGTTTTCCCGTACTAATTTACCTGCAGAAAAGTAACGTTCCTTCTCTACAAATTTGCTCCGACGTTCTTGATCTCGTTTTGCCTTACTCCAGTTTGCTAAATTCCGCTGAGCTAATGCGCAAAATCTTGATCAGTTGTTAGACACATCTTCAAAGCAATGCGCCTAACGGAATCTTGATTCAATATTTACAAAATATATGCCTGACCCATTCCGAAAAATATTTAATAGCCATTGCTAACGTATGAAATGTCTATAGTCTGACGCTCATAAATTACAGTGCTCGTTTACTAAGCTCCTCCTGAGCTTCACTGCGCTTAGCTGCCAAAACCGTTATAAGCAGATTTTGCTAGAATTGCTTTGGCTGCGCAGACGTAAAACCAAACTTCTTGTTATCCACTAGTGTAATTCTGGAACTCAATTTGTAGCTTTTTTCTCCAAACGCTGGGCAGTCTAGAATACATTTATTAGAATGCCGCGCAATATTCATTGCCTAAAGCGCAAAGTGTCTTACGTTTAATTTTCATCCACATATATGCCAGCTTTTGGAATATGGTACCAGAAGCCATTAGAGCGCCTGAAAGCGTAATTTTAAATTCTTCCATAAATATAATACCCGCTTTGCCTACAATAGAGGAAATATGTGCCACAAATTTATCTGCGAAATAATTCCGGGAGCACGGAACTCTACATTTACAGATGCGCAACAAAACCAACATGTGTCTGCTCCCTAACCCTAACATTAACCCAACACTAACCCTGTCGCTTAATTTAATCCTATTTCTAACGCTATCCGTGTATCTTTGCCTTTACTTTCATCACATACTGATTCGGAGGCGCATTGTAACTTTCGCTTTCAGACGCTGAAACTCGTTCTTTCTAGGTAAAATGTAACTGTTCACAAATAACCCTAACTCTGATTCAAGCCCTTCGCGATCAAAAATTTTTCACCGCGCCTAACGCCAGACACATATGACTAATTATCTTATTGACGTTTTGCAAGTTTCTAGGAATATTTCAATAAAAGGGATCCACAGTGTTCACTTGGAAGTATTGGTCATCATGGTACGTGAAGCAACGCGTCCTATATACTACTTGTTTATATAAATTGAATGAGCAAATAGACATACTGTGTTTTGTAATCCGCGAACATTTAAATAAGCTATGGATGTGTAGCTTTGTTTATAATTAGGGTCCGAGATGAGAGGATTAAGATTAAAAAACGGAAAACCGAAAAACAAGCGACAGTAAAACAAAAAATGTATTAATGTATACAGAAAAACGAATGAATTTAAATGCAACAGTTTCCCTTACATGATGCGCAGTTCGTTTTAGTTGAAAAAATGTCAGCAGTAGGAAGTAAGTAAAACTGGGAAGATAGCAGTTGAAGTTGGCAGTTGTCAACCACACGATTGTATTTTTATCAACATAATATATAAGCTTCAGCGGTGCGTCAATTATCTGAGGCTATAAGTCAGGCCAGATATTTTAAAACCACATTCGTAAACGCCTCCGTAGCAATGAGCCTCTGGAGCATTGTAGTCAATCTCATTCTGGTTGTTGAGCGATTTACTATCAAGCAAGTCCAATATTCATTTGGCTCATAAATCTGTGTGTGTTGTTCTTGGCGGTCGAATGTTAAGAAAGTACTTCAGTAGATGCAGTAGAATTCTGGCATTGGATAGAGTTCGTTCGTACACTCCGCAGGAAACCAGCAGGCTAATGCTACACTAACAGTGTTTTACTGGTTGTGCTACCCCAATATCATAAATTCCAAATTTTACTAATGGTCTTCCAAATTGTCAGCGAGCGATGTTTACAGAGCATGCGAAATTGTTTTACTTACGAGAATATTGGAACCTTATCGACCAGCGGCTCAGCAATTTAATTGTTCGTATCAAGCATTTTCCTATTAAAGTTGTATTGTTTCTGGAGGATTAGTAAAAAACCACGACAGTGCTCAACTGGTGTATCGGCCATAACGGTTAGTACTATTGCACAAACGTTTGTTTCTCTGGGAGCAAGCGCAAACAGGGCAACATACTCTTCTTGATACTTGGTGAGATTGTACGTTTGTAACCCCTGGATTATATAAAGTACATATGTCTATGTTACAAGGGCCCGTTGAGCCGCAAATATTTGACTGATAGTTCGGCCCTTTATTCTACATTGTTAGTTGCAGAAAGAGATAGATGCCGCGCTTATGGTTACGTAGGTTATTGGCAAGCCTAGCTGGTATTTTCTACATCGCTGCAACAAACAGTTGTGGTACAATGGTCGCGGTAAGCTTTGTGGTTTCCACAATGTGAAGATTTATTTTGTATTTAAAATCCGCCTCAACACCTATTGTTACGCATCTCTGAGTAATGGAGCACAGATGAGATGGCAAGTAAGCTAAGCGATTTGGCTTGGTTCCCAATGTTTAGATGAAAAGGTACGGAAAGAGGTACTTCCGATATCTATGTTATGATGTACAAGGAGTTATAAGTAAAACTTCAGTTGAACATTATATAAACATATTGAACAGTGCGTTAAGCGAAATTAGAATTATTAAAACATAGCTTTTTTTCTGAGATAAATGAAAAATATCAGAAAAGATATATGTTTATAGTTTACTGATCCTTGATGCATCAAATTGGTTAACATGTTTCTTAAACGAATCGCCTCTACTACGAGGTTTCTTATTAGGTAAATTGTTCTGGTTAGATACAATGCAGTGTATAAGTATGTATGCTTGTATATCAATAACATGAGCAAAATAATCATTTTAGTACCATAAACAACAAGCTGACTTTCTGTTAGTAGGTATTTTAATGCGGTTGTGGAAATCTACAATTTATAACCAAATAGCATAAGTACCAAAATTAGCGGAGCAATTCCAGGTAATTAATGTGTGGGTTTATGCTGGTTGACAATTTTCCTTTATTGCAGACCAGTAATCAATCCGAGATGACAAGTATAACTTCAACAGAATAATTGCCAATCCATATATAGATGAAGGAACTGTTGCCTCAAGGAGGTTATTGGGGCGATCGATGCGGTTAAATGTGGTTCCAATACTGTTGTCATCAGGCGGTCATGGCAGTGTTAGTGGATGTGTCAGTTAAAGACACGGACAGACAGGTAAGAAACAAACTGCAGCTGAACAGATAGACAAGTAAAAGCGCATTACATACTAGATTAAATATACGGTGCATGAAATAGAAACTATATTAAGGAGCCGCTAATTATTATGTGAGGTTGTTTACATGTACGGTAGGCGTAAGAAATTTCGTTTCCGGAGTACGAGATAAAATGTACACCCTGGATAAATGCGCTGGTAGATTTGGATAGTCAGATGAACCAAGACCAGAAAAACGGAACATAAGTTTACATTTAAATTTGTTTACGAGGATTGACGTTTCCCCAATTATACCATGAAGTTGAGTAAATCACTGTGCCATTCTACGCTTAGCTTTGCTTTTACCCAAATCTAAACAACTATACAACCTACGTAGAGCACGCGACATAAGTGTTGCACACGCGGCAGAAACGCGACCTCAGTCTACTCACGATGCTTCAACAATAGACATCCATGATCGTTAGGCGCATCTTCTATTTCTTTACCGGGTTGAACGTAGGTATTCTTGAATTTGAAACAGTCGACATCAGTACTTTCAAATGGTCGTAATCATAGGTCACCAGATTTTGAAACACGAAATTCAAACTCGCCGTCCGAAGCCAAAAGTGACCCGTTACTCAAACACAATTATCACAAATGTATTGTGTAAATCAGGGAATACTTATTTATAATATTGTAAGGCTGCATCTATGTATACAATGTTTACTTCAACTGCGTTTCCTACCAATATATCGTTCTTCTTGGATGTACCTAGACCATTCGACGAAATCTCGATAAATATTGCAATTAAAGTGCTCGGTGTTAGAAGCGGTTGACATGCACCCACTTCGCAGTTTTCAGCTTAGAAGCTAATGCTAGAAAATGTGGTGCTTTTATCTTGAATGCACTGCCTAATGCTTTTTTAGTTGTAAAGTTAGGAATGCTGGTCTCAACAGAATTCCATTCCAGTGAGAAATTTAATAAATCCGATTACAAAGCGTTTAGTATGTTGTGTTGTACGGTGATTAGTTAGAATGTTCCTAGACAACCTTGTATTACAGCATCATGTCCAAAATGCTTAGCTGTGGACAATAGTAGATTCAGTATCTTGGAAGAAAGTTAAAGTTCTCGCAGTAAAGGTAAATTTTTGCGGCCAGAATTGCAACTCAGCAAAGTTTTGCTGCAGTACCGTCGCAGCCTATAGACCTGACCATGTCAACATTCTGAATGACAAGCTTAATCTTACCTGACACTTCCTGGCAATTATATATTTTTTTACAAAATTAAGGCCAAGGCCGTCCTAGGTTTACGCAATCCTCGATATTATGGAATCTGAAAGGACATTATCTTAGCAGGAGAACTGGTACATGCCTGCCATGCTTTGCACAAAGAGGTGGTATGCTAACAATTAATGGAAACGTTTGAACATCAAAACTGCACTCTTTCAGGCCAGGTAACGCTTCACTGTTATGTAACTGTCAGAATGTATTCATGCAACTATGTATTCAGCAAGATGAAAAAGCAAATGCATGTAAAATATTTGTGACCTGGTCGAGTGACCTTGGTTGTAGCTCTCCATGCACACCGTTTGTAATCACCGCCATCCCAAAGGGAAACATCATATCTGACGATTTCTGTACGGCTTATTGTTAGAGGGCATTAAATTACCAAACGGGCTTGTGAAGTACTGTCTACGGCTGAGCCATCAATACGACGAAAAAAATAGAATAAGTTTCCAGAACAAAGTCTCAGGAGCAATGACTGACAAACCCAAAGCGGCTCGTTAGGAGTGTCGTCGATACAAGGCATAGAAACTTAAATGCATCCTCTATAATTTCGTAGGCTATGATATTGCAATGATACTCAGCTAACTGGAAATATGTGCTGCTGCATGTGGGAGGCCAACATCCATGAGATTACCTCGATCGGTAAGAATGGAATGCATCCATTAGAGGATTTATTGCACGCTACGGAACACCTCTCTGTTCCTAGTAATTTGTTGCTGTTCATCGTTGTAAGAACCTAAGTGACTAAGAGCTGCGCATTAATACACACGTCACTGAAAACGTCCGCTGCATTAATCCCAAAGCTTTCTCTTGGACATGCCTAAAATCTCAGTTCAGCAATTATAATGTATACACGAACATCATTCACATTATATTTGTCTAACTTAAAAATTAAACACACTACCTGTTTAATCACTTACTGGTGGGTGACTGTTTCTTGCCGAAAAGTTTATGTTACCAATTTCTTTCACTAATTATCCCAACAAATTTGGTTGCACCATTATCAACATATGTTTTCACTATTCCAATGGAGTTATGCATTGGTGCTAGTATTTGATCATGCACTAACTAGTGTGAACCTATTATAGCAAATATAAAACACGCTTAATTTAATTCCTGAGTGAACGCTTAACAAGCCAGAGGCAGTTTAAGGATGCCGTTGCTAAAACATTCTAAATTAACAAGAGGAAAATGTACAGCAATGTATGCTTTATCAATTTGAACCTAGGCATATTTAAAATATCATGCATAAGGTTGCATAAATCGAGGCAACGCAATAATCGCTTTGTCGTACCATGCTAGTTTTGAATTCTTTATCACTCATTGACGATAAATGTGCAGGGGAAAGCGTCAGCTTGTACTAAATATATGATACTGGTGGGGAAGATAATGGAGATTCTGTCAAACAAAATGTGTTAAATTTCGTGAAGTTTTTCTGCACAGCAACAGAGCTTTGCAAGGAATCACTTAATTTCCTGGTCTGCCGGATTGCTATATTGTAGGGCAAAACAGCTTTCACAGACTGTATTAAAAGATAATCCGAAATGTAAATTGAAAGCAACCGTCTGATATAAAATGTCCTTTAAACCACTGTTTGGGTCTCTTATCCTTCGCGCACCGGATGATTCTCGTCGCATCTTCTGTTACACTGTCTGATATGGTAAAGCCATGCGCAGGCGCCTGGTATGCCGCCGCAACTTCTCCTTCCTCCTATCGCGTTCTGACAGTCCCTAAGGCAATCGGACTGTGAGTACCCATCCTTTTTGATCGTAAACACGCTTATTGAAATCAAACACCGAAAAATATAAAGTAAACGGATTAGTAGCAAAGCCGTTGGCAAGCAACATCATGCTATTATTTAAAACAATGTGTTTGTCAACCAACTCCACTAACTTGTTACAAGTACATGGTCTGGTAGCTGATTAGTCCCACTATTAACTAAGTTCCATCCTTGTTCTATCATGGCCCTATGCAAATCAGGAAGGCAATGAAGCTGCAGTTTTCTGGCTCTTACTGTATTTAATATGATGCGGCCAAAGTGCTGCGCTTGGAGCCTTTTGGCATATACAGAGATAATAATGATCTAACCGTCACAATTTTGACAAGTAGGCGTATGTGAACAGCACAAACCATAGGGTTGTAGGAGCGCAACCAAGACGCTCGCTTGTCTGAAAGTTACGTAACATAATAAGACATTACCATGTAACACGGTTACAATTTTCTTCTCTAGCGTAATCGCGGTGTGAGAGGTATGCTCTCAGTCTGCGTGTTGGTGGGTTCAGTCTATAGATATCACAAAGATAATGCGGTAACTACTGCCGTATGATTAACTAAGCTTTTCATTCCTTGTCCTCTCTAGCGCACACTGCGTACAAACAGAAAATTATTTCAATATAGCCAATCACTTTAATATATTAATCATGAAATTAGATTCCTAACTTTGGCGTAATGAACGGAGCTTTCCAAGTTTAATGTTGCCAGATGATAAGGAAAAGAGCGCCACCATCTGCCTGCTATCCAGTGTTATCTGCTCTGTACTCTTAATAACCAGACAGGAATCCAATAAATATATCGCCCTGCGTCAAGCCGATATCAGTAACTGCAATCACATCAGAACACTTAGAGCTTAACCGAAAGTTCCTCTCATGTATTCCTTCTAATAAAATGTGGGTGTATACAACCTGCATCCATTTAAATTCCCTCCGTCTACCGGATCTGGTTAAGTGTTTCACCCGGGCAATGAGCAAGTGTGGGCTAATCGTTTTTTGAAGCAACTCTTTAATGCTTCATCGATTCAATAACTGGTTCCTCAGTAGTATTGACTGGCTCCTGTGAACGCCCGCAGGACAATTTGTTAAGTTGGATCTGAACGTACCTGCGTTTAGAGTATGATCAAAAGCCTGCTTTACAATTAGAGGTTGAGTAAATTCAATTAAGTGCAATTTGTTCTGTCATGTTAAAACAAATGCATCGCGTGATCTACATTAATAATTATAAACGGCAGGCTACATCTGAAATATTTGCAAGTAATGATATATCAATTATTATGCGAAAATGGTAGGCTTTCCAAAATAGTAACAAAAAGGTTCATCTAAATATGGAAACGCGTATGAAATACTTCCAGATATTGCTATGAAATTGCGCTAACTTCCATGCCGTATCACCAGTATACCGTAAGATATGAAAGACATATAAATTGGTAAACATTTAAAATTTTTCAAATTAAACCGCTCTCTGCTCTTGCTTATTTACATCAATGATTACTACATTTTTGGTTGTGTTGTCACAATTTGATAACAACGGTTTTGATTTCATGATAAACTGTGACCATAATTTAAAAAAATAAAAGAATTGTTTTTATTTCAGACAATGCAAGACAGGTTAATATAGGCAATCAAATATCCAGGAAGTTATACACATGTTGCGAGGTAGCCATTAAACAATTTACGTTAGAAATCAAATAGCTTTGTAGTTATACATTAAAGGTAAATCGAATGATTTATGCTTGAATACCTTGCTCATTTTCCTAATTAACTTAAGGCAGCTGTTCTATTTCAGATGCGGACGACAAGTCTGTTTTGCGATTTTCTACATCGAATGGGAATGATTAGGTCCACTTGCGATTGAGCATTCGACTGCGGCAACATTCTTTTGGAACCACATACATCCTGGTATCCAGATTGAAGAGGCATATGACGCACTTGGATGAACATTGATGCGAACAACTTAACATGCATCGATTGTTCCACGCCGGTTTTCGTAAAGGCGTGTATAAATTACGGATGAAAGAAAACGAACGCCATATATTGAAGGCTGAGTTTTTAATCTCTGGTCTTAGTGGCGGTCCCCTATTCATGAGCAGCAAAGTTCAACATGGATCGGTTTCGAAATATCACGCGTAACATTAGCAGATACAAGTATATTTCGACAGGTTGTCCCGACTCATGAACTAACGCCGCAGGTAATTCATTGTACTTTGCCGAATTTAGCCAGAAGAATATTCTACGTAGACCACGCGTGACCGCACTATGGGACAGGTTCGTTTAAACCGGAAACGACACGATTTTCCTTCTACCACCGTAATATAAGCTTCTGCGGTGAATCAAGGATCTGAGGAAAACAGCCTGGCCAGGTATCCTAAAAATACAGCAGTAAACGCTTCCGCTGCTATGAGTCTCTGGAACATTGTAGTCAACCTCATTCTGGTTGTTGAGCCATTTCCAATTAAGCAAGTCCAATTTTCTGTTGGCTCTTAAATCTATGTGTGATGTTCTTGGCAGTCAACTGGTTAGAAAATACTTTAGTAGTTGAATTATAGTTCTGTCATTGGGTAACCTGCGTTCCTAAAGTCCCGCAGGAACCAGCGGGCTAATGCTACACGAACAGTGTTTTCACTGGGTGTGCTACTCCAATATCACAAATGCCTACTTTTACTAATGGTCTTCAAAATTTGCAGCGAGGTATGCCTCCAATGCATGGGAAATTGTTTTGCTTAGCAATTACCTTGGAACGTTATCGACTAAGGATTCAGAAGTTTGCTTGATGATATCATGCATTTCCCTATTACAAATTTATTCTTTATGGAGGATATTGTGAAAAACCACGACAGTGATTAACTTGTGTATTGACCATAACGCTTAGCAACATTACATAACCATTTGGTTCTCTTGGAGAAAGTACTAGCAGAGCAATACTTTCACGTCTTTGCTTGGTGAGAGAGTACGCGTGCAACACCTTTATTCAATAAAGTGCACGAGGTTATTTTACATGTGCCTGTTAAGCAGCAAAGCTTTGGTTGATATTTCGGAGCATTGTTCTACATTGTCAGTTGCAGAAATGGATATATGCCGTGCGCATGGTTACGATGTTTATTGACAAGCCTAGCTGGTATTTTGTACCTATATGCTACAAACTGCGTGAAAGCACTATGTTAATTAAGTATACACTTAGGAAACATTGTGGTACAATTGTCGCGGTAAATCTTGTGGTTTCCACACTTCTTAATGTGAAGATTGCTCATGTACTTAAAACCTGTCTCAACACCTATTGACATGCAATTCTGAATAATGGATGAAAGATATGACGGCACGCCTGCGAAGCGATTTGGTTTGGTTTTCAATGTTTAGTTGGACAGGAAAAGCAAGAATAAAATCCGATTTCCATGTCATGGGTATGGTAGTTTTATAGCTACAACTTCAGTGAAACAAGTTAGTAGTAAATTTAACGGAGTGTTATGCGAAATTAAAGTTATTTAAATATAATTATCAGTTTTAGCGATAAATTGCAAATGTCAAAATGATGTAGGTTCTAGGTTATTGATGCTTGATGCAATAAATTAGTTACTAGGTTGCTTACACTAGTCTGCGACAAAGTGTAACCATTAGGTAAATTGGTCTGCTTAGCTACAATGCAGCGTAGAAGTATGTATGTTTATATAGCAGCAACATGAGCAAATTATATATTTTAGCACAGTAAACCAGAAGCTGACTTCCAATTATTAGTTATTTTAATGCGGCTATGGAAATCTGCCAAATATAACCAAATAGCATATGTTTAAAAAATATACGGGGCAAGTCCGGGTACTTAAATTGTGGGTCAATGCTGGTTTTCACGGATTGCCGTAAGTCACTTTTGTTGAAATGACTGCAGTGATGGTGGTGCAGCTAGGATTGTCATTCTACGTGCACAAACCCTGGTGACATTGGTAGGCCGCAACGACAAATGTGCACGCAAGTACATAATGACGGCTTCTGCAGTTAGCCACTAGCCTAGTCGCAATATTTGCGTGCAAGAATTCGAAAACTATCTAACCTATCGGGTGCACACGGATGCCGTGGTTAATGCTTCACCACAAAAACGGGAAGCACTATTTACTTCCCAAGAAATCACGCAAAGGGCGGCTTACTTCACCAAAATATATATAAATATATGTATATGCAAGGCTGCAAAATGCTTTACCTTGATCTCGGAATCATCCAAGTTCTCCTTTGGACATTGACAAGGCAGATTTGCAAGTTTGCGCTTTTAAAATTGAGTTTCTTGCGATGTACGTCCTGGAGTACATAAACGCTGAAAGCAACTCCGTGAAAGCAGAATAAATCTTCATACCCCAGGTGCAGTTACGTCGATCGGCTATATCAACCTCCCATTCTCATTGTCTCATGAAAGCACATTCAGTGAGTTTCTTTACCAATTACCGAAGTCACTTCACTCGTAGGAATAATTTTCAAAGATTCAGCAACTAGTTGTTTCGCTACGTCATCAGCATCAGACCCGTCTTTGCAACTCAACCACAACGGTTGTCGCTCGAACAAAATGGGGTTGAGAAGGCGGAGTTTAATCACATGCTGAATATTGGCATCGTTCAACCGCCTGGTAATTAATAAATAAACTGTGCAAGGCAAACCAATTAGACATCTTTAGAAATAATGCATAAGTGTATAAAATAGCTTTATGAACAAATCCTAGCGCACGAGTGATACCGGTTTCGCAAGGTATGTGAGAAAATTTGGCCCTAAGGATGAATGAAGTCTATTCTCGATCGTATCGAATTACACTTTGGCATGCATAATTAAAGTTGCATAGAGTAAGATGTTGCAGAGTAAGATGTAAAAGTAAACGTTACCTGGAATATTTGTGTTGTTGGGGAACTGGTACGATGGGGTTCTGTACACAATGCGGGTAAGAATAATAACGTTTAAGAACCAAACCACAGAAAAGCGTTAATAATCATGGCATGTTGCAGGTTAACAATGAACTTGTATTCGTAGGGAAGAGGATATATGCACGGAACTTGTGAAATATGGTATCGGTCAATTTGTCAATGTGTGATAGGAAGCAGTGACGTTAATGATTAGCGAGTCACCTTAGCCAAATCGCCGTATACGGAAACAGATTTTAGCGGGGTTTTGTTAAGCGAAAGCTTGCCAGGCAGAAACCTACCAATTCTTAGACACTGCCGACTGGTAATATGATAGTGTCTTGGCTGTGACTTGGCTGATGGTCCTCACTTCTATTCGCAGTCATGTATTGCTAATTTTCTGTAGTCTCCTGTGTGCTTCGCTTCATCGGTGTCCACCTCGATTCACTGGAGCTGTTGGATATTGACGGCTCAGATGACATATATTTTCTCAATTTGCTTTGAGATTTCGTTTGGTGTATCAGGTTTGCGATGAATGGAAGCTTGCAATGCTCCGTGTTGGATGCGTGTCCAGGTGGGTGTAGCTGTAGCTACCTTGGAGGAGATTCATTTAGATAATGGTGTGGTCTACTTAACTAAAGCGGGGAAGATCGATCGGACCTGCAATTCATGGTACATCAATCTGAGGTTCGTCCATGATATAAGGTGGAGGCTATGAATTATATGCAAGGAAACTTATCTGTACGAGCTTTAGATAAAATTAATGAAAATTGCTGCATTTTAAAGCATTAAGTGTCTATGTATACTTCTAACCTGGTTGTATGTGATGGCTTATAAATGAGCTTTAATTCCTAACAGCGATACGAGGCCCTGTCTTTAATGAATGCTGCTTATGCTGAACTACATGGAATAAGTAATGCATGTATAGCAACCGAAATGCCATATTCTGCGGTTCTCATATCAAGTAAAGTAATTTGGTTGCCTTGATAGATGGATGTCCTCAGGAATTTGAAAGCAGTCAACCTCAGCTCAAGCAAATATTCAGCATCGCCCTTCTCAATATTTAAAGCAGGCAAACACGCTTTTCGTCAGCAGGAGAAAGTGAAACACGTCCTTAACGTGAGTGGTAAACTTTGCGGTTATTTAAGCACGGAACATATGCTTTCAATTAGTTGCATAACTGCGTATCCGTATTAGAAACCGACTAAGGTGATTTCACTTCAAAAATTGTGTGCTTCTCATACGGTCCACATATAATAAGACGGCCTCTACCAAGCCCAAAATCGGCTGAGCTTTTACGCCTGTTGCTAGTAGCAGCCCAGTTCTTGAGGTATAATACCTTGCGTTTAACAACTAAACCGTTGCTTTTACTCTTCCTCAAGTTTTATTATGTCCTACCCTTACGATGTTCCCCATACAATCCGTTCAGACGCTTATATTTTTATCCATTTATCCAACTCACATCTCACCTGGACTACTTGTTGTTAGTCTGCCAATGTTGTCTCCTATTGTCTGCAACCCATCTCCTCTTTGATGACGGACCTAAGAAGGTAGAAACCTAAAAGCCTGGTTAACGGCAGACCCACCACAACGTTTGCTCTTGCTAACCTGTCAAACGCACTTGCTCACTGCCTTTCCAGGCCCTAGAGTCCTGTATCTATGGTACCTGTAGGCCTACCTTTTCGTAAGCCAGCCCAACCGAGAAAAATGAATAAATGATTGCCGTTTTAAACTATCCCATTCTGAAATGTTTATTACACATCTTGTCTGCCTTGAGATCCTTAAAATCTAAAAGGGTCAGTATAAATGGAGTTGTGACACATTTTTGTTAACATGACACTCTTTGCTTCACCTACTCAAAATATGCCTTCTGACTTTGTGTAGCAACATTATCCTTACATGATATTTTATTGCTACCAGCTTGAAGTGGCAGTTTGCCTGTTTTATATATCTCCGTACTACTGACACGAATAACCTGGGACGCTGGACACATCAGTTCCGAGAAACTATTGCACCTTCATTTACCCATTTTGTTGTCTTCCATTTAAAGATATTCGAAGTCTCAAAAACATGTCCCTTCCTTTTTCTGTTTGTCCACATCCATCCTTTCATTGCTACACCGGTCAGAAAGCAACCTTGACTCACATTGGTTTTTTATGTGGTCTCTATTCACAATGTACACAACATTTTTATGGAACGCTTTACCAATTTCTACCACATGAAAGTATATGACATTTACATTCACACTGCATAATGTCACATTTGTCCTTGGCGGTCTCTGCTGCTCTCTTTCTCTCATCACTTCCAAGAAGTCTGTGGACAACATCACGAATTACCAAGGAACCCCACCTAAACGGTGGATGTGGAATGAAATTGACATACCACGCAAACTGGAGTCATATCTGACCTAATAAAACTTAACTCCGACCCGATCAAATAGTACCGATCAACTGCAGCTGGGAACACATACTCAGGAGATTGGTGCAGCCCTGGCCAGCCAACAAATAAACCGCTGAAACAAATGATTAGGGCTACATAACTAAAACCATCCATAACTAACGAACGTTTGATCTTGACTTTCAAGCGACCAAACACTCACATATATCTTGTCAGTCATCACAGTCCTCCTAAGCCATAACGCAAATATTACTTTCGATTTGCAACAGCTTTGTTCCTCGTGTCTACTCCGATCCTGCAACTTTTTCTAACTGCGTCGTAGGACGTGGTTTTCCGCCTGACAAGCGCTCTCCTCGTAACAAGTAAATAATATGTGTTTAACATCACTGCAACGAGGTGGATGTGAATCGTCCCCAAATATAGCCACGGTCTCATGGTTACCCAGCCAACCACAACCCCATAATGGACGCCAATCATCCATTTTCACTATATCTAATTGATCCATCGAAAATGCAGCCGAACTTATTTAAATTCAAATAACAGAAACGAGCTTACATTACCACATCCATATATGATCTTACAGATTCAATTTTCTTAGCTCAGTTGAACCACTTCGTATGCTTTCGCAGATATTTAATTGTAACCTTACCTTTACTAAGTTCATGAATATAGAGGCGTGTCTTGCATTGTCCGAGAACAAAGAGATTATTTATTTATTTCTTCCACATTGTGGACGAAGTTATTAGTGAAATCAAAGCCGATATTATGAAATGTTGACAACACAATTTTAAAAAGTGATCTGATCAATGCAACCAATTTTACGACAGCGGTGCAGCGTATTTCAAATAATTTTATAAAGACATTGAATAAATTTGCTGTATTTCTTATGGGTAACTAAAGATGTGGTTGTGTGAGTAGCACATTTGCTAGAATTACCAAAAAATAGTAGTTTATTGTAAAAATTTATATGTAAATTTATGTTCTGTTATTAAAAAGCGGATATTATTTCTCCCTAGGATTAACACCTTGTGGCTCACAATCGTTTCTGCAGAAGCAGGATGTTCATTTCTCCTAATGTTAAATCACGTGATGATAAAATTAAAAGAGAGAAACTGCGTAGTCGTAGTGAAGAATTTGCGTATGTTTTAAAGGTTCAGCTAGTGCTTCACAAATTAAAAAGTTAAAAGTGGGCTCAGAGTACATTTTGCACACAGTGTTTGTGCATTATTTAATTAGTCTCTAAGGGTATCTCAAGTAAAAGCACCACAAAATTATAGCCAGCGAAATTTGGGAACCACGCCGGTTGTTCGAACAACTAATTCAATTTTCCTTGCAAGAATACGCTAAGGATCAGACATCGTAAAATATGTGTGTGCCTACTAAGCGAAATAATCTGAGCCGGTCATTGCGGCTACTTCGTTTATACTAACAATCTGATCATCTATTTCTGCGGGAAATAAAATATAATTGGACGGCATATACACATAACATATTATTTCGACAACTGGCTAAGGCTTCTTTTACTTTCAAAAGTAACATCAATATTAGAGTGAAGTAAATTTTGGCAGAAACAAGAAGAATCTCGCCTAGGTATTGATAGCTAAGTTGAGAGTTTGACCGCAATGCTATGTGCTAAACGTATTACTGTTAGACCTTATATAGGTATCATTTTCTGTTGGTATCGTATACCAACCAAACAGTACTTTGCTTCAGTTACAGTGAATTGACCAATTGTATTGAGGTCAAAGAAAAGGAATGCTCACAATAAGACATTTTGTAAGAAAGCTATGACAACAGTTAGCTTTTTGGCAGGATGTTGACAGGTGGTATATGTTTTATCTTTGAAAAATAAATTCTTCGCTAATTTTGGTCTGCGGTGCAGCTGGTGCCTGGGAATATTGAACAGGGGAGTGTTATATAGAAGAAACCAACTTATTCCAAAATGATACCAAACTTAGATGATAAGTGAAGCGAAGATCACCTTGCTAACTGAATAAACCGTGGAGAACTAAGGAAAACCCTATTTGGCATGAAGCATCTCAGTTAGTTGCGTGAAGGAATAGAAAATATCTTTTGCGAATGCAAGTCACGTCAGAGGACTGACTTGACTGGAGGGCAAAACTATGGAATTTTAGTTAGTTATAGCCAAATATGAATTATATACAACTTAGTAAGTGCTTCTTGTAACTGATGTAAATTGAGTAGTTTATTGAGTATCTACCACGTGTTATGGAAACATATAGTAGCCCCGAATAGTACGTAGACTGCCGGCAATGCCAAATGAAACAGCAAGCTATATCGCCTCAACGCAAATAATACCGGCATATCAAACTTAAGTTATTGTAATCCGCCAGACAGGCGGACGGGTATTATAAGCTGCCGCATCCTAGTGCTTATTATTAGGGGCTTTCACAGTCACCGAATTTATTGTGTTTACTATATTGTAACTTAAGGCGTTAGCTATTATCAACAACTTGAGCACTGAATTAACCGAACTGGATAGATCTCTGTGCGAAACACTTATCAGCAACAACTTCTCTGTAAGATACTATCAAATACCTTGTTTGTCAGACATTAATTCGATTTCAGCTAGAGGCAACTAACATGTTGATCGTTTGCAGTTGGCACTAGATAATTTTGATTCATCTACCATCCTTCAATGCTCAACATATGCGTACACTGCACTTACCCTACGCTATGCATGCCTGATAATCATGCCTACAGCGTGAAAGTGTAATCATGGAGGAACAAAATGAAGAATAAAGCTGTCAGTCGTTTGCGACAGCTTCTACATCAGGAACGAATGTGCTTATTCCGGGTGTTCAGTGAAATCTACCGGTGAATACGTGGAGACTTACAATTATCTAACCAAATATTGCTTAGCCATTCTCATGCATGCAGCACCATTATGAAACTAAGCCGGTAAGCTACCTCAAAGTCAATAGCCCGATGCCGTCAACAACAGAGCCGTTTCGATTGTCGAAGAACCTAGTTAAGCCAATACGCCTTGTAATACAGTCATCTTTCCACACCTCTTATTGGTTCCTAAATACGATTACGTTTTGGACTACACCATACATGACATTTGTTAAGGGGGATTTTGAATATATTCTAGGGTAGGCGATAACCACAATTGTTGGGAAATATGAGAAAAAGTGTTGGATTGACAAACGTCTGTTCCTATGGCCCTAACGCTTTTCTGTCTACCGATGTGGACAAAGCCGTTTGCTATTCATGCTTAATTTCAAAAGCAGCCTGGATGAGATTATCCCAATATGTAAAAGAAATGTTTACATGAGCAGATAATCTGGGTACATACGTGTTAGCTGCCACCAGAACAATTACAACTCACAAAGACCCGCGTAAATCTAAAAACCCGGGAGAGCAAATATATTGCAGTTGTTAAGAGCTATCCAGGTTAGAGTACGGCAACCAGTTTTGTGCTGTTCTATTTCAAACCTATAATCGCACACTCCTTGTTTTTGCTCTGGACGCTTCAGCAAATGTGTATGTTGTGTACATATTTGTAGGGAAGCCGCATTGAGGCGCGTGTTCAATCAGCAAATTTTCGCCTCATCGTCACTGACGCACATATAAGAGCTTACCTGAAACAAGTTAAAGAGCACTCGGGATATTTCACATGCAAAATTGCACCACCTTTCACAAAGGTTTAATCGTTGTGTATGTTCTTTGCTGCAAAATGTAATGCATACACTACATGAAGCATGTGGTGAAAATTATAGACAAAACGAATGCAAAATTCGAGGCAATATGTGGTGAAAGTGAGTAGGTTGTTCAAGTGAATTGCATGCAGGACATACGCGCATAACATACGTGCATCGATTTTGGTATTGCAGGTTTGTTTTCGGATTACCATTTTAGTCCTATTTGCAAAGTTCACGGCGAATGGTGCGTGGTGTTTTGCCCTCATATGTCAATGCCGCAGATATTACTTCGCACTGCAGATCGTTGGCCACAATCTTATACTAAATAGACTGGGTAAGTTGACGACACTCCAATACTTTTAGAAACTCGGAAGTGTGCATCATGAAGCAATAATTTAAAATTTATACTCTCAGGAGATAACTGCAATTTAAAAATTCCGGAAAACTTACTAATGAAATCGTACTGTCATATAACCCTTGTTTTTTATTTCTAGGACTCCTACATGGCCATTGCACATGCCAGCTAGTTGGTCGTCGATGATCAAGTTCGGTGACGCATATTGTTTTTTACGGCAAACATATTCACTACTACTTAACAACAGTGCGCAAACATCAGCAGCGCTAATGCATTGCTGCTAAATGTTATGGGCACAATGCTTTGCAGATGACTAGGTTACAGCCGATTATCTGGAAGGCGTGTTGCTGGAATTGACGGAGGCTGCTTCCAGCAACGCAAATTGTTTCGTGGAGCGTGGCGGAATTTGACAGATATATAAACAAAAGATGCTCTGTTTAACTTTAACATACCCGCCCGTATTCTGGAGTGCGAGACTCTAGTTAAGAAGTCGCGTCCATACACTTCATACAGTGTGGATGTTGATTGCCCACTCCTACCACCAAGATTACAGTTGCGGGAATATTCATCGGTTAATCACCAGGATAAATTTGACCCAGTATACAATATTCGAGTAAGTGCTATTACATACCACATATTATTAGCCTTATTTCTTTATTTCAGACCTCAATGTCAAAGACACATACGGAAGAAACAGGTTTCCATCTTAAAGATGTGTGCAATATGTTTTGAATGGTAATCGTTATTATGTCACAAAAGTCGGGCTTGACCGTCTGACCTCCTTGTTAGTCCGGGTGCACAAACACGTTCATTAGCTTTAGTTGTAAATGAGTTCCATGGAGTAACAGATACTAAAAAACAAGGCATAAATATTTAGCCTATTCCCACAACCAATATGCACTGTGAAAAAGCTTTTCAGCGTTAACATGCTGCTGCGTTGCTATGACGGTATGGGGAAGATGGTAATGCGTATATGAATTTATCACCTGTTATAGATATAGTAGTGCAAGAATCTCTGTGGCAAATCCATCACAGGAAGCGTGCACAATAGCATGTAACCTTTAATGACAAATGTATCGTTACGCTAGGTAAAATGGCGTAGAGTAAATGCAAAGCAGGACATAAGCGGATCTCCATCGGCCTGGGCGAAAGTTTGTTAGATGATTTGTTATAAGATTGTAACAGTTCATCTAGAAATTGTGTATCGTTTTCTGGATTTGTCGCCTCTCTTGCGTATCTAATCTGAAGGACAAGCTGTATAATATATGATGGCGTTCATATAGCTGAGATGTGGGTTGCGTATATCACGTAATTAATAAGCGGATCTGTTTACTGATTCCTTGAATTTTCCCATAATAGGGACGAATTTGAACGCTCTTTAGAAGCTTAAAACTATTGTGAATAAAAGTAATTCCAGTGGATTAATTACCGGTTAGTGCATTCAATGTCGTTGTTCGTAGCAATGTAATAGTAGTTATAGGAAATGTGTCCCGGTGACTAATGAGAAGCGAAAGCCAGTCGCTACGGTAAACAAAAGTGGAAGAATTTTCAGGCGCCCGGACAGAACTGTCATTAACCCCTACGATGGAATAATGGACTGCGTTGCACTGTGCTTTTACGTGGAAGAGATCGACAGGGGTATAAACTGTTAATAATTTTTAAAAAATGTATCGGTAATGAAGGTAATGCGAAAGCATCGATGTGCCGAAAGCATGAATTTAGTGCAAAATTGGAGTAATTTCGTGCACTCATGACGGTCTGCAATTTATTCCACCGGGAAACATTTCGGACGCTCAAATGGCGCCATTCAGAGCGCCTACAATTCGACTGTCGGGCGTTGGTTCCGGAAGTGGAAAACCTAATCTCCGTACAGCATTCTCTTGTAGCTTCCTATTTTAATTTGCTTCCCACAAAAATATTGAGTGTCACTGAAGCGACTGTAGGTACACACCAACCAATGAAGTGAATGCTGGAAAGTCAATTTGAAGTACACGTTGTGTGGATGGATTGCGACGCGCAATCTCAAAGCGGACCGCGATTCCCATTGAAGTGAACCTTGGCCATTCGATCACTAGGACCGTAGCTGATGAAGCAGCAGCAAATTGGGTGTTGCCCGCCTGAAACCACTACACACAAGACGCGTTTCGAGGCCATTACCTCTCATCAGATAGAGATAGCAGGCATCGAAGTGAATGTTACATTTAACGATCGTACCAATAGCATACGCTATACAACAGATGTTTCAACTGTATATGGATTGCCGATTATCCTGTTAATTTTATATAGGCCTTTTTGCATTTATATTCATCTGCCATCTAGTAAAGGTGCAACTCTGCATAGACGCACAGATTACGTAGCCGCACATGTCCAGTTTATAATGGATACCACTTTTTGACTGCGGCTTGCAAATTTAATTATCGTCATTTATATTGCGCGTTTGAGAAATATGGTTTCATTCTTTCTGCGGCCTTAATTTGTGTTTGCTTAACTCAGTGCTTTAAGGACATACCTAATGCTCAATTCATAAGAACACATCAGAAGTCTTTACCTGAATATTTCACTTAGCACAGACGACTGGTTCTCTAACCGATGAAGTATAATTCGTGCAGTCGTGATTCGCTTTCCTACAAAAATTACCAGGCTAACTGCAGGAAGTTTATTTTATGATGTTGACTCATTCTATATTACAGGAGAATTTTATATCGTCCACTTACAAGCAACAAATCATATTTTATAATGCATCTACCACAACTTACCAAAAAATGATGCGTACGCTAACTAGCCACGTTGTCTCCATTATTCTCACTATAATTCTATGTACGCATTTTTGGTGCAGGTTTGCAAACATTATCTAAAGCATAGCAAGTGCCTTGAGAAATTTGAAATCGTGGTTGCAATCCTTTATATCTCTCTTGTGGTCCAAACTTTCGTGCAACGGCATTAAATGTTATCATCACTACGTTAGTATAGATATTGTCGCAAATAATTCTAACCTGAAATCAGTTCTCACAATACGGAAGCATGCTATCCTCAGTCCAGAGAATAAAGTGGTTTTAAAACATATCCTAAACGTCAACGCTCAGTGACTCTTTTCAATATGATCTGGATAAGGTTGTCATTGTGATGATATTGGACAAGCTACTAAAATGCAATTCTTGATACGGAACAATGGTCAAACTGCCGGTGTCACGTTGGCGTTAGTGCATGCTGCGAATAAGAAACCGGAATAAACTTATTCTGCCCACAACAGTCCAAGGAACCTAACAAACTAGATCGTTGCACAGTAAGGTAACGCCTGGAAGATATTTTTACTATTTTGTTAAGGAAAACAATCCAAACCGAATGAGTCAGTTCAAAGTTGACAAGGCTCAGTGCAGGAAAAGCAGTTCATAATGTTGTTTGTATAAGGGTGCATGCGTTATCACCTCAGACAACGCGAATATAGTGGGGTAAGCGATAAATTACATTGTGGTTTCCGGTTTTCTCCAAAGTGACCCGTCGTCAGTTTACTAGTGGACCACGTGGAACAATCCCCAGATGAAAATCGGCAAAGTACAGGGTGAATTAATTTAGCCCCTACTACCGAGAAGAACTCAACTTGTATTCGGTACTCATCAGCTTGATCTTAGAAAATAGCTTCATGTTGATCATGGATGCTGATAAGTAAGAGGACGCCTCTACGACCAGAGGTCGAAAAAATAACATTATAAGCGGAGCGTTAGTTTGCATTGACTTATACTTTCTAACGTCTATACACAAACTCAGGTGGAGCAAGCGGTGTATACGCAGCACACGCGGCATAAAAACACTTTACTTTATTAAGATACTTCACCCATGGGCATCCAATAGCGTTAGGAGCGTCTTTTATTTGTGTACCGTGTGAACATTGGTCTATATGAGATTGAAGCATTCAACATGGGTGCTTTCTAATGGTCGTAATCATATGTCACCAGATCCTGGAGCACGCCGTCCGCAGCCGAAAGTGACCCGTTGCTAAAAAATAGTGATCACATATGCACACACAAAGAAAGCAATAAATTTCTTATATTACTCAGCAGTAGCAAGATTTGAGTTGTAATCCTGAAAATGCCTTCTTCGCAATTTTTCACAAGCTACGTGGCGGAGGTTAGTCCGATAAAGCACCAGACGTTTCACACTCTCTTGGGGCTGGTGCGTTCTGCGCATTTCCTGGGTCCTCTAATGATGATCGAACTAACAACCGCTAAAGGCAAATGCAAACTATCCAGCAGCTTTAAGAACCCAGCCATGGGGGACAATGGCTGGGCTACAAAATTTGTAAACAAACAGGGATAGAGCACGGTTCAACTTCCACGGACAATAAGAGTGGTTAGCCTGCGAAGTGATGACCTCCTCTGGCTAAACTCTATTTCAAAGTCATTAAAAAATAGGAGAAGCTGATTTTAGTTTAAAATATCCTATATCATACATTATTTTGAACAAGGAAATGAGACGAATATTGGCAGATGCTAGTCTTTTGTATTTTCTCGTGAGTAACAATAGAATAACTGGGAAATCCTTTTATATGTATCACACAATATGCACAATATGCACAATCAAGCCAAAGGAATTTATGGTTATGGTCCATGTTGTTAGAAATAAACTCATGGCAACCGCAAGTTGAAAACTTACTGCTTTTGAACACACAAGGTTTAGGCTCATCACGACTGCCCCCCGGTAAATTGCAATATACGTGATTTAGAATGACGCAACAAGATCCAGAACGTCGATATGGGGATTGACCCAGTGTCGAGACGCCAAAATGTGCATGCCTATGGAGGACGCTGGCGGCTTATGCGAGCACATATTGTCGAGGGCGGATTGATTACTTTCGCTCTGAACCCACTTTGATTAGTGCTCGTTCAATCTGGAATCTTAAGCCCGTTTGGTTCTGCCGAGGTAATTGATGCAGCAGTCACACACGAATGTGTAATCCCAAGGTGATTTGGCGCCAAACAGTTCAGCATCCTTTGCTGAAGGTAAGGGAAATGTTCGAGTTCTGTTGATACTTACCGCATCCGCAGCACACTACCTACGCTGAATGGCCTAGACAATGCGTTTGGTTATCCTCTTAGCTGCAGTGTCACCCTTTATTGTATCTCGATGTACACCATTTACTTTGAAAATGCCAACTCCCTTTATTTAGGCGGTCTACCCCGGCAATGTTTGTCTATAGATCGCCTTGGGTATCATTTTCCATAAGCGTCTTAGTGATCATCTCAAACTCCTCAGGCAGGCAGTCTTTTGAGCAGATAAGTCTGGCCCGATTGAATAGGTTTTATTCCAGCGCGCGCTTGTTTGCCAAAAGTGAGAAGCTAGTAAATTGTAGGTATTGGCCCTGCCACGTTGGCTTCATTTATACAGATCGTTTAATCAGCCCATCAAACTTGCGACTCATGCGAATGTCGAGAAATTGAAGACGACATGGGATCCGAATGAAAAACCCACGTTCAGATTGGATTGAACATTATTAACTTGGTCTACTAATATTTCAACCTGCATCTCCGTGGAACCGAATCCAAGATATCAGCTACATACGTTTGAAATACGGCAGCTTTTAATTACATCCACTTTATTTCTACTCAAGCATACACCAATAACCAATAGATATTTTATTGTTCAGTATTTGTTCTGTATAGTTATTTTCCTTTTCCAAATATATATTTTGTGTTTCGTTGTATTTTATTTTTTCATACACTAGTTGCAATTCTGAAAACTCATTCATCCCAGTAGTTCATAGCCTACTTAACACAGGCTATTTAAGAACATCATCAGATCCGCTTCGCCCTATTAGTGCTCGTCAGTGGCGCACATTAACTCTGTCATCTAAGGAGTATCTAAGTCATGACCGCTAGTTGCATATGCCAAATAGTCAGCAGCTTTAGCCACAGAGCTAAGGGATACTTTGGCAGGGCTACATAATTTGTAAAGCTGCAAAATTGTACATATTGTTTACAATTAGTTAAATGTAATTCAATTAATTTTTGTCTCGAATGGTGCATAGATCATTAGAGAACACCTCGATACATATTGTGATTCAAATGCTCAGTGTAACACGCTTTAAACATGCAACCAATGCCCAGATTCCAGCTTAGAAGCTTATGTCAAAGATAATTGGTGTTGTTTATTTTGAATTCATTGAATACCACTTTAAAAATAATGAATTCCGAATTGTCGACTCAACGGAACTCAATTATGTTGAGGACCTTGTTGCACCTAAGTACAAATAATTTTTTAATGTACTGTGTGTTATTTAGAAGGTTTGTGGCAACCTATAATCCATTAGCTTAACAAGAATTTTAGTACATTCCTAGAGCGCCCTGTACAAAGGGTTGTATATTAAATAGTAAAAAATATTTTGCATATCAAAAATGCACTCTTTCAAGCCACACCATGCCGCACTCTTATGTGCCTGTCGGGAAGTATTCATGCGACAAAATTTTCTGTGAGATAAAAAGCAAATGTATGAGTATTATTGGAGAGGTGCTGGGCGGGATTTTGGTTTGTACTTGTCATGTCAATTGGTTGTATTATCTGCCACGGCAAAGTGAAAAAGCATAATTGCGGATTTCTGTGCGCTTGGCCGTTAGAGGGCTTTAAATTATCAAAAGGTTTTGTATGCTACACGCTCAAGTAGAGATACCACACCACCATACAGAGCCGAACTAGTTTCTTAACAGTTCAGCTGCAACAACCGACCGATTAACACAAAAATACTCTCAGGAAACTAAAATTAAATGCAAAGCCCAAACCCAAACCGGATCCTTGGGTGAGGCGTCCGTACAAGGTAAATCGACTCCAATGAATCCTCTATAGTTTGGTATGTTAGGATATCGCAATTCATTTCAGCTAACTGGAATTTTGTACTGCTGCATGTTTGAAAACTATATCCGAAAGATTAGCTCGATCGATAAGCATGGCATGCATCCACTGGAGAATTTCCTAACGCCGTTTGGATTTGTTGCTACTTACCGTTGTAAGAAGCTAATAACCTATCAGCTGCTCATTAATGCACATGACACCTAAGCGCATTGCAGAAATTGATTAATTCCTAACGCTTTGTCTCTTAGATGTTTAAAAACTGGGTTCGGCCCATGTAATGTTTACAGGAAGATGATTCACAATTCATTTGTGTTCTCACATATATTTGGGTGACTGTTTCGGTCGGAAGGTCTCCGTTAAAATTTTCTTCCAATAACTGTCATATATTTGGTTAAAATGTTATCTAGCTGATGCTTTTATTATTCCAAGAACGTTACGCTACTTTTGTTAGTATTTGATCATGCCCTTAGTAGTGTGAATCCTTCTATAGCAAACATGCAAAATGCTTACCTTTAGTTCCTTTTTGAACGCTTAAAATGCCAGACGTAGTTAAACGCTACCACTGCTAACGCGTACTCAGTCAGTAAGAGGAAAATTCACAGCTGTTTATGCACCAAATTTTGTTTCTGCCTGGGAAATTGCAACCAGAGTGACACTCTCAAGTTTTGCTTGGTCTTACAGCAGGTTTGCATACCCCGGAATCAACTAAGTGTACAGGGTTAATTTACTAGTGTCTGTTAAACCGCAAATACGTTGGGTGGTGCTTCGGTATTTCATTTACCATCGTCCGTTGCAGAGAATTGTAAATGACGTGCATATAATAGAAAGGTTATTGACATGCACATTTGTATCTCGTGCATCGAAACCATAAAAACTAGGAAAGCATTGTGAAAAGTTAGTCTATGCTTACGGAATGTATGGTAAATTGGTCGCGTTAAGTCTTGTGGTTTTCCCGATTCTCAATGTTGGGATTCATCTTGCATCCAAAACATGCCTCATCACATATTGGCATCCAATTCTGGATCATGAATCGCAGACGTGAGCGCCCTTATCCCGAACGATTTGGCTTGACTTCCAAAGTTCCCTTGAACTGGTATATGAACAAGTACATCAAATGTCTTGGTTAGTATTCACGAAGAGTCTTAGGTGAAACTTTACCCACACAATATGCTAATGGAGTTAACAGGGCGCAAAATGCATTTAAAATGTTTGAAATTAAGGTATATATGTTTAGGCAATAAATTAATAAGGTGAGAAAAGATGTGGGTCAAAGTTTTTGATAACTAAACAACAAATTGGTTATTAGTTTACCTTAAAAAGTCTATGCAACTAAGTAATATGTGGGTAAATTGTTCCGGTTAGGTGCAAGTCGGTGTAACTTAAGTAATAATGTAAAGCAGCAAAATAACACACACACATTTTAACACCGTAAACGAAATGGTGAATTTATCCCTTAGGTAGTTTAATGTAAGTATGCAAATCTGTCATCTATAAAAATATTAGAATAAGCATTGAAACAAATGGGGCAATTTCAGGTAATAAACATGTGGATTTATGCGGTGGGACAATTTTACGATATTGCGGACAAGTTAGCAATTTACAAGGGCAAGCATAACTTCAACGGAATAATGGCCTACCTTTATAGAAATAAAAACGCCATTTGCCCCTCGGAGGTTAGTGCTGCGATCTTTGAGGATAAACGTTATTCCCTTAACTGTGATCATCGGGCGGTCATTTCATTGATTGTCGAGATATCATACAAATTGACGGCAAATCAGGCAACGAACAAAATGTAGCAGAAAGTTTAGATAGGCAAAAGCGGTTATGATCAGAATACATGTGAGGTTCATGAAGTAGAAACTGCAATGGCCATCAAAAATATGTTTTACTAAAATATTTTTAAATTATACTCTCGGCAAAAGCGATTTAGTTATAGCGGTACGAGAGTTAAGGACAGTAGGGGAAAGTACACTGGTATATCATGATTAATTTTAAAGGAGTTTAGTGAAAACAATGAAACCGCTGAAGCTGGAGAATTAGATTCGCTAAAGCAGTATTATAGATGAAGTAATACAGGTGGGATTTGATAGCTGACTGATAAATTTGACTGCAAGTAAAAAGCGAAGATAGAAATGAGATACATGTGCGTTCCTGGAAAATATTACCTAATAATAAACATTAGACAGACAGTGTGTAGTTATAAGTACTGATGGCGGTTATTAGTAGTCAAAAATGCCTGGGCTCTAAATCTCGTGCATGCGTCACGCTGATAGTTTAAATGGCCGACCAGATTCCCGAGGCAGAAGCACTGTTTCGCGGAATGCAGTACGTCACTTTTCTTGCAAATCTGTCGTGGTGGTGGAGCAGCTAGAATTGACAAACTAATTGCATAAACATTAAAGCTACTAGTAAGCGGCAGCAGGATTGCATAATCAAGCTGGTTATGCCGGCTCCTGCAATTGACCACCTGAGTAAACGCACGTTTTGCCTCCAAGAGTCCGCAACCGAGTTTTCATTTTGGTGCAAACGGATGCCATGGTAACAACTCTGTCAAAAACATCGGAAAGTAGAAACAGTTACTGGAAATTCACGAAATACGTAGAAAACCACGCAAATATACATACGCGTAGCCACAAAATTCTTAACCTTCACCTCTTAATAATCCGACAACTATTTGAACGTTTTCATCGCAGATTTGAAACGTTGTGCCAATGGTGTTGAATTGCTTGCGATGTAGTTCCTGGCATACACAAACTCTGAAAGCAAATATGGGTTCAGTTACGCCGATCAGCTCCATCGAGCTCCGAGTTTCGTTGCCTACCCAAAGCGTATTCAAAGAATTGTCATGCCAATTACACTAGTTGAGCAACGCTGCGGTTCTTCAAACAATTTCTCGTAATAATACATCCGTTATAGTTATATGCAAGATACCATCAAATAATTTGCTGAAGCACTAGCCGATAACATCCCAAAGTCCTCGCTAAGTAACGCTATTCCACGTTATCTTTTAGTGTCCCTTGTTGAACAATTGGAGCGTTACCAGCTTACAAATTTATGTTATTGGAAAAGCACACCTTGTGAAAACAGTGCTCTTGCAACGTTAGCATAATTTTGTAATAGGGAAGTGTGATAATGCAATCTATCAAATGACGGGCAACTACTTCAACTACCTGCAATTTTCCTTTACACGCCGATCATGCACACAATTTGTGCCTCGCTTTGTAGAGAATAAAATACTTATTTGTTTAGTTATTTACTTTTTATACCGTCTGATAGTCACACAGATTTAAGATCCCAATGAATTTTGGACTCGCTGCAGAGGAGGCCGCACAGCAAAAAGAATGATTGACTACGATGTTTCAGAGACCCATTGCAGCAGACTTGTTTTACATAAATTATGGCACTTCCAAAACCAACTTTTCCTTTACGGTTTCCTCCAACTTTTCCAGCAACGGAGTTAAGATTAATACGTGTGGAATGTTAGTCTGTTTATATTTCGCAATTTACAACTGAATCGATTGCGCGGTTATTTCACAAGAGTAGACAAACTGGTAGAACTAAATTTGTTTTTGCTAATGTTCTGCGTAATATTACAATATGGATCGATGCTGAACATCGCTGCTCAATAAAACAGAGGTCGCTATAACCTAAGATCAAATGGTATGCCTTTAAACCAGATCCTTATTTCTTATCGAGCTCTAAATTTTCTTACGCCTTTACGAAAACCTACGGGGAACAAGCGATGCATGGATAGCACCCGCGGCCAAACAATGTAATGTGGTTCGCAGAGATGTTCATCCGCTTGCGCTCTGAGCCTCTTCTATTTGGCTAACAGGATAATTGAGGTCCACAAGAACATTGCTACATTCGAATGCGTACCTGCAAATGTGCCTATTTGTTTACACCAGATAAAGGACCGCGCAAAGTGTAGTTCTCGGCTTCTGAAATAGAACAATACAACAACTTTAGTGGTCGACAGCGCATTGTATTCAGGCCTAGATCATTCGTCTTAACCTATTTGTATTAATGTATAGCGCTTTAAAATATCTCTAGGAACTGCTTTTGCTTACAACCTACTGTGATTTGCCATTGTTCCACAACTCATTATTTATCCTACTGATAAATTGTGGGATTTGAATACTCTGCAGCAGAAAACTCAACATGCACCCACAGTCAGATTTAAACTTATGAGCTAATGCAACTCAACTGCCTCTTCTATTTGATAATAGGAGATTTGTACTTCTACAATAGATTGCTGCAGTTATACTGCAATAGCAAATGGACCTAATCATTTACTTCAGCTTTAGAGAATCGCAAAACACAATCGCTGTCCGCATATGAAATATAACAACTACATCAACTTTAGTTGATACTTGCGCATGGATCATTCGTTTTTACTTTATGGTATAATTGCATAGCGTTATTTACTCTATAAAGAAAATGCTAACTTTGCAACATACTGTTCGTCGCAATTGTTCCCCTTCCATTAGATGGCCTGCTGTTGAATTCTGTAGACTGCTGTTGCTAAGAAGTAAGTTGTGCATTTATGTTTTTTGCAAACGTCTAGGGCTTTTGCATAATAACTATTATTTAATACTTTAATATTTTTCTTCTTCATCGTGGTGAACATTTATTCTAAATTTTACGCACGCTATGCGTGTTAAATAAAATGGTCATGAGAAATATCGCAGTTATTGTGTTTCCTCAACAAAAAATTAAAGGCAATTTTGGGATCGCAGTGCAAAAGCACGCAGGTCAAAGCCAAATATCCAAACATTGTCTTTAGAAGATTAAAGGAAACATTCTGCACCTCTGAGAAACTGGTTAATGAATTGATCAACCACGTAAGCTTTGCTTCAAAATTTGGCTTGTCCACACAGGTTTATTGCTCGAGTGAAACTCTTAAACAGATGCGGTAATTATAGGGCATTTCAATTGATGAAGACTGTGTGCATCTACATTTATTGTAAAAGGATTAAACATAAGGAGCTGATGGTTAGCGTTAAGACTTTAGATTTGTTTGCGGCTACCGAAACCTGCTTGACGCAGAGGCATATATTACTGGATTAATGTCTGGCTATTTAGAGTACGGAGTAGATAGAACTGGACAGCAAGCTGTTGGTGGCATTATTGTCCTCATCAAGAGCCAGTATGAAAGTTGCGAAGTCTCATTAGGTATAAAATTAATATCATTTTATTAGCATGCGAGGCAGACTTGTAATAATAATCTCCGTGTACGTCGTCTACCCACTACGGGAGTAAAGAATACGGAACTTTTACTTTAACCAACAGCGCAGTATTTGTGATAACTGAGCAGTGATCACTCCAACATGCAGATTAAACGCCACCTATGAAACCGTGTTAATGTTATAGAACTAAAGTGTAACATTGTCGCATGAAACGGCATTTTCTTTTTTGTCTACCTACAAGCAAGCTTCCTGGTTAGGCTCAGTCAACTCTAGAAATTGCGTTATCCGAGTATGGACATTGTCTAAGGTGCAAGGTATGGTTACTATACGCAAGGAGATTATTATCTTATCACCATCTCTTTAAATAATACTATGCTTCAAGCATAGCACCTTAGTCGCATCGACCTAAATCCGATTAGAACTGGAACGCTGCAGCTTAATTACGTTCCTGATTTGGATCAGTCCACAAGAGAACAAGGATGGAGCTAAGTTAAGAGCGTGAGTATTCAGCTGTTAGACGGATTTGCCCCATTGCAACATAGGAAACACACTAATAAGGGTAAGTGGCGGCGCTGCAAAAGCGATCATGTGAAATAGAGGCATACCTGTTCATATAATAAGTTTCACGGATCAAATGGATTTAACCATTAAATGCGTTATCCGAAATAATGCAATGATAAATTAAAATGGCATGGACAAGCCAATCGTTGCAGTATTGTAAGGCTTGTCTAATCTATGAAATCATAAATCGTTGTAGTATAGATTTGTTCAGTACAGGCCTTCTTAATGGCAGGAAGTGTGTAATATACTAGCTAATCACATTAGTCGTGCCACAGAGGATATTCCTTAACCAATGTTACTGGATCTACATTGCATTTTATTATATATTAAGCAAAATGTGGTGTTTAAGGTATATTTAATGCAAAGGTTCCACCTGCTATTTAGTCACTGAGAAATGGCTAGGCGGTTCAGAAAAACAAACTATTCAATTATTGCACTAACCCGTAATTACGGCTGAACAGTGTCAGTAATATTTGATTAGAATGTTCTTATTTGAGCGTAAGATGCACGTAGGATATCAATCGAAATTCTAAGAACGAAAATGCCCATTGATCTTGAAATTTACATTTTATGGAAAGTAACATTCCACCCGTACTAATTTGGACAATGAGTTTCATATAATATGCATTTCACAAATTACTACGACATAAAATTGGCAACGGTTCCTAAAGATATTAAACACAAGTTCAACGAATGCTTAATAGCATATGTTTATAAATTTGGCTTTTGAAACCAAACCTACCTTGTGCACGTAAATAGTGATAACGATTGCAGGAAACCGCCTTCATAATTTGTAACATCATAGCCGAAATATCGCCACATCAGCTGCGTGTAATGCGTAGGTCAGTAAAACAGACATTACATATAAATTTTCTTCATGTCATCGCTATGTCACCTAAATACACAGCTGCGTTTATTATCACTAATTTGCCATCACGTTTGGTTTCCGCAAGTATTAAAGTCCAACATCAGACTTTCGTAATGTGACAATACTGTAAGGGCATACAAATCCCTTACTATTTTAAGTAATTTTCACCAATCGCAAATTGCAATGCCAAGGTAAGGATACATTTAGCAGTGTTGACAACTGCGAAATCGATGTCATGAAGAAGAACAAAAGGTTAGCTTTTACATTATTTCGCAGTTGGCTAATTGCGCAATGTGTAATACCAGCTGATTCAAGAGATACTCTGAGTTAGCATGGAGTGACTACTCAATTTGTAATAACTCTTAGGTATTCTTAGGTACTCTGACGGTACTCTTAATCTTAGGTACTGTTACGTATTGGAAAGTACCAAGGTTACATCGGCCACCTTTTGATGCATTACATTCCTAGCCTTGACTCATCTGCACATCGACTAATGGTCAACATAATGAGAATAAAATTAAACACACTGTACCGACCACCAACCACAAGACGTTTAGCACGATAATACCTGCCTCCGCCCAGGCATTCCCAATGACCGAGGTAACTATTAAAAATGATCTATACTCCTTTGTACCACAACACAGCACAATATGAATTCTTAAGTTTTCTTTGCGCTAAGCCTGCACTATTATTTCATCACATCTTTGACTTATAACAAGCTAGTGTGGGTTGATTGACAAACACATTTTTGAAAGCAATAACCTTATGTTACTTGCCAATGGATTTGCTATTAAGCTGTTCACTTTATATTTTTCAGTGTTTGATATTAATAAGCTTTATCGCGCTAAAAGCGGACGGGTGCCCATGGGCCGATTGCCGTTGGCACTGTCAGAACGCGCGACGAAAATGGACAGGTTGCAGCTGCGTATCAGGCGCCTGCAAATGGTTGCAACTATTCAGATGGTGTAATAGAAGATGTAACCAGAGTCATCCGGTGCGTGAAAGATAAGGCACCCCAAACAGTTGTTTAAATGCCATTTTAAGTCAGACAATTGCTACCAATTTGCTTTTCGGCTTCTTTTTGCACACAGGCTCTAAAAGTTTTTTTGCACTAAAATACAACGCTCCAGCGCTTCGGGAGATTAATGGCTTCTTTGCAATGCTCTGTTACTACGCAAATGTAGTTCACAAACATTCCACATTCTGCTGGACAAAATCTCTACTGCCTCTTCCCACCACAAAATATGTTGTACGAACGGCAGTATTACCCTGAAAATAAAATGCTAATAGCATAACCGTTACAGCAGTATTAAAGTGCAGAGCACAAAATTCTTTTAACGTGAAATAGTAATCAAAAGCAGCACGGTACTGCAATGTGAATATTACGTCGCTTGATTAATGGAACCTCATGCATGATAGTTTAACTATGCGTAGGCCATAAATGATAAAGCATGACTGCTTGCGCTTTCTCCTCTTACTGACTGAGAATGTTTCTACAGCGGAAGCGTTCAACTGCGTCTGACATTTTAAGCGTTCAATCAGGAACGAACTTAAGCATCTTGTATATTTGCTATAGAAGGAGGCACACTGGCAAGTGCATGAAGAAATACTGACAAAAAAGCATAACTCCACTAAGATATTAAAAGCAGATGCGTGATAATGGTGGAACCAAGTATGTTGGGATACTTAGTAAAATAAACTTGTAAAAAACGCTTGCAGGCGAGGAAACGGTACCCATCACTAAGTGAGAAATCAGGTCGTGATTTTCGGTTTAAATGCAAGCAAATAAAAGATGAATGACATACTTGTAATTATTAAAAGTGCTGAACCCAGAGGTTTTAGCGCGTGCAAGGCAAAGCGTTGCGAATTCTCCCATCTTGCAGCAGCGTTATCTCCGCGCAGGCTATATTAAAGCGCAGCTGTTAGTTCCTTAGGTTCTCATAATGATGAGTAGCAACAAATTGCTAGGAACTGAGAGGCATTTCTTGGCGTGAAATAAATCCTATAGGGTATAAAAGCAATGCTTACCGATCGAGTTAATCTTTCGGAGGTTGGTCTCCCACGTACAGCATTACATATATCCAGTTAGCTGAAAACCATTGTGATATTATAGACAACCATGCTATAGTGGATGCATCGGAGTTGCTTAGCTTTGTACAGACGCCTCTTCTGACGAAATAGTTTATGTTTGGGCCGTGCATTTGATTGTCGCATCCTGAGCTCTGTTTGTGATTGTCGGTCCATTGCCCCGTCGGAATCGTTAGGAAACTGGTTCTGTTGCATGTGCTTGTGTTGGTTGCTCTACCGTTGGGTGTACTTCACGAGCCTGTTTGTCACTTCAACGAGTTCTCACAGGAAACCCCACAGAAATCGTCAAACATGGTTTTCGCTTAAGCATAGCGGTGACGACAACCGATTTGCATGGCGTGTCAAAACCAGTCATACCGACCATATCACAAATAATATTCATGTATTTGCTTTGTATGCTGCAGAAAATTAGGTTGCATAAAAACGTCTCGACAGTCACATGACGGTGCAGCCTGACCAGGTCTGAAAGCTTGCTGTTTTGAGGTTCAAACTTCCATTAATGGTTAGTATAGCACGTCTTTGTGCAGCAAACTTCAGTAATATACCACTTCTCTTGCTAATATAATGCTCTTCCGGACTCTCTAGGATCGAGTTTGCGTAACCTTGTTTGGCGGCCTCAGATTAAGTATAACCAAGCTATGTAAAAATACCAGGATATATAAAGTAAAATTAAGGCGGTCATTAAGCGTGTTGGCACCATCAGGTCTTTTTGGCGCCGACGGTTGTGCAACAAAACCTTTCTACACATAAGTTGCCTTGCTGGTTGCGAAAACTTACCTATACCGCCAGATGTTATATTTTCCTCCTCATTGCTGAATCAGCTATTGTCCCCGACAAAGTAATGTGGAAAGTACGGTATTCCATATTACAAAGTCGCATATGAGCCATCTAAATCACACACTGTAACTCCGCAACCTCCATACCATCTTTGCGCTTGGCTTTATTAACGTTCTCACTGGAATTAAATTCTGATGAGATCATGATTCCGCATCTTAATATTTCGAATGCATAATGCGGTGAATACAAAATAAATGGTATCATCTTTTTCTAGCATTTGCTTTGAAGCTAAAAAATGGGCAGTGGGTGCATGTCAAACGTGTCTAACACAAAGGATCTCAATAACAATATTTATGGAGATGTCCTCTAATCGTCTAGGTACCATCTGAGATGCACCATATATTGGTAGGAAGAGCAGTTAATGTTGATATTATATATAGATGCTTCTTTGCAAGAAATTAAACATTATTCTTAGGTTTGCGCAATGCATTTGTCATCATTTTTGGAGTAACTGGTCACTTTCAGATGCGGACGGCGAGTTTGTATTGCGTGTTTCAGGATCTGGTGAATATCATTACGACCATTCGAATCAACTGATATCCAGTGCTTAAAGACCTATGTTCAAATCGATAGACAAATAGAAGTGGATCCTAACGCTCCTGGATGCCTATTGTTGAAGTATCCTGAGTGAAGTAAAGTCTTGTTTGTGCCGCGTGTGCCACAATTACATCGCGTGCTCCACGTAAGTTGGTGTATAGGCGTGTAGAATTTATAAGTCAATACGAACCAACGCTTTGCGTAGAATGTTGTTTAATCGATATCGGGTTGTAGAGGCGTTATTTTACTTATCAGCAGCCATGATCAACATGGACCTAATTTCCAAGGTCACGCTGATGAGTAGCGAATGAATATTGATTTCTTCTAGGTTGTATGGGCTAATTAAAAACACTTTGTACTTGGACGAATATCATCCCGAGTTTGTCCCACGTGGTCCAAAAGTGAACTGACAACGGGTCAAGTTTGAATGAACCGGATACCACACTGCCATGTATCGTTTACCCCATTATGTGTGCGTCCTCTTAGGCAATAACTCATGCACCGTTTTTCCAACAACGTGTTTAACCGCTTTCCTTTCAGTGAGCCCTGGCAACATTGAACTCCATCTCATTCCGTTTGGAGAGTTCTCCCCTAACAAGCAAATAAACGGATCTTCCAGCTGTAAAATTATGTGCAATGATCTAGGCAATTGGATGGAATCCTTGAATTGTTATGAGCAGAAGACACATTTTTCGGGATTTTGATTAGTAGCCTGCACCAATGCCCGCGTGACACCGGCAGGTTTTTGGAGCATGACCAGTTATTTGTATCACAAAGTGGCAATTAAGTAGCTTGTCCACTAACTTCTTTTCGGTGCTACGCACAATCAGCAGGATTTATTTGTAAATCTGGGATAGTTTTTATCCCAAATGTTCACACGTTACATAGCACAGCCAATGAGTAAAAGAGCCAAACGTTTGCCTTTTTTAGCTACTCAGTGACGCGCATTCCCTCAGGCGTCAAACGAGGATCGAATGCATGACCACCTGAGAGAAGCCAACTAGCCAGCAACTTAAGCCAATGAGACATGTGGGACTTTGGCTGGGCTACATAATTTGCTAAATAACTAGGATATAGCACCACGGATCTACCCGTGTCAATTGCAGTGGTTACCCAGCGAGTTGAGGACGTCTTCCCACTAGACGCTATATCCATAACATTTAACAGTAGAAGAAGCAAAGTTTATTTTAAAATAATCACGTACTGCAGGAGTATTGTTAATATTCTGGTAAGGCCTTCATCCCAATAGTTCACAAGCTACATAGCAGAAACTATCCCGGCAAACCGTCAGACGCGTTTCGCCTTATAGGTGCATGCTTGTGACGCGCATTTTCTCCGTCCTCTAAGGAGGATCTAACCCATGAACACTAGAGGCAAATGCCAACTAGCCAGCAGCTTAAGCTACTGAGCCATGGGGGCGTTGGCTTTGCTACCTAATTTGCAAACTAACTAACATTTACCACTAACTGTCTACTACTGTCAATGAGAATATTAAGCCTGCATCTTAATGGCATCCTCTCACTAGACGCTATAACCATAGCATATAAAACTAGGGTAGGCTATTATTATCCTTCATGTCCCAATAGTAGCGGGATTATAGTTATAGTTCTTTATAAGTATTTCCTCCTAATATTTCACAAGCTACATGGTAGATCCTAGTCGGGAAAAGCGCCAGACGGGTTTCACCTCATCGAGACTCCTTATTGGCGTGCCTTCATCAGGCCTCTAATGAGTGAACCAATTACCCTTGGAGACGTATGCGAAGTAGTCAACATCTTCAGCAACTGAGCCAAGGGGACGTTTGCTGGGGCACAAAATTTTCAAAGTAACTGGGATACAGCAACACCTATCTACCACTGTGTCTGGCAGTGGTAATCCCAAGTGGTTATGACCTCCTCTCGCTAGAAGCTGTAGCTATAGCATTTGCAAACAGAAGAGGCTAATTTTATCCTCTGTTACTTACGATAAGCAGGATTTCAGTTATAATTATGATAAGACCAATAAGACCGAGAAATCCCATGTTACATAGCAGAGCATACTTGGGAAAAGCGCCATACGGGTTTTGCTTTTTTAACGCTCGTTAGTGGCGCGCATTTCCTCGGTCCTATAAGTAGGATCGAACCCATCTCCGCCAAAGGCGGATGCTAACTATCCAGCAGCTTAAGCCACTAAGCCACAGGAGACGTTGTCTGGGCTGCGTAATTTGCCACATTAATTTGGTAAAGCACAACCTATCTACAACTGGCACTATAGTGTTTATCATGCGAGGTAATGACCTCCTCCCTCCAGATGCTATATCAATAGCATTTCAGTGGAACATTGGAACATTGTATTTATTGGGAATCAAAGCTCGAGCTTTACATGACCCATAGGGTAAAAAGAGTTTGGGTCGGGTATAATCAAAGGCCAAGCAAACTTATATCGGGTTGGACTTGCGTGTTAGCCGCATCTTCATAGGGCTTATGCGGTATTTCAACTGCATGCATGCCGTCTCAAAGCGTGACATCTCACCAGTCCTCCGAAACGGCTTTGGTAAAGAAGTAGGTAAAAGGAATAAGAAAGAAATTCCATCCAGTAGAATGTAGTTATATTGGGGAATATTGTGTATAACTCGGCCAGATGACAGTCCAGGTGGGTCTTAAAGTCTGCCACTATGGGTGCCAAGACTAAATCGGTAGGCAGAGCATTCCATGGTCCGCAGATGCACAAAGCGAAGTAGTGTCATATGCAGTTCAGCCGACTGTGCTGATGTGTGAGCCTCAGTGGGTGGCCACGTAGGTGGGAGCACGATGGGTGCAATGTGAGTAGGTGGCGACAGGGATGTGCAGGGTTGGATATAATAATAAATATAAGAAGCAAGTCACTCCGTAGACGTCGGTGCTTAAGCGTGTAGAGGCCCAGGCACTGAAGTTGTTGTGGATAAACCAAGGTGCTTGAGATCTCAGACCAGTTTGGTTGCTCGACGTCGTGGGGTTTCGAGAATGCGTTGGTCCTTCAACAACCAAGGGCTCCAAGCCTGAATAGCGAACTCCAAGTGGGGTTTAAGCAAAGCGTTGAGGAGGAGGCGGAAATTGCTGGGTCAGTTTGGCCGAGGGCAAGTTTCAGCAACCCGACCATGCGGTTAGCAGCAGCAGCCGCTTTCCGGCAGGAAGCGGATACGGAAAGACTCGTCTGGGTAATGACACACAAGTCTCTTTTCGGCTAAAGGGATCTGGAGGGTAGATGCTCCCGGGTAATATGCAGGAGAACAAGCGGAATGGCGGGTAGAAAGCACCTGACATTTCGAAGCGTTAAATGAAAAGTTGTTTTGTATGGACCAATTATGTAGACGGTGGAAGTCCGTCTGAAGTGCGTGGGCATAATCCGGAAGAGTAACTGTACGCCACAGCATCGCGTCATCCGCATACAACAGCAGCGAAGTCTCCCCTTGCGTTGTGACGTCATCAATAAGGGCTAATAAGTGGTGCGGTCCAAGAACAGGTCCCCGTGGAACTCCACTAGTGGCAAGGATGCGGGGATATAACGCTCCGTCGACGAATACTCGCGAGGTACGGTTTTGAAGGTAGTTCCTGATCCAGTCAATCAAGGCCCCTGAAACGTCGTAAGACAACATTTTCTGCAGTGGAATCGTGTGGTCGACCTTTGCGAAGACTTTGGCGAAATCCAGGATTATAACATGCGTTTCTAGGCCACAGTCGGCAGTAGCCGTCCAGCTGTCCCCGACAAGTAGCAGGTTACTCGGGCATGACCTTTGACGCCGGAAACCGTGATGGCAATCAGAAAGCAGTTTCTGGGACTCCATGTAGTCCATTAAAGCGTCTGCGACGATCGATTCCATCAATGTGAGATCGTAGATAGCAGAGTTATCGGTCTGCAATTGGCCGGATCTTTGTGAGTACCGCCTTTGTAGATTGGTGTAATAATCCCACACTTCCAACCATTGGGAACTTTACCTTGCAAAAAAGGTGCGTGAACAGCTCCGCTAGGTGTAAAGCTAGAGCTGCAGTGCACGCTCGCAAGAGCCCTGGGTGGAAACCATCAGCGCCAGGCGAGACCGTTAGCCGCTGGGTTTTAAGTTTCGCCAGGACCTTCTCCGGAGTGAATTGGAGAGTCGTCAGAGAAGTTGAGGGAGTAACCGAAGAAGGTACCGTCGTTGTGTGCATTTATGGAACGGAGAATGTGGATGCGTCCTGCTGGCGCAGGACTTTTGCTGCCACCTTAGCTGATTCCGTGAGCCCTGTGGGGTCGTCAATGCGGTGACACCGTGCTTGACTTCTCGAAGACTGTTGACGTGAATACAAGTCTTTGGGATTGGATGAAAATTTACTCATAAGCCGACGCTGATGCCCACTGGTGTCTTCTAGTACAAGATGGACGCATTGGTTACGGATGGATCAGTAATATTCCCACTGAGTGGCCGTTGGATGGGAGCGATATTTTCTCCATGCCGTGTTCCTTGAGGCAATCCATTTCCATGTAGGACTTCGGATGAGTGCTGGGCGTCTCTTCCCCATGGAAACATCTTTGTATATCATCGTAGTAGAACAGAGTTTAGGTAGGGTAAGGCAACTGCTTGACCACACGCTGTCGGCACTCTGTTGGGGCTCGGGTGACCAGTTGTTAGCGGCAATGAGATGGTACAACTTTACATAATCCGTCCAGCGTTTGGTATAAGTTGGCGTGCTGACGAGTTTTTCGACGAAGCATATTAAATCGAAACGGAGGACGCAGTGGTTGCTAAACCCCAAAGGAACATTATACTAATCGCGCTCAACCATCAGTGCTTCTTAGTGAGGACGAGCTCTAGCAGGGTTGGTTGGTTGTTGGATCAGATCTGGTCGGCTGCTACGTGTAGTTGTACAACCTGGCCGTGTGAAGAAGAGCGATAAGGCCTAATGCAAAAGGAGTAAGTAGACGGGACAGAGTGAAATAGAGTGGGCAGGTTGAAATCACCCATGATAAGAAATTGTGTGCGCTTGTGGGATAGCAGAAGGTGGACGTCGTGTATTAGTCGTGCATCCTTCTCGGGAGAGCTGCTTGGGGGCGGTAAATGATACCAAGCCAGCTGGAGTGTTTGGCGGTTAGTAAGACTTCGCACCACATGGTGTCTGGAGACTGGATGGCAGTGTTTGTTAACATGCTGCAACAGAGAGCAATGGCATAGTAGAGTGCGACACCACCACCTGGGGTTGCGCGGTCAGAGCGAAGAAATGACATGTGAGGAAGTTGGATTTCACCGTAGGTTATGTTGCCGGAGAGCCGCGTTTCCGTTATGGATATTAGATCCGCTGGTGTTAACAGAAGCCGGGATTGGAGCTCCGGAAGTTTAGACATGAGGCCCTGTGCTTTCGTGTATATACAGGTAAAGCCCGTTTGAGTAAAGAGCGCGGGGTAACTAGGGTGCTGCCGGTCAGCAGATGACCGGCAGTGCACCGTATTTGTTTAGAGGAGTGGAGCCGCTAAGGTTCCAAGTTGGGGAAGCAAGGTGTAGGTCTTCGAAGCACAGAAGGGTGCTAGCGGCTGAGTCGTCGAAAGACTGAAGGTTGGAATGTGTAAGTGATTAAATTACTCCGAGCCATGAGGCAGGTTGTTCGGTGATGGACCGTCTGAGGACGATTTGGTCAGTGTGTCGGTGCCGAGTTGGCGGCTGCTATTGGTCTGTGGGGAGCTGTGCGACCCGGTACCAAGTGCCCATCAGGAAGCAGACGCATATCTGGTGTTGCTCGTCATTTATTAGCATACCAGATAGTGAGGGCATCAGTTGCCATGCTAACGGTGAGGAATGTCACTTTCAGGAGGTGGGGCTGTTCCTGTATAGCTTGCTGGACAAGGTAGGCGGTGAACCTCTGTTGTGATTCCGTTGATAATATTTAGTGTCTGCTGAAGGAACCGCCAATGATTACAGTCATGCTGTTGTCGTTGTTGTAAGGAAGCGTCAAGGGCATGCAGGTCCGGGACGCCGTGCACGATGACGGAACATGTTTGAGTGGGTGGCGTCAGTTGTTGTCTGCGCAGCGCGCTTAGACCAAGGGGTGTAGGGGAAGGTAGGAATTTGGTAAATGCCGAGAGACGCATTGTTTCGGAGTAGGTGTGCTGACAACAGGACATCCCGCAAAGCCGGGCTTGGCTGCAAGTCAACACGCATAAGGCTTGGCTTACCAGAGCTCGGAGATGAAGTGTGGCAAGTCAGTCTTGTGAGACTAATGGGTTTTGTTTCAGTGCGATTTAACGTGGTACAGTTTGAGCTCCACATAGTGGAATCATGAGAATGTCTATTCTGAAGATGCTGGTCGTTCGACTCGGGCGCGTTTGTATATACGACAGAATTAGGAGTAGGGCTACTCTTTATTCGATTAGACGAACAAGGATGTGGAGTCGTAGGCAAGCTTACATGTTGAGAGGGCCTACATCGGAAGCATTGGTCGTCTGCGGGTGTTGGGCAGACCAGGAGAAGGTAACGGTGAGACGGTACGTGCTTCACGGCGTTTAGGAGGTGGCTATCGTCGTTTGGCTAGACCGTCGAATTTCGGAAACCAGAAGTGACTATATTTATTTTATTTTACTCACGAGTAACCGGATTTCCATTATAATGCGTATAAATATTTCTTCCTTATTTTTCACAAGCTACATACAAAGCGAAGTCCGGAAAATGGCCAGACGCTTTTTGCCCTATCAGGGCTGGTTAGAAGCGCGCACTACTTCGGTCCTAGGTGTTGGTTTGATCCCATGACCAGTAGAGGCAGAAGAAAATTAGCCGGCAGCTTAAGTCACTGAGTCATTGCGGACATTCACTGAGCTATATATTTTGCTAAATAAATGGGGTATAGCACCACGTTTGTTCCATCGTAACTGACAGTTGTTAGCCTACGAGGTGCTGACCTCCTCACTCTGAACGCTTTATCCATTTCATTTGAAATTAGAAGAGGCTACTTTTAGTTTATATTAACCACGGTTAGCAATATATTTTATAAATCTGTTAAGACATTTATCCAAAAAGTACCAAGGATACATGGCGGAGACTAGTCCGGAAAGGCGTAAGAAGCCTTTCACCCTAATTGGGCCTGCCCGTGTCGCGCATTCACTCGGTCCTCTAAGGATGACCAAACATTGACCGCCAGAAACGGAGGCCAACCAGACAGCAGCTTACGCCGCTGAGCCATGGGGCACGTTTTCTGGGATATATTATGTAAAAAACTGGGATATAGCAACAAGTATATACCAAGGTTACGGAAAGTGTTAACCGTACGATTTGATTGACTCCTTTAAATAGACCCTACATCTATAGCATTTGGTATAAGAATAGGCAGCTTTCATGTTTTATAAAATATTTTACAGCATTATATTTACATTTTTGATAGGGTTTAACCAAATATTTCAAAGCAAAATAGCGTAGCCTAGTCCGGAAAATCGCCAGAGACGTTTCGACCTATTTGAGCTTACCAGTGGTGCCCATTCCTTCCGTCCCCTAAAGAAGATCGAACCCGTGACCGCTAGAGGCAAATGCCAACAATGCAGCATATAAAGCCACTGAGCCAAGGGGACTTCGGCTGGGAAACAAACATTGAAAACTAAATGGGATATAGCACCATAGTTCTACCACGGTCACTGAGAGGGACAAGCCTCCGGGATGATTGACTCCACTAACCAAACGATATATTTATAGCATTTGAAATTAGAAGTGGCTCTTATTTATTTTTATACTACTCACGCTTAGCAGGATTTCCGTTATAAGTATGATAAGTGTATCATCATTATTGTTAACAAGATAAAGAGCAGAGCCTAGTCCGAAAAGCGGCAGCCGCGTTTTGCAATAATATGGCTAATCAGTTGCGCGCATTTACTCGCTCCTAAAAGGAGGATCAAACCCGTGACCGCTAGAGGCAGATGTCAACAAGCCAGCAGCTTAAGCCACTGAGCCATGGGGGACATCGACTACGCTAAATATTTTGCAAACTAGGCAGGACATAACAACACCTATTTATTACTGTCACCGACAGTGATTAACCCGCTAGGTGATGACTTCATCTCACTAGACGCTATATATATATATGGCTTTTGAAAATAGAAGAGGCTACGTTATTTTATAAAACTTAAGAGTATCAGGATTTTAGTTAAAACTCTCATAAGGCTTTTGTCCCAGTAATTCGTACGATATATACAGATCCTAGCAGGGGAAGGAGCCAGACGGGGTTAGCTCTAACGGGGCTCGTGAGTGGCGCGCTTTCCCTTGGTCCTCAAAGTTGTATCTATCCCGCGACCGCTAGAGGCAGATGCCAACTAGCCAGCAGTTAGCCACTGAGCCATGGGGACAATGGCTGCACTACGCAATTTCCAAACTAACTGGAACATAGCACCACCTGTCTACAACTGCCACTGAGAATGTTGGCCTGTGAGAAGAAAACGTCCTCCTAATAGACGCTATATCTTTTGACTTTGAAACTAGGAGAGACTATTTTTATTTTATAGGACTTAAAGATAGCAGCATATTAGTTATAAACTGGATAATTATTTCATCCTAATATTTCACAAGCCACATGGTAGATGCTAGTCCGGAAAAGCACCGGCTGTCTTTCGCGCTATTGATTCTCGTCAGTGGCTCGCAGTCCCTCGGTCCTGTAAGGAAGATCGAACCCATGAGCGCTGGAGGCAGAGGCCTGCTCTCCATAATCACTGGTCACTGAGCTACTTGGGGCGTTGTCTAGGCTACATAATTGGCAATCTCACTTTGGTGTACAACTCATATATACAACTGTCACTGACGATATTTAGCAATACAGGCTTTGACTTCTTCTCAATAGTCGCCATATCCATTATATGTAAAACTTTGGTATGTTACCTTTATTTCATAATTTTTAAGATTATTAGGATTTGATGGCTACTTCTGATGAGGTTTCTGTCCCAAAAGTGCACAAGCTACATACCCGAAACATACCGCTAGACTGCAGACGCCTTTCGCACTATTAGAGCACGTTATTTGCGCGAATTCATTCGGTAATCTATGGATGATCAGACCCATGACCGCTAGAGGCAAATGCCATTCAGCCAGCAGCATAAACAATTGAGCCATAGGGGACGTGTTCTTGACTGCATAATTTCCAACTAACTGGGATATGGCTTCACCTATCTACCACTGCCTCTGATATTGGTTAGCCTGCGAGGTGATATCTTGTCCCAATAGAAGCTATATATAGCAGTTGAAACTAGGAGATGCTACATATTTATATTGTTCAAGAGTAGCAGGATTTTAGTTATAATTATGATAATGCTTTCATCCCAATAGTTCACAAGTTACATAGCATAGCCCGGTCCGAAACGGCGCCGGACGCATTTCGCCCTATGATGTCTCGTTATTGGCGCATTTCCTCGGTCCTCAAAAAAGGTTTGAACACATGACCGCTAGAGGCAGATGCTAACTAGCTAGCAGCTTAAGCCTCTGAGCCATGGGGAATGTTGGCAGGGCTACATAATTTACAAACTAACTTGCATATATCACCGCATATCTACCATTACCACTGACATTTTCAAATAAATAAATAAATTTTATATTCTCCGTAATACGAGACACACTTGTGACGGCGCGATAAAAATACGCGTACAAGCGTAGCATTTTAGGAAGAGTAAAACATTAATATTAATGAAAGGTATAACCGAAATATGTATTCCATACCAGTGAGCATTTTGCCAGGTACTAGTCCGATCAAGGAACGTGATGGTGCTGTGGCGCGTAAAAATTAGTTACAATTATTGAGCAAATATACATGTTGTGCGTGATTTTGCCAGATATTAATCCACGAGCTGAGGAGCACAAGCAAGACTTTGGTACAGTCGAAGACCATTATTAAATTGGAATGTTCCCTGATCCATTAAATCAATCTTCATAGCAAAATCCGTTGAACAAGTTGTACGTAGAAGGCTGAAGATTGCGTCATTGTGAAATGTTCAGCTGTGACCTTATTCTGTGGTAAATCACATCCGCCACGTTGCAGTGTTGTTAAGCAGATATTTGTGGCTTTTTATTGGGAGAACGCTTGGCAGACGTAAACCCACCACGTCCTGGGACACTGCCGTAGATTCATTTGAACAATAGTGCTAGCCGGCGATGCATCGTACAGACCGATTGTGCACTCTATTATTTGCAGTCCGTTAGTAGCCAAGTTTCTTCATTGTTTGACCGTTTGGCTTGATATTGTTTCTCCAGTAGTCCATGAAACTGGTCACTGATGCAAAAGTCGCAGAGTTGATTGATAAATGGTGCAGGTGATTAAACGCATTGTTATTAGCGGCTGGCGTTTGCTGGTATATGCTTATCCGGTTCGCAGCCGTGTCCAGTTATACATGCTAGACTTGTCAGGAAGGTGGTGAGTGCATTTGTTCCATTTGGCTGAATACGTCCATAACAACCGTAATGGTCATTCATTTGTCCAAAGCTGGATCAGTACGAGTTTCTTACTCCGCAAAATCAAATCGGAATTCCTTTAAATATAAGTAGGTATAAGTGTCTCCATTATCAGGTGAAAACTTCATGAAAAGCCATTGGGAAAGCCATTTATACTAGCGTAAAGCTGTCCGTGAAATAACATCAGAAAAAGCTCTTATTGAATGGAGAATCGGATAGTTCGTGGAAGTGAGGGTAATCAAGCCAAAGTTGTCTGTCTTCGGTTGTGGAGCAGGGGATCCATGTAAATATATTAATCCAGGTGGTTAATTGTTATACTCTGAGTAGAATGCGAGCCAAACCCATTTGTTTGGACTCAGTGAACTTGGCGTCTCCAGAATTGTATAAAGAACTCCATTTCAAACGAGGGGTGGGTTCTTCATCTCCCGTAGAAAGGATCAAGTGTTTAAGCCAGCTGGCTATTGATAATGGGTTGGCCAGTCCAAGTGGATAGGCCTTCATGTTTTGGCCGATGTAACTAAGGAAATCTCGGGAAAATAAGGGCAACGGAGAAGTGGCAGCCAAACAGCAGACGGCAATAATCAAAAAGCAATATCGAAAGACCGGTGGCGCTCAACGGTGCCTATGATACACTGAACCCTATGTAATTTTGCTTAGTATGCATGCTTTGCAAACGCGTTCCTTACGTCACGTCGCTGGTGTGGCTCAGACTACAACTGATACTTAGGAAGAAAGTTTTGCATGCGCAGGGTAAAGAGACCGATATAACAAAGCGTGTTTACAAAATTCAGCGAATAATAAATACATGGGTTGAAGAGAATCATAGAGAAAAAAATGATGATGAAAACAGTTCAAATGCGAGAGGCAGCTTGTGTGAAACTAAGGCCAAGTACATTGATGCGACTGCGGGTGCAACAGTACTTAAAGCAACGGTCCAAGAGGAAAAAAATTCAAAGAATGGGCGAAAAGCGGATGAATGCAGACCGCAGTTCGAAGAGTAATTCGTGAGAGTAATTCCGCTTAAGCGCTCATAATTTCATAGCCCGAAAGCCGTCAGAATCTGGAGAATAGGGTCACAGTGGGCCAAAGCTGCCATGCATTGGGAGTCGCTATCCCTGGTACGGTCACACAAATAGTCAACTGCGAACATAACTTAAAGAGCAGAGGCATATGAAGAGAGGTAAGGTTAGCATACTAATGCAAGTAATAGTCAAGAAACACATAGCAATGGTCCGAGTGACGCCAGTAAGCAGGATCGAGGTCGGAGCGCAGGTGACCATACGCACGAGGGTAACTTGGTTCGGCGCAATGAATGCAAGCCACACCTTACCGGCGGGAATAAAATGGAACGCAATATCAGAGCAGACCATGGATCAGAGGAAAATAAAAGCAACAGGCTTTAGACGTAAGTGGAAGAGAGCGGAATTCTCTGCCATACCATGGTCGGAAATGGCACGAACATATGTGAAAAGCAGGAGGGCAGACGGCCGTACAGATAATAATAGTTTCGTCGGCGCACTGAGCCTAAGTCTTACAATTGTGGAGAGAAAAATGTGGGGATTGTCAGCGGAAATACACAGGTTAAATATCAAAGAGGCTAGGTTATACAGGGATGATTAGGTCCGGCAAGCCTAACAAAGTGAGGGAGACCGATCAAACGACACTTGATTGGTCGGTGAATTGAGATTAAGTACTAGAGATAAGATGGAGAGAAAATAGAGATGATCAGCAGCAAAGGGCAGGAATGAGATGGAAGAGGTTGTTTTGACATTGGATGAGCAAGTTCAGTAGATTCCTGAGGTAGTAAAAACAGCATTGAGTCTGCAGTGTCTAGACCGTTAACATCTCGGTAGCTGGAGTTTGCAGAGAAACAAACTAGCCATATTAGGGTAGGTTAAGGTAAAGCACTGATATTTGGATGCTTGCTTGAAGAAGAATTAAAAACGAAGAGCGCAACAAAAAGATGACGGTCTGGATGAAAACGGTTTACTGCTAAATTGTGGAGAAACCAACCATGCTAGCGTGCGAATGAGTATGAATCCTTCAGTTCTGAACAATGACCAGCAATATCATAATGCCTGAACAAAAGCGGTAAACAGGAGATCGATCAGACGAGACTGGATTAGTCGACAGATTGAGCTTAAGTGGTAGAGCTAATGTAATAAGAAAAATAAGGAATCAGCAGAGATGGACAGGCTTGGGATGGAAGAGGCTATATTTATACTGGTATGTCACGGCATGTCAGGCAGGCTGGCAATGTGAGAAAAGTTGTGTGTTGGTTATGCAGAGCCTAAAACTTGTACATTCCTTTTGTCTGGAAGCAGCCAAAAGAAGAAAAAGGCAGGGCACGGAGAGCTCACTTTGCGGTTGAGGAAGAAATAAAGGCAGCGAGTGCCATAAGGGCAGGACAGAGTCGAAAGTAAAAAATGCGGCAGTTAACGTGTCTCTCGAGGTAATGGGGACAGAGCATTTAGTCTTCCGAGCAAAGGCTGGCAACGTCACAATAGTCGGAGATGAGGAGACTGATCAGACGAGACTGCATTCGTCGGCGTGTTTAGAATGTGTCGTACAGTTAACTAGGAGATATAATTGAAATCAAGAGGATTACGCAGATCATAGATAGAAGTGGCTATATAAGCATAGCGTGAGCAAGTCCATCAAGATATCGAGGTGTGGAAGACATTGTGTTGAATCTACAGAGCTTAGACTGTTAACCTCCATGTGGTCTGGAATAGGTAAGAAAAGCAGACCGGTCAAATGAGACAAGGTTAGAGCAGTGCACTGAGATTTGGCTGTCAGTTTGAAGAGGGATCAAAAGCAGAGACTGCAGAAGGGAAACGACAGGATCGGGATGAAAAATGTTTCCTGCTATGGTGTGGAGAAGCCAACAAGCCTCTCGTGTGTAGGGGTATCGAGCTTTCAGTCTACCGATCAATGGCCGGTACGGTTACAATGTTCTGTGAAAATTCGGTGAGCAGCAACCAATCAAACAAGACTAAATTAGTCGGCGCAATGGAATTTAGTTACACAGCTAATTTTTGAGGACAAATAAAGTGGGTGGTAATGGGATCGTCAGACGGGTTTCACCCTATAGGTTCTCTTCAGTTTCGCGCATTCCCTCTGGTCCCTAAGATAGATCGAACCGTTGCCCGCTAGATGCATGCGAAATTTAGCCAGCAGCGTAACCTACGGTGTCAAGGAGAACGTTGTCTTAGCTGCATAATTTGCAATCTAACTGGGATATTTCACCACCAATTTAACAATGTCAATGAGAGTCGTTAGTCTGCGGGGTACTGACATCCTTCCAATAAATGCTATATCTTTAGCATTTGAAATGAGGATTGGCTGCATTTATTTTGTAGTACTCCCGAGTTGCCCGAGTTAATTTAAAATTCTGATAAGGATTACATCGCAACAGTTCATAGGCTACAGTTTAATGCCTAGTCCAGCAAAGCGTCATGCGCGTTTCGCCCTATGGTTGCTCGTCGGTGGCACGCATTTCCTCTGCCCCCTTAGGAGGATCGAACCCATGACCGCTAGAGGCAGAAGCGAACTAGCCAGCAGCTTAAGACACTGAGCCGTGGGGACGCTTGCTGGGCTATTTAATTTACAAACTAACTGGTATATAGCACAACATATATATTAATGTCACTGATAGTAGTTAAACAGCGAGTTATTGACGTCATCGCGCTAGATGCTATATATGTAGCATTTAAAAATGAGGGAGGTTATGTTATTATAAATTACTCACGAGCAGCAGTAGTTCAGTTATAATGCTGGTAAGGATTTCATAACCACAGTTCAGAAGCTACAGATTGCAGCCTTGTCCATAAAATTGCCGGGCGCATTCAGCCCCATTGGGTCTCGTCTGCAGCACGTCTCCTCGGTCCTCCATGGAGGATCGAGCCCATTCTCGTTAGAGGCAGATGCCAACCAGCCAACAGCATTAGCCACCGAGACATGGGGACGTTGACTGAAGTCTAGTATATTTAAACGAATTGGCACATGCCACCACAAATCTATAACTGTAAACTACGTTTATTAGCCCGTGACTCACTAGACGTTATAACTATATCATAAGAAATTGGGGAGGATATTTTAATTTTGTATTTTACACGAGTAGCAGGATTTTGGTAAAATTCTGCTAAATATTTTATCTTATTAGTTTACAAGCTACATAGCAAATCCTAGTCCAGAAAATGGCGGGAAGCGTTTCGCCTTATTGGGTCTCGTTAGTGGCGCGCAGTATCGTGGTAATCTTAGGGGTCTTGAACCATGGACCTCTAGAGAAAAATGCTAGTTGGCTAGCAGCTTAAGCCACTAAGAATTAGGGGACGGTTTCTAGGACATGTAATACGCAAAATAACGGGCATATAACACCAAATATCTAGCACTGTAACTGTGAATCCTCAGCCTGTAAGTTAATAACCTCATCCTAATAGACGCTATATATCTAGCATTTGAAAATAGGAGAGGTTACCTTTTTAAAATACTCACAAGTAGGACGATTCCAGTAATTATACTGATAAGCGTTTCATCCCAATAACTTCCAAGCTACATAGAAGATCCTAGTCAGGAAAAGCGAAAGAAAACCCTTTCAATAATAGGGGCGCTTAGTCCCTTGGTCCACTAAAAAGGATCGTACATTTGATCGCTAGATGCAGGTTCCAAATATCCAGCAGCTTAAGCCATTAAGCAATGGAAATATTCAACCAAATTCATAACCACATCAAGTTGAAGCCAGTGGCGCACACGCACAAATGCGTGCCCATCGTCTTGAGCATTTCCAAATCAGCACAAGAATAATCAGAGCATGCGCAACGGTTGGTACATGGGGTATACTTCGCTCAGCCAACAAAACACGTGATGCACACGCAGACGTGAAAACAACACGTGAGCTCATTCACTGTAGGATAGATGCAGACCAGCACGCAGCATCTATGGACGATTGAGGAAGTATTGTAACTTCCAACGACTCACTTACGCGGCACCAAGACGCACGACACAGAAATGGGCGGCCATCCGCGTTCATAGTGCTCACTGTTACGCGCAGACGACCGGACATGAAATATACTCTACAATGAGTCAGTATTGATTGTCTTCACTGAAAATAGCTGCAGGCAGTTCCGTTAACCTCACGTGGTGTGACCTAGACTTAGCGGTGTCTACGTGTGGTCAGGTATGGTTAATAGCGGCTAGGTGAAATAATTAATGCGTGCGGTGCTTTACTGCGCGCTTTCATGGAAAAAGGCGTTAGGTATCGGTAGGTGTGGCCGAATTACTTGTTAACTGCAGTTGATCGGCATTAATGATGAAGTTAGCATCAGCATCTGCACAGCAATGCATGATGCACTGCACCAAGCTTTGCGGAAGAGTACCGCGTTAAGTGTGATAAGGTTACCGGGTTGGGAAACGTCCGCATTTACTGGTCTATATGCAATCGTAAGTAATATGTAGCCGTTGACAGAGTAAAGGATTACGTTTGTAAAGAACCGCCAAGCGTTCGTGTGAAACGAAGATAAAACCATATTCTATTTTAACGTTAGCGCACTCCTCACCAAGATGCCGAAATGCGACGCACTGGGTATGGTGAAACGCTGTTTGACTGAAGAGATTAACCTAAGGAGTGACCGAAAATTAAGTTGGTTGAAACAACCGCGAGTAAGACATTTCGCGGTATGTTGTTCTAGCTATGGGTTTCAGTAGGAAGTAGGCACTCAAGAGCATGATGTTATCATTAGATCGCCAATGTCCACTATGTTGTACATAATACTGGCAAACTCCAATGAATGGCCAAAAGTTGTTGGTATCAAGTGGATGGCGCATTTTAACACAAAAGTGGATGAGAAAAGCTAGTTTGTGAGGAATCGGAAGTCGCCTACCATCGAGTAGCACATCGGCATTACTTGGCTGCTCTGTTTGCAAGAATAATTAGCTTTCGAACCGCTATTTCGTCAACCGATGGACACAGATGGGACACAACACTACAATTCCAACCTCTGTGTTTTACATATAAGGCCATGTGTACAGAGAAGGAGGTAGACAGTAATGTAATTCCTGAATAGTGGACTCCCGAAACCGGTAGTGAAAGACATGTTTCACAATATGCCAACACCACATGGAAAATATAGAGCGGAATGGATTGAGACGATAAGAATATTATAGGTAGAAGGAACTTCCTTTTCCTTTTCGACGGCACTAAGCAAGGAATAAAACTCTGGATCTGTCCAACAATGGTGTGTCTGAAAGACCACTTTTCGCAGATAAGATGACTAACGGTGTTCACAAATGTATTCACAATGACTGTGAATATGTGTGTATAGGAGATACCGCAAGCGAACTGCACAAAACGCTGTTGAAACACCTTATGCGCATTTCACGGCGACGTCCAAGTATAACGCTCTGCTGTAAGATTTAGCGGTGGCGACGCACCTGTTGGGTACGGAGCACGTAAGGTGGCCAGAGTATTGATGTGCCAAAGCGAAACGCTTCCAGATTTCTTGCACGGCAAACCGAGGCACTTAACTTACCCCCGTTTGTTTCTGCATATGCTGATCGTACATTACAATGAAAAGATAAATATCTACATTTCTTGCTTCAGTGCAATAATAAAAAGTACTTGCGTTATTAGTCAGTAAAATAGCTACGCTACTGAATCTTTAGAAAAATAAATAACTGGTATATTCACTGTAGAATGAGGCATACCAGTGAAGGCACGACGAAATATACCTACAAACATAGCTGCCTTGGAACAGTAAAAGGCGTGGTTAAAATAAAGTACAACCAAACATTTCGTAGTTTACTCACTTGAGAAGTTCGTGGGTTAATAGTGAGATCCCCGGAACATTATAGCACCGGTTTGCAAAAAATCAAAGTTAATACTATGGTGGCAATAGCCAACGGTCGGCATGATTTTGATATGTTGTAACCCATGGTTTCCTTAGCACAGGAGCCAAAGTAAAATGTCGGTACAAACGTTTCCGATTAAAATTTGATATACTGCTTCACATAAGATTACCTGTAACAATAGTTATCGAGCAATACTTAAATGAAAGAAGAAGGAAATGTCTTATTCTCGACAGTGCGAGACATGCCTGCTTAGTCATGATCATAAAGACACAACAAGGACTGGTTAATGCAAAAACGACACGAGTTTATAAGTAACATCTGGAGCCATGTGTTAAGTGTGCATGGATGTGTTGTGCTGTTGTGTTGCTTGCATTTGTGAACAAGGCGTCGTATTTGTGATTGTTTTCGGTCAGGTGTAGAAAGAAGAGAAATGAACTCTGAGTATGGGATGACCCACATCCGTGGCTTGGGTTAGATCATCCAGATATGTACGAAACAGTGAGTTTAGTGAGCGGCGAGTCACATCCGCCACGTCACAGTGCTGGTAAATGGATATTTGTGGCGTTTTATAGAAAAAGTACCCTTGCCAGGCAAAAACACACCTTGTACTTATACGCTGCCGCCGAACTATTTTCTGGAAATGGGTAAACCCGAACCAAACACCTGACATCACGAAGCGGTTGTTTGCCTATCTATTTGAATGTATTATTGTAGTAGATCTGGGCGCCGCATTAGCATGTTGTGAAGTTGTTCGCAAGGCTACGCGGATTTCTTGTCTTCAGTACTGCATTTCACCAGACGTATTGCTTTCAGTATTTAAACACTAAATTGCGATGTCCAAAACCTACTTCAATTCAGTTTGGAAAAATGTATAGTGCTGCATCTGAGGCACAAGTTGGTTTATTCCCACAGAATCGGCAAACAGAAGCTACAAACGTCTTCTGGCGAAAAGGATGTGAGAGTTTTGTCCAGGTTCACTTTGGATGTTCGAATCAGATTGAGACGGCCTAAAGCAGGGGTGTCCAACACGTGGACATTCTGAACCATGCACTCAGACGATTTGACCCTTCGATTTCTCTACAACCTCTCGGCTCCTACATAACACCACATGTGGAATACATAGTACGGGTTCGGCAGCCATGGATGATGAGATATATCACCGTCTTGGAGATACCCAACGCCGCGCAACCGGCGACGTCAAGAGACTGTATCATTTGCCGCATGAACGAAGGCTTCGAGTGCTTGGGGTCTTCAGCAGACAATATCGGCGATTGTGCGGAAACCACATATTGGCTTACCATAGTTTGAGAGATCCCAACCACATGTGCCGCCATTTGCTAGAGCTTATTCACTATCCGCAATTTGAGAGGCCAACATATCAATCTGGCACAGTGGTAAAGTCGTCTAGAATGCCGTCGGAATTGCTTTTCCGCACGGGTTTGCAGAACGTAGAATGCCCTACTGGAATCTGGCTGGCTTGCCGAACTACCTCTTCGTGGTGACAGCTGGGTGATTCAGGTGTACCCCGTTCTGGCTAAGTGTTCGGTAACAATGTTCCAGTTCGTTGCGATTTTGTATTCCGGCAGGTGTGCTGACTTCATGGGGGTATTGAGCCCCTGCTTGGTAATCTACCAAACAAGGACGCATAAACTTAACCTTCAGCCAACGTCGCACAATAGGCGCGATTCCCTAAATTCACCCCGCTGCCTTGCGGGTAGGTTATTTAGCCAAAGGCGCCGGGTTTATTCCCCTAAGTCAAATCCCTACTTCGGCTTAGGCAACCGGGTATTATCACGCGTCGGTTATCTATAGGAAATAATGAACCGATTTCAGGAATTGTAGGCCTGCAGCGACGGAGAAATTTTCGATTAGAACTGTAAACAAGCATAGGTTGATGTACTACAGGTAGAAGATTTTTCCATTTTCAGACCCACTCTTTCCCATAAGAAGACGTACGAAAATTATTTTATATATTCTCTCCCTCCCTGGGACTGATGCACTTACTGGATGAATCATCTCACAACTTATCCCTGTGTGGCCAATGGAACCGTGGTTCTATATGGATAGAATATATAATGCATGACAGGTCCCGTAGGATGGTTATGTTGAAAAATTCTTAACATATAATGGTTAGCAAAAGAGGGTTTACACAGTGAACTCACTGAAGTATACCTAGAATAGACCGTAAATCCAAGGTAACTCCATGTGGAACGACGGCAAATTGGATATTGCTAAACATCGTGTCTCCTTCTGATGTACACATGCAGGAGACAAAAGCTTGAAACTAAATCTATGCTTTGAACGCCAGTGAAAATTTTTACAGCCACTTGTGTTTATCCATGGGTACTGGGTCATGTAAGATTGTGCAGCAAAATAACTGCGAGATCAACCCTGGATTTGAACTCTGCCAGCGTGGGATCACATATGACAGATTCCAGTAGTATGTATGTATGTAATCACAACAGTCTATTAACTAGACACAGAGCCAGAATAAAACCATGGAGATCAGCAGATAAGAAAGATTCATCGCGTCATAGTCATCGTGGCATGCTAGTTGATGGTGAGCAACACACTTCAACTAATAAGCCGCAGGAAGAATGGAACATTTTGACAAAAAATAGAACAAAACATTTTTAGTTTGTTTTCACACGCCTCTTTTGCTCTTTATATTGTTAGTTTAATGTTTGTGGTATTAAACATGTGAATCAATACAATACGTTACACAATTCTTCCATTGTTTCCGGTTTCGTGGCATGTCTGTTAGTGTGTTAAGTCATTAACACTCCTCATCTTTGGATCCCTATCCAGGAAGACGTACGGATCCAACAGCGGATAGACACGACGTCAGTGATTTCATGTGCTGCCGCCAAGTAAAAGGCTGACCACCACGCGGTCGCCTCCAGCCAGGTCCTTTACGAGCGAATAGAGCGCGACGCGGTAGACGCTCAGGTGCCATGCGTAGGACGTGACCGAGGCCTCTCAGTTGGCGAAACGAAACTAATTTGTTAAAAGGAATACTCACATTTCCCAAGATGCGACGTCAAAGGTCGTTATTATTAACTCGAGGTTGCCACCAAACACGAGCGATCCTCCTTAAGCAACCTGCATCAAAGGCAAAAAACGACGCATGTCTTCCACGCAAATCGGCCAGTACTCGCACCCATACAGCAATACTGAGCGAACTGTTGCGCTGTAAAAGCGGCCCTTTGGTGAGAATTAGACGTATCGACGACGCCCTAAATGCTTTAGGTTGACAAATGCTGATCGAGATTGAGCGATACGAAGAGAACCTTCTTTGTCGATAGTGCCGTCATCAGAAACACAGCTCCCAAAGTAGACCAAACTATCTGCCTGTTCAAGTTTTGCACCTCCGTGAGTGAGCATGGGGCAGGTGCAAGCCAATCCTTGAGCAGTACTTTTTAATTCGATGGGGCGAAGCCCATGCCATACTTAGATTCTTCAACCGCCAAGCGATCCAAAACGCGTTGCAAACTCTGAGGATCGTCAACAAGTAAGGCGATATCATTAGCATAATCTAAGTTGGTCGCGCACTCACCCGGTAGAAGCTCTAAGCCCAAATGTTGGAAATCTTTTAGAGCTTTTGACAGAACGTCTTCGCTTGCGAAGTTGAAGAGGAATGAAGATATAGGGCAGCCCTGTTCCACACTACTATTGACAGTAAATGGCTAGGAAAGCTTGCCATAGACCCTCATTCTGCCGGATGTATGAAGGTAAAGTGCTCGTAAGATGGCGGTATATTTCCCTGGCACCCCGTTCTTTATTAACAACGCCATAAAGCCGGTCGATCCAAGGCGTCAAAAGCGGCACGTATGGCTAGTAATGTAATGATAGTGGGCCTGTGATAAATGTGCCGATGTTCGAGGAGCTGGCGGAACGTGAAGATTTGATCCACGCATCCGCGGCCAGAACGGAAAGCAACTTGTTCTTCACGGTAGAATGATTCACGTACTGGGGACAGTCTGCAAAGCAAAATAGATGCAAATAACATAAAGGCAACCGAAATATGACTAATCTTGCGATGATTTGCACATGAAGTGCGAGCGCCTTTCTTGAAAATCGGGACAATAACTGATTCGCCCCAAGAGGAAGGCACTTTCTCTTCATACTAAAGTTTTGCAAACAACGCGCTCAGCTGGTTAATGTTTTCCACACTGCCGTACTTGAATAGTTCTGGAGGAAGTCTGTCTAAGCCAGCAGCCTTGAAGCGCTTCAAGTGTCAAATCTCGAGGCAGACTTCTGCTTCGCTGGGTGGATTCAGAGGGACGAGCCAGGGTGGACAACACCATGTGCTGCATCTACTGATAGATGATAAAGGCCAGTTGAACTGCGAGTGAAAGTGCTCGGCCCGCGGTCCCTACGCCTCTGCTGGTTGGTGATCGGAGACACATCCACCTCACAAAGGACCTCACTGACACCAGGCTTCCTGCGGCCAGTGGACCAAATGAGTAAGAAAAGCCTGCGAGTGTTGCCAGAGAGGGCAGCGGTCTCCATCTCTAAAGCACGCCCAGACCACCATGTCCCGCGATACTTGCTTAGGCATAACTTGAGCAGCCGTTTGGCAAAACGGCGCCGCTCGTTGCAATCTGATTCCGCCTGGATATCTTTGAGACGCTCGAACAGCTCTAGAGAACGAGCAGCGAACCAAGCCTTCAAGGGGCGTCGAGTTAAGCCGCAGCATGACTGTCCGGAAATGGACATTGCCTTCCGGATGCAAGTCTAGTGTTGCTCCACTGCTTGCGGTGGAATGCAACTGAGTGTATATGCCAGTGAAGACAGATAGCTCGCCTGGACAGAGGAATCAGTTAATCTGTTTACACCAATCTTGCGGTTCTTCGTGTTTCGGGATCCTCCAAAACACATACAAGTTTTGCGCAGACCAGGGCATGATCTGAGTCAACGAAGGTGGACCAAAAGGACCTACAGTCCAGTACGCTGCCGCGCCATCTGAAGCTAATTGCAATGTGGTAAATTTGAGACCACGGTTGTGTTGAAGATGGGGGACGCCACGTTGCGGAACGCATCTTGATACGCCTAAAGTAAGTGCTCGAAAGAAACAGACGATTATCTTCGCACAATGTGAGAAGTCTCTCTCCGTTATCAGAGCGGTTCTCATCCAGCAAGTGGTGGCCACCAAGGTGGCGTTCGTATGGTAACAGGCAGCCAACCCGTGCATTAAAATCCCCAGCAAGGATAACGACATCCGGCTTTTAGCATTAGTCAAGAGCTGTTGTAGATCCCGGTAGAATTCGTCCTTGACCGAGTCTTTACTGCAGTCAGTTGGAGCGTACACGATGATCACAAACAAGTGGTGTCTCGCTTCTCGGTGCTTGTTGATTATACATGAACCCCGAAGCGGAACTGCACATAGTCGGCTATTAATAGGGAACCAGTCCAATAGTGCCGCCTCGGGCTTGTCACTTAGTGCTATACCTAAACCAGCCAGACCCGCTGAGGCTGCTTCTGGATCCCCAGAAATACGCAGGTAATATCTGGCTTCGTGGTCAGTGGGGGATGTCAATGTAAGTACAGCGCTGGGATCTTGCAATCGGTTATCTGAAAGGTAGCAGACATCAATGTCAAGGTAATCTAGAGCTCGCGCTAGACCGGCTTGCCGTCCAATCTGCACGATTGTCCGAACGTTGAAGAACGCCAGACGGAACGAGGATCGGGGACGAAGGAGAGCCATAGGCTGAATTCATTGGTCTGCGTCGCAACTAAGATCGCAGCCGGATTGCTGAACACAAGAATCGGGTAACGGAAAGTGAGGAATGTTAGCAAACAAACAATTAGCGTGTGATGAACTAGCTTGAAAGATACTAGCAGAGACAGTAGCGGATGAGCACGTCGTAATACAATCCTTAGATTTTGCGAGAGAACGTGATACTACCCGGTTGCCTAAGCCGAAGTAGAGATTTGACTTGAGGGAATCCACCCGGAGCCTTTGGCTAAATAACCTACCCGCAAGGCAGCGAAGTGAAGTTAGGGAATCGCGCCCATTGGGAGACGTGGACCGAAAGTTCAGTTCATGCGTCCTTGTATAGTGAATTACCAAACAGGGGCCCAATACTCCCCATGAAGTCAGCACACCTGCCAGAATACAAAGTCGCACCGAATTGGAACATTGTCACCGAACACTTTGCCGGAACGGGGTACACTCAAACCACCCAGCTGTCACCACGAGGAGGTAGTTCGGCAAGCCAGCCAGATTCCTCTAGGGCATTCTACGTTCTGCAAACTCGTACGAGAAAGCAATTCCGACGGCATTCTAAACGACTTTACCACTGTGCCAGCTTGATATAGTGGCCTCTCTAATTGCGCATAGTGAGTGAGCTCTAGCAAATGGCTGCACATGTTGTTGGGATCTCTCAAAGTATGGTAAGCCAAAATGTGGTTTCCGCACAATCGCCGATATTGTCTGTTGAAGACCCCAAGCACTCGAACCCTTCGTTCATACGGCAAATGATACAGACCCTTGACGTCTCCGGTTGCGCGGCGTTGGATATCTCCAAGACGGTGATATATCTCCTCATCCATGGCTGCCGAACCTGTACTATTTATTCCACATGTGGCGTTATGTATGAGCCAAAAAGTTGTTGATAAATCGAAGGGTCGAATCGTCCGAGTGCATGTTTCAGATGGCCCACGTGTTGAACGCCCCTGCTTTAGGCTGTCTCAGTCTGATTCGAACATCCAAAGTCAACCTGGACAAAACTCCCACATCCTTCTTGCCAGAAGACGTTTGTAGATTCTGGTTGCTGATTTTGTGGGAATGAACCAACTTGCGCCTCAGATGCAGCACTATACATTTTTCCAAACTGAATCGAGGTACGTTTTGAACAACGCAATTTAGCCTTTAAACACTGAAGGCAAAACCTATGGTGAAGTGCAGTTCTGAAGACAAGAAATTCGCGTAGCCTAGCGAACAACTTCAAACATGCTAATGCAGCGCCAAGATCTACTACGAATAATACATTCAACTAGATAGGCAAACAACCGCTTCGTGATGTCAGCTGGTTGGTTCGGGTTTACTCAATTCTAGCAAATAGTTCGGCGGCAGCGTTTAAGTACAAGTTGGGTTTTCGCCTGGCAAGGGTTCTTTTCCTATAAAACGCCACAAATATCCATTTAACAGCACTGTGACGTGGCGGATGTGACTCGCCGCTCACTAAACCCACTTTTTCTTACAAATCCGGATGATCTAACCCAAGCCACGGATGTGGGTCATCCAATACGCAGAGTTCATTTCTCTTCTTCCTACACCTGACCGAAAACAATCACAAATACGACGTCTTGTTCACAAATGCAAGCAACATAACAACACAACACATTCATGCACACTTAACACATGGATCCATATGTTACTTATAAACTCGTGTCGTTTTTGCATTAACCAGTCCTTGTTGTGTCTCCATGATCATGACTAAGCAGGCATGTCTCGCACTGTCGAGAATAAGACATTTCCTTCTTCTTTCATTTAAGTATTGCTCGATAACTATTGTTACAAATAATATTATGTCAAGCAGTACATCAACTTTTAATCGGAAACGCTTGTACCGACATTTTACTTTGGCTCCTGTGCTCATGAAACCACGGATTACAACATAGCGAAATCATGCCGACCGTTGGCTATCGCCACCATAGTAATAATCTTGATTTTTTGCAAATTAGCACCATAATGTTCCGGGATCTCACTATTAACCCCCGAACTTCTCAAGTGAGTAAACTACGAAAAGTTTGGTTGTACTTTATTTTAACCACGCCTTTTACTGTTCCAAAGCAGCTATGTTTGTAGGTATATTTAGTCGTGCCTTCACTTGTATGCCTCATTCTACCGGGAATATACCAGTTATGTATATATCTAAAGCTTCAGTAGCGTGGCCATTTTACTGACTAATAACGCAAGTATTTTTATTATTGCACTGCAGCAAGAAATGTAGATATAAATCTTTTCAATGTATTGTACGATCAGCATATGCAGAAACAAACGGGGTAGGTTAAATGTCTCGGTTTGCCGTGCAAGAAATCTGGAAGCGTTTCGGTTTGGCTCATCAATACTCTGGCCACCTTACGTGCACCGTACCCAACAGGTGCGTCGCCACCGCTGAATCTTACAGCAGAGCATTATACTTGGACGTCGCCGTGACATGCGCCTCGGGTGTTTCAACAGCGTTGTGTGCAGTTCGCCCGCGGTATCTCCTATACACACATATTCACAGTCATTGTGAATACATTTGTGAACACCGTTGGTCATCTTATCTACGAAAAGTGTGTCTTTCAGATACACCATTGTTGAACAGATCCAGAGTTTTATTCCTTGGTTAGTGCCGTCGAAAAGGAAAAGGAAGTTCCTTCTACCTATAATATTCTTATCGTCTTAATCCATTCCGCTGTATATTTTCAATGTGGTTTTAGCATATTGTGAAACGTGTCTTTCACTACCGGTTTCGGGTGTCCACTATTCAGGAATTACATTACTGTCTACTTCCTTCTCTGTGCACATGGCCTTATCTGTGAAACACAGAGATCGGAATTGTAGTGTTGTGTCCCATCTGTGTCCATCGGTTGACGAAATATCGGTTTGGAAGCTAATCATTCTTGCAAACAGAGCAGCCAAGGAATGGCGATGTGCTACTCTATGGTGGGCGATTTCAGATTCCTCACAAACTAGCTTTTCTTATCCACTTTTGTGTTTAAAATGGGCCATCCAATTGATACCAACGACGTTTGGCCATTTACTGGAGTTTGCCAGTACTATGTACAACATAGTGGACATTGGCGATCTAATGATAACATCATGTTCTTGAGTGCCTACTTCCTACTGAAACCCGAGCTAGAACAACATACCGCGCAATGTCTTACTCTCGGTTGTTTCAACCAACTTAATTTTCGGTCACTCCCTAGGTTAATCTCTTCAGTCAAACAGCGTTTCACCATACCCAGTGCGTCGCATTTCGGCATCTTGGTGAGGAGTGCGCTAACGTTAACATAGCTCATCGTTTCATCTTCGTTTCACACGAACTCTTGGCGGTTCTTTACAAACGTAAGCCTTCACCCTGTCAACGGCTACATATTACTAACGATTGCATATAGACCAGTAAATGCGAACGTTTGCCAACCCGGTAACCTTATCACAATTAACGCGGTACTCTTCCGCAAAGCTTCGTGCAGTGCATCATGCATTGCTGTGCGGATGCTGATGCTAGCTTCATCATTATGGCCCGTCAACTGCAGTTGAAAGGTAATTCGGCCACATCCACCGTTAACTAACGCATTGTTCCATGATAGTGCGCAGTAAAGCACCGCACGCATTAATTATTTCACCTAGTCACTATTAACCATACCTGATCACACGTAGACACCGCTAAGTCTAGGTCACACCACGTGAGGTTAACGGAACTGCCTGCAGCTAGTTTCAGTGAAGGCAATCGATACTGTCTCATTGTAGAGTACATTTCATGTCCGGTCGTCTGCGCGTAACAGTGAACACTATGAACGCGGATGGCCGCCCACTTCTGTGTTGCGCGTCTTGGTGCCGCGTAAGTGAGTGGGTAGAAGTTACAATACTTCCTCAATCGTCCATAGATGCCGCGTGCTAGTCTGCATCTATCCTACAGTGAATGAGCTCACGTGTTGTTTCACGTCCGCGTGTGCATCACGTGGTTTGTTGGCTGAGAGCAGTCTAACCCATGCACCAACCGTTGCACATGCTCTGATTATTATTGTGCTGATTTGGAAATGGTCAAGACGATGGGCACGCATTTGTGCGTGTGCGCCACTGGATTCAACTTGATGTGGTTATGAATTTGGTTGAATATTCCTAAGGAGGAGCTTGATTCCGTTATGGATTAGCTTGAGTCATGAAAGGTATAGACGCCTTATCGATGGCCTTTGGATCTAAGTTGGCTACTTTTAATTTATATTGCTTACCAGTAGCTACGTTTTAGTAATATTTCTGGCAAGGTATTTAACCGAACTGTTCACTAGCTACATAGCAGAGCCTAGCCTAAAAACGCGCCAGAACGTTTCGCCCTATTGGGGATCGTCAGTGGCGCGCATTCTCTCGGTACTCTGTGGTAAATCGAACCAACGACTGCAGGTTCATTTGCTAACTAACCAGACGTTTAAGCCACTGAGCCAATGGGAACTTTGCGTGGGCTATATAATCTGCAAAATAACCGGAATGAACACCACCTACATAACACTGTTATTAATATTGGATAGAGTGCTAGGTGCTGAAGTATTCGCATTAGAGGCTACATCTAGAATTAGAACCTAACAGAGGCTGCATTTACTTTATAGTATTCACAAGTAGCAGGATTTAAGTTATAATTGTTGTAGGGCTTTCTTCCCACTAATTCACAAGGTACATAGTATAGCATGGTACGGAAAAGCGCCAGACGCGTTTCGACCCTTTATTGCTCGTCGTTGGCGTGTATTTCCTCCGCCCTCCTAGGATGATCGAATCCATGACAGCCAGAGACAGATGCCAACTAGCCTGCAGCTAAAGCCACTAAGCCATGAGGATTATTGGCTGGGGTAACTAATTTGAAAACTAACTGGGATATAGCACCACATATCTACCACTGTCAGAGAGAGTGGTTAGCCTGTGAGTTGCTTACTTCAAATCACTAGATGCTATATGTATAGCACTTGATAATAGGAGAGGCTATATTTTTATAGCACTTCCGTGTAGCAGGAGTTTATTTATAATTCTGATAAGGATTTCGTCCCAACAATTCTCAATCTACATCGCAGTGCCTAGTCCAGGAAAGCGCCAGAAGCGTTTCGCCCTATTGGTGCTCATTAGTAGCGCGCAATTTTTTGATACGCTAAGGACCATCAAACCAATGACCACTAGAGGCAGTTGCTAAATAGCCAACAGCTTAAGCCACTGTGCTATAGGAAACGTTGGCTTGGCTACATAATTTGCAGAATAACCGGGATATAGCACCACCTATCTACCACTGTCACCGATATTGGAAGGCAGGCGAGGTGACAAAGCCCTCACAAAGTTACGCTGTATCTATAGCATTTGAAACGAGTAGAAGCTGCATACATTTTAAACTATTCACGTGTAGCAGGATATTAGTTATAATCCTGATAAGTCATTCATCCCAATATATGACAACCTACAAAGCAGAGCCCATTGCGGAGAACCGCCAGACGCGTTTCGCCCTACTTATGCTTGTCAGCGGCGCGCATTCCCTTCGTACTCTAATGAGTACCGAACCCATGACCGCTAGATGCAAATGCCATCTATCCAGCAGCTTAAGCCACTGAGGCGTTAATGACGTTGTCATGGCTAAATAATTTGCAAACTAAATGGGATATAGCACCACTTATCTACCACTGTCACTGACCGCTTTTAGCCTGCAAAGTGATGCCGTCCTCTCACTAAAAGATACATTTATAGCGTTTGAAACTAGAAGAGGCTATTCTTTAAAAGCGCTCACTAGTAACTATATTATTGTTATAACTATGATAATACCTTCATCCCAACTGATCAAGCGCTACATAGCAAAAGCTAGTCATGAAGAGCGCCAGACGCGTTTTGCCCTATTGGGGCTCGTCACTTGCTTGCATTCCCCCGGTCAACTTGGGAGGACTGAATCCATGATCGCTAGAAGCAAAGGCAAATTATCCATCAGCATAAGCCACCGAGCAACGTGAAACGTTGGCTGGGCTATATAATTTGCAAACTAACTGGGATACAGCACCATGTATCTACCACTGTCAAAGAAAGTGGTTAGCCTGCGAGGTGCTTATTTCAAAGCACGGGATGGTATATGTAGTGCACTTGAAACTAGGAGAAGCTGTATTTTTTATAGTACTCCTGAGTAGCAGGATTTTATTTATAATTCTGATAATGATTTCGTCCCAACAGTTCACAATCTACATCGTATTGCCAAGTCTAGATAAGCGCCAGAAGCGTTTTGCCCTATTGGAGCTCGTCAGTGGCGCGCATTTCTTCGGTCCTATTGGGAGGATGGAAACCATGAGCGTTAGAGGCAAAGGCAAACTAGCCATCAGAAAATGCCACCGAGCAATGTGGGACGTTGGCTGGGCTGTGTAATTTGCGAACTAACTTGGATATGGCACCACTTCTCTACCAATGTCACTGATAGTGGTTAGCCTGCGAGTTGAGGAAGTGATCTCACCAGGCGCTATATCTGTAGCATTTGGAATTAGGATAGTCCACCTTTATTTTATATTTCTCATCAGTAGGGGATATCTGTTATAATTCTGATATGGCTTTCATCCCAATAGCTCAGAAGCCACATAGCAATGCCACGTCCGGAAAAGCGCCAGACGCGTTTCGTCTGATTGGGCTTGTCAGTGGCGCGCATTCCCTCGGTCTTCTTAGGAGGACCGAACCCATGACCGCTAGATGCAGATGCCAACTAGCCAGCAGCTTAAGCCTCTGAGCCATGGGGAATGTTGGCAGGGCTAATTCATTTGAAAAATATCCGGGATATAAAACAACCAACCTGCCTTTGTCACTGAGAGTGGTTTGCCTGCAATTGATTACGTCCTCTCACTTGATGCCATATCTACAGTTAAGAACTTAGCACGGGCTATATTTATTTTTATATTACTCATGAGTAGCGTGCTTTTAAGTATTATTATGCTAAGTATTTCGTCCCAATTGTTCACAAGCTAAATAGCAGAGCCTCGTCCGGAAATGTATTAGACGCGTTTCGCCCGATTGGTGCTCGTCATTGGCGCGTATTCCTTTGGTTATCTAAGGAGTAGCCAACATGCGACCGCTAGAATCTATGGCTATATAGCTAGCAGCTAAAGAACCGGAGCCATTCAGGACGGTGTCTGGGCTACGTCATTTGGAATCTTACTGTGATATACCATCGATATTAACTTACATTCCTTGGAAGAGTTTAGCTTGCGAGGTGAATTCTTCTTCACAATAGACGCTTTATATATATGGTTACATCTATATTTAGCCTTTAGTGCATTAAAGTGCTGTAGATGTATCGCCTAGTGAGAGGCTAACATCACCCTAGGGATGCAATTATCAGTGGCATAGGTGGATAGGTGGTAAAAATTAATTTGCGACGGCAGTATATTCCATGGAACAGTGGCTCAAGCTGCTAGCTAGTTGGCATCCACATCTAGTCGCCATGGGTTTTGTCCTCCTTAAAGGACCGATAGAATACGCACCACATCGTCACCTCGCAGGTTACTCACTGTCACTGACAGTGGTAGATAAGTGGTGCTATATCCCAGCTAGTTTGCAAATTATGTAGCACAGACAACGTCCCCAACGACCTAGTGGCTTAAGCTTCTGGCTAGTTGGCGGACGCGTCTAGCGGACTTGGCTCTGCTATGAAGCTTTTGAGCTACGGGGATGAAAGCCTTCTCAGTATTATAACTAAAATTGTGCTTCTCTTGAGTAAAATAAAATAAAAATTGTCTCTTCTAGTTTCAAACGCTATAGATATAGCGTCTAGTGAGAGGACGTCATCACCTCGCAGGCTAACGGCTGCCATCGACAGCGGTAGATAGGCTCACTAGCTTAAGCTGCTGGCCTGTTGGCATCTGCTTCTCGCGGTTATAGGTCCGATCCTAATTATAGGGCCGACGGAATGCGCGCCACTGACAAGCCTTAATAAGGCGAAACGCGTCTCGCAGTTTTCCAGCTTGTGAAATATTGGGATTAAAGCCGTAACAGAATTTTGATATACATCCTGCAACCCTAAATAAATATAAAATAAATTAGCCTCTCTTAGTTTCAAATGCTATCTCCTCACAGGCTAACCACTGTCCGTGAGAGTGGTAGATAATATTTGTTGTATCCAAGTTAGTTTGAACATTATGTCGCCCAGACAACGTACGGATTGCTTAGTGGCTCAAGCTGTTGCCTACTTGGCATTTGCCTCCCGCGTTCTTGTGTTTGATCCTCCTTAGAAGACCGGGGGGTTGCGTGCCATTGACCAGCCCCAATATTGCGAAACGCCTCTCGCGTTTTTCCACAATGGCATTGCTCCGTAGCTTGTGAGCTCTTGAGTTGAAAGCCTTATGAGTATTCGAAGCAAAGTCCTTCTACTCTTAATTAATACAAAATAATAATGGCATCATCTGTTGTCAAATGCTTTAGATATGGTGTCCTGTGAGAGGACGTCATCAACTAGCAGGCTAACCACGCTCATGACTGTCGTAGATGATTTGTGTTATATCCCAAGCTAATGGCTAGTTGGCATCTGCCTCTAGCCGTCATGGGTTTGATCCTCCTTAGAGGACTAAGGGAATGTGCGCCATCGGGGAGCATTAATACGGCGAACCGCGTCTGTGGCTTTTCCGGACTGCGCTATGCTATGTAGCTTGTGAACTATTGGGAGGGTAGCCTTGTATGATTAATAACTTACATACTGCTACTGTTGGGTGATATAAAATGAAAAGCGTTTTGTTAAATGCAGACCAGCACCAATCTTGGCTTCCTTCAACCGTTTCATAAACGTTGCATCCCAATAATACTGGTGCTTGTTTATTTCAGACAATGACTACGCGGTACGCAAATATGTTTGCCTTGACGTCTAGCACAGATCTTTGATGCTTGAGCTACATTTGATGTCTTTGCAATTGATCTGATCTGTCTAACTCAAACAGTTTCTTTTGCTAGATGCCACTAAAATTCTTCAAGATATTTAACGTCTCTATTAGGTGCCTTCTTAGTCTCTGTCCTTTGGTGCTCAGCGTATGCTATTTTATCTAGAGCTTAAATTCTCCTAGTGGCTATTTTTCTATTTTTGGTTTGTAGGCTACATCTTTCCGGTGGAACGGTGCTCAAACATGTATGCATTATCTTGCTGTGGTCTTACCACCATATTGTATAAGGAAAAAGGTAGATCATCTTTAATGAAGCATAAAGATATGAGGCGAAACAACACATTCCGCAGTTTGTCGGCAGCATTCTTACATTTTTTTGAAATTTCGAAGACGTTCACATTAATGATGTATATTTCTTGTGCTTCATCTGTAGGTCGCAGACCTAGAGAATAGACAGAGCTTGTTACCGGAATCACAACATTTTCAGAAGGTTATTACTGAGGTTTGCTGGCGGTTAAAAGCGAATCTCATTATTCCGAACAACCAAAAACAGTTTGAAGGTCCTAAGACAACATGCCTCCATTACCCCAGCTGATGATCTTCAGATCATCATTGATATTACCACTGGAGCAATAAAGAATAGGAGGTAAGTTATTGAGTAAGCAGAAAAACAATAGTGGAACTTAAACGAAACCTTGTGGAACACAGCTGCATGCAGTGCCGCTCTTAATCTAGTCTTTTGATTTTAACGCAATGATTTCTACTCAAAGGAAACTTTGTAATGCAAAACAAAATTTGAAGATGCAGCTCTAACGATCGCAGTTTCACAGCTAACAACCAATGTTTAACCGAGTCGGTGGCCTTGTTAAATTCAAGGTATCATATTACAACTAAGCTTTTGTCATCAAGGCAGCTAGTTATTTTACCTACCAAAACCTAAGTTTAGTATAGCACGATTTCGTCTAAAAAACCAAGTACGCTTAACTTATATAAGTGCTTACAACTCCGATTTCTGTTAAGCTTTTCTAGGCAGTTGACTAAAAATCTGCTTAGATTTATAGCCCACTAATTGGCGAGTAACGCTTTTTGAACCTTCTCTATATTTGGTTAAACCGGATGTCACATCCGATACCTTTGGTAGCCTGAGATCACCTAGTGATAGATTAAACATCTTTAAGACAGCGTATTGCATTACATGAGCCAGTGGCTTGACAATAGCAGGAAATACATCGTCAAGTCAAACAGTCTTATGGGGTGTCAACCAGCCAGTAACCCGAAGAACTCCCCAGCAGTAAGCTTAGTATCAAGCATTGTACTATTACTTTGACAAAGTGAAAATGAGGATGTAGAAGTACTTGGTCCGTTCGCTAACCCTTGTAACGAAGTCGCAGTAGCACCATTGGTTTCGCAACCTCCTCTGTTGCGTGACTACAGTCATTGGCCAGTAAATTACAAACTGGCTGTCATTAAGGAGGCTTGCACTAAACAAATCTATACTACATCTTTGGTTCTGATCTTACATTTAAGACAAGCCTTGCATTAACTTAATGCTTCGCTTGTCCTTGAAATTACAATGCCTAATGGTGATATATCTTATAATGCATCTAACAGTTGAATCCATCTGATCTTCGAAACAACTTTTAAGAAAGGTTACGCCTCTATTAAACATGATCGCATTTGTGGAGCCACCACTTAGGTTTAATGGTGTATTTCCTGTGGTGAAATAGGGCAAACTCGTCTAGCAGCTTAATAATCACGCTCATAACTTAGCTCCATCATTGTTCTATTGTGGCCTGATCCAAATCAGGAACGCAATTAAGCTGCAGTGTTCTGGCTCTAATCGGATTTAGGTCGATGCGAGCAAGGTGTAATGCCGGGAGCATATTATTATTTAAATCGGTGGTATTGACATAATGGTCAATCTTGCTTATAGCACCCTTAGATTGCACTTTAAACAAGTATCCAAATATGGACAATGCAACATCTATAGTTGAACGAGCGTAACCAAGAAGCTTGCTTGTCGGAAAGTTGACATAAGAGAAGAAGGCATTTACATGCAACAATGTTACAATTTAGTGCTATAGCGTTTCTACAATGTCAAACGTGTGCTTCCGCTCCGCGTGTTGGAGGGATCAATACTCAGTTATTGCAAATACGGTGCAGTAACTACTGCCCGTTTGAGCAAACATAAGGTTCATTATCCTGTACTCCCGTAGGGGATAGACTAAGTACACACAGATTATTATCTGAAGCCGGCCTCTTACCATAATAAAGTAATAGTAAAAGTTGGTACCTAATCTTGACCACATAAACGAAGCTTCACAATCCTCATAACGGCAGTTGATAAAGAGAAGAACTTAACATCTGAATGTTGTCCAGGTCTATATACTCCGTACTATAAATATCCGGACACTTAACTATTAATATATCACCCTGCGTCAAGCAGGTTTTAGTAACCGCAATCCCATCTGAACACTTAAAGCGCACCGACAGTTCATTCCATATAGTTTATCTACTACAAACGTGGGTGCACAAACTCTTCATTAATCTAAATCCCCTCTGTCTACCGCATTTGTTTAAGAATTTTCCTTGAGCCATGAACCCGTGTGGATTAGGCATGTTTTGAAGCAACTCTTATGTGGTTGATCTGTTCAATAACCGGTTTCTAAGAAGCACTGAATGTTTCCTGTAAACCCCACAGGATAAGTTTGGTTTTTTGGATCTGGAACTACGTGCATTTGCAGTACGATTCTAAAACTGATTTTTATTAATGCTTGAATAAACTTAATTACCCTGATATTTCTCCCGATAGTTTTATGTATTACGGAAAGCGCGGTTTAAATCTAGAAGTAATTGTTAGCACGCTGGGAAAGAAAAATATATAGGTAATGGGATAATAGTTCCTTTTAACAAAGTGAGATAAAGGTACATTTAATCTTCTCGAAAGTGTTTAAGTTTTACTGATAATACCATGAATATGAGCTGACCAAAAGGCCACATATACAGTTAAACGTAAGACATGCAAGATAGCTTATTTGATATTTATAAAATTGTTTGAAATATATTTCACTCTGCTCTCCATAATATGAAGCAATGATCACAACATTTTGTTCAGTTGTGCTCTCAATGTTTGATGATATTACTTTCTACCACAAGCAGTTTGACCACAATGTGAAATAACGAAATATGTTATTTTTTTATAACCGGACAATGTGAGACACATAGATATAGGCACGGTCATCGCAAAAGTACAATTACATGTCTAGGAATATAAACAAACGTTTCAAGTGAGCCGTGAACATTGAAGCTGCGAGATCATACATATATGTGGGAGTGTGTGTGAAGCAGCAAATGGTGTATGCGCTGCAAACTTTTGCAGTATTAAGGACAAAATTGCCAGCAATATGCGATGCGAACGGTTCAGATAAAACAAGTGTTTGTGGGAGCGAAACGAACATGTACATATGGACGGAGCACCGTCATTTCACGCACCAGACTCCGATGGCCCAGCCACGTGTTACGCATGCCAACCAACCAACGCCCTCGACTCGCGTTGTTTGCGCGCCGGGGGTGTGTATGGAAGAAGAGCAGGGGTGGCCACGCGATGACTTGGTCGAGAGGAATGAAGGCCCTCAGTTCGAAGCTGGTCTCAGATGGAGCGTTACGGCTCCCTGGTTGGAGTCCGAAAGACGATGAACAGGTTTGGTTGGACACACTTGCTGATATGGATAGGAGCCGACCTCGGTAGCTTTCGTGCTGTGAAATTTTTGTACCACCCATCCTTCGTAGTCTCCCCCACCAACTACGGTCTCACTATTCAGCTTTATATAATTTTGCATAGTAATTTTGTATGCACAGCAGCCGGCTTGTAGCTTTTCGGAACGATACCTATCCGATACCGGTAGCTCAGCCGGCTTGCACCAGTTGCTTTTATTCTTCTCCTTTTGCCTATGTATTGCGCAGAGTAGCTGTGGTGTTCCCCAACTCTAGCTAACGTGTATGATGATGATGACGATGATGCTGTAAGCAAAAGCAGTTGCTTAAGCTATTATAAAACGCTATGCAGTAATACAACTAATTTAAAACGAATGATATATGCTTGAATACATTGCGCTGTCGACCAGTTAAATTGGTGTAGTGGTTCTATTTCGGATGCCGACAATAATTTTGGTTTGCGTGTTTCTGGATCTGGTGTAAATGATTAGGTCCATTTGCGATTGTGCATTCGACTGCAGCAACGTTCTTGTGGACCTAAATCTATCCCTGTAACCAGTTGGAAGAGGACCAGAAAGCACTTGGCAGAACATTGCTGCGAACAACAAAACTTTGTTTGTGCCGCGGGTGTCATGCATGTATCGTTTGTTCCACGCAGGTTTTCGTAAAGGCTTGAGAAAATTTAGAGGTCCATACGAACGAACGCTAGACGTTGAACGCTGGCTTTTTACTAAGGTCGTAGTGGTGTTCTCTTATTAATGAGCACCCAAGTTCAACATGGACAATTCTTGCAATGTCACGCGGAATATGAATTCTAACGTAGCAGTTAATTCACTTATACTATGCCGAATACAGACAGAACTTTTGTGAACGCACTGCGGGACACATTGGAGGAAATCGGTGACGTAACGGTTGTTTTTCTATCAACATCATATATGGGCGTCCCCGGAGCGCAGAGGATATGAGGCGATAAGTCGTGCCAGTTATTTTAAAACCACAGTAGTAAACGCTTCCGCTGCAATGAGTCTCGGGAACATTGTAGTCATTCTCATTCTGGTTAGTAAGCGGTTCCCTCTCAAGCAAATGCAATATTCCTTTGGCTCTTAAATCAGTGGGTGATGTTCCAGAAGGACGAATGGTTGGAAAATTTCGGGAAGATCAAGCACTCTTCGGTCACTTGATAAGTCGCTTTCTCAAACTTCGCAGGACAACAGTAGGATAATGCTGCACAAACAATGTTTTCACAAGGTGTGCTAATCCAATATCTTTAATTCCTAAGTTTACTGGTGGTCTTCCAAATTGTCAGAGAAGGATGATTCCACAGCATGTGGAATTGTGTTACTTAGCGTAGACATTGGAACGTTATCGAATAGCGCTTCAGCAATTAGATTGATGGTATCATGTAATTACCTATTACGGATGTATTGATTATGGAGGATTATTTAAAGTACCACGTGGTGCTCAGCTGGTGTATTGGTCATAGCTCTTCTTTGCATTGCATCAGAGTTTGTTTCTTCCGGAGAAAGCGCAATCAGATCAACACTCTCATATTGTTGCTGGTTTGTAGAGTACCTGCGCAACCCCTGGAGTCAATAAAGTGCATGGGATCAGTTTACAAGGGCCTGTTAAGCCGCAAGGCTTTGGAGGATACTTCAGCGCTTTGTTTTACATCGTCAGTTGCAGAAACGGTTCGATGCGCCACTTATGGTTACGAAGATTATTGACAAGCCTAGTTGGTATTTCGTGCATCTCTGCAACAAAATATATGAAAGCACTGTATTAGGTAACTCTATGCTTAAGGACAATTGTTTTACAATGGTCGCGGTAATTCTTGGGGTTTCCACATTCTCAGTGTTAGGATTGATCTTGTATCCAAAACATGTCTCATCACCTGTTGGCATGCAATTCTGAGTCACGCATTTCAGATGTGACGGTTATTATGCCAAAAGATTTCGCGTGGCTTATAACGCTCAGTTGACGTGGTAAATAAACAAGTCGATCAAATTTATAGTTTATGAGGCAAGATGATTCGTGGGTAAATATTCAGAGGCACAAGATGGCAATAACTCGAAAGGAGCGTAAATCGGAATTTAAAATTATTGAAATATAGTTTACTTATTTTGCGACAAATTGCAAATGTCAGAAAAGAAGTAGGTTACATGATATTGAAGTTTGATGCAACAAATTGGTTATATGTTGCTTAAAATAATCTCCTCTGCAACTAAGTGTACTATTCAGGTAAATTTTTTCGGTTAGGTAAAATGATGTGTAATACTTTGGATGTTTATATAGCAACAAAATGAGCATACACACAATAAGAAACTGTGAACAAGAAACTGCCTTTTATCTTTAGGTATTTTGAGGCAAATATGAAAATCTGCCATCCGTAACCAAATAGAATATGTATCAAAAATAAACGGGGCAAGTCCGGGTCATTAATATGTGGGTTTATGCTAGGTGATAATTTTTCTTTGCTGCGGACAACCAATCCATCCTAAACGGAGAGTATAAATTCAACAGCATAATCGCCACTCTGTATATAGATGAAGGAACTGTTTGCCTCACGGGGGTTAGTGGCTCGATCGATGAGGATAAATGTGGTTCCATTAACTGTTGTCATCGGACGTTCGCTGCAGTAATAGTCGAGATGACAGTTAATGCCACTGGCAAAGCAGGCAAATAAATAGATGCAGCTGAACAGATAGATAGGCGAAAGCGCATGAGACAGGCAGAATAAATGTGAGGTTCATGAAAAAGGAAACTAAACTGACGATCAATAAACTAATACGCAAAATTGATTTTAATATATTCTAGGCGAAAGCTTTTTTGTATTTGGGACATGACATACAAGGGACAGTGCTGATAAACGCTATGGAAGATCCGTATATTTGGAAAAATATGTATAGGAAAACAGTTGAACAGCCGAAACTAGAGAATTTAGTTATATTAATTAGACTTAAAGATAAAGCATTACAGGTGGAACAAGCCATGTTTGTGCGCCGAATTAATTACAGGCTGGTAAAGTGAAAGAGAAGTTAAAACTAAAGTAAGACATGAGATAAATTAGCGTTCATGATAAATAATAGTTTTAGCTAAAGGATGCAGAAGGACAGCGTGTAGCTCCGCGTACTGATGGTAGGCGTTATAAGTCTAATTTGATTGGGCTCCCAATCTCTGGCAGCGAATCACTTACGGTTAAATCCACAAAGTAGTTTGCAGGGCGGACGCACACTTTCGCAGAATGTTGTAAGTCCTTTTTGATGTCATCACTGCCGTGGTAGTAGCGCAGCTAGGATTGTCAATCTAACTGCATGAACCCTAAAGCAACTGGTACGCCGCAGCTGAAAATGCTCAAGCAAGCTGATAATGGCGGCTCCTGCAATTGATCACCCGTCTAGGCGCATGACTTGCCACCACGAATCCGCATAATACCTTAGCTTTCAGGTGCACACTGATGCTGTGTTAAGCGCTACACAATAAAGAACGGAAAGTAGTGACCCTATCCTATAAAATCAAGCATTAGGCTGCTAACGGCGCAAATGTACAAACGCACGTCCACAAAATGTTTAAGCTTGATCTTGGAATCATCTGATCATCCTTTGGACATTTTCATTGCAAAATGTAAACGGAGCGCCAATGCAGTCTAATTTCCTTCGATGTAGGTCCTGGAGTACACAAACGCTGAAAGAAAATCGGTAACAGCATAGTATCTCCTCCTAACACGGGTGTAGTTACGCCTATCAGCTCAATCGACCTGCGAGGGTTGTTTCCCCATGAAAGCGCATTCACTGAGTTGCTTTACCAATTTCCCAAACTTTTTCAGTCGTCTGACTAATTGTTAGACATATAGTGTCAGAACTTTTGCACTTTTTGCAACTCAATCACGACGGATACCGCGCGAATAAAGTGCCCTTGCTAAGTATGATTTTTAGCATATGCTGAAACTTGGCATTATTTAACTGCCTAGTATTGAATAAATAAACAATGCAAGGCACAAATCTTGGCCATAATCAGAAGTAATTCACTGTTGTACATAATAGCATAATGAACAATGCTTAGAGAACGAGTGATACCGATGTCGTCAGTTATGTGAGACAATTTGATCCTCCGAGTGGAAGAAGTCTTAAGCGTACCGAGGCACTCCTCGGCATGCATAATCAGAATTGCATAGACAAATTGGTTTCGCAGAGTAGGAGTTGTTAAGCCAATAATTACAGAGAAGGTTTGTGTATTATTGTGGAACTTGTCCGATGCAGTTTTTTCACAGGTTGGGTCACACGAATGAGGTATAATGACCAGCCCTCAGAAACGTATTAATATTCGTGGAATTTTACCGATCAACGACATACTTGTAGTTGTATGCGAGCGGATATATGTACTCAACTGGTGAAATATGTCATCGGCCAATATTCCAGTGCATGGTAGAGAGCAGTGACTTTATTGATTGGTGAGTCACGTCTTCTACGTCGCAGACATATTTTGGTAGCACTTTGTAGGGAGAATGATTGCCAGGCGAAAATACACCAAGTCATAAAACACTGCCGACTGGTAATATGACATTGGCGGTGCTGTCATATGGCTGATCGTACTCAAGGATTTCGCAGTCATTTTTCGCCAATTGGTTTCCGTTTCCTGTGTGGTTGCCCAATTTTGCGACGACCGCAATACATTGGAGCTATTGGATTTTTACGACCCAATTGGCATGTATTTTGTTAATTCCCTTTCGGAATTCGTTTGGTTTATCAGGATTGCGAGGTATGGAATATTTTAATGCTCCGTTTTGAATGCGTAACCAGGTGTGGGTCGCCGTAATGACCTCCGAGGTGTTTAATGTAGAAAAGGATACGATCTCTTAAAGTCTAGCGGGGTTGATCGACCTGACCTGCAATTTGTCATACATCAGTCTGAGGTCTGTAGTTTAACTCAGAGCGAGGCTTTGAATTCTATGAAAACGGACTACGCTGTACTAAATTTCGTAAAATTTGGAGCTGAATGCTGCACTTGTAAATCATTAGGGCTTTATGTTTTATTTAAAGCTAATTGTTAGTAACGACTTTGTAAATAATTCAATATGAGCGCTGCTCCATAACAGCGATATGATGCTCTGTCCCTAATGCAGACTGATTCCTCTGACGAAGAAGTAGCTATACCTATTCCGGTGAACCTCTCTTTTAAAGCAATCTGATTGTATGCCGTTAAAATTCTCCTATTCTTGTATATCATTGCTCGGTTTCAAAAATGATAACTGCGTGCAAAGTAGGATCCGCTTACCAGACAGCTGAATTATCTGTTCGTATGTTCACTTGAAAGTTGCGCAATAAACCTGAACGGATTAACTTATACTTTAAAATGCACGGTAAGAAGACGAAAACTGGTAGATGCATGCAATTCGTATTATCTCCTCAGTACCATTAACAATGACCGGCATGCAACTATACCTTAAATATGCGTGTGACCGAATAAACATTAGGAGCAAAATTAACGACGGAAATTCCACCCTTATGTCCACGACAGTATTAAGCTGAGAAATAATGCCTTTAAAAAACAGGGTCGGCTTCATCCGGCTTATCGCAACCGCCTCGGCGAAACGGAAGAAACAGGTATAAGGTGACGTAATACAAGTGTGAACGCTGATCCAAGCTCTATCCGGTCACGCGTAATCAGTAGGTGTTTAACTATTGAGGAAGCTGGCGGCTTGCGCAAGCATGGAACTTCAATCGGACAGGGAGGCTGGTCAATTTCACGTTGAACCAAACTTGGCACGTGTTCCTTTATTTGGAAGTCAAAGACCGATTGATACTGCATATGTAACTGTCTCCGCAGTCGCACATGAATTTGTATATGCAGTGTGTGTTTGCCCCTATCGGTTGTGCTTCCTTCGGTGGAGGCACCGGCAAGTTACAGGTTCCATTGATGAGTAAAACATAAGCAGCACAGTAAATTCTCTGCCTAGCAGAGGTTAAACCTGTCGTAGTTTACATTACAGTAAAACCACCCTTGAATGGCAACTTGATTTAGATCTTTTCTTGGCTGCCGTATGCACTAAGTATTTCGGACCTCGCTGTTGGCTGTGTTTCTCTACAAAACTACGTGGATAACCATTTGCAACGAGTGTCGTTTTAATTAACTCTAGCTCGTCGGCTAGACAATCAGCCGAGCAAACTCGTCTAGAACGACTAACTAAAGTTTTCACAAGGCGCCGCTTGTACCGTACTGGTGTGAAGCTGGTGGAGTGCAGGTAGTGGCCGGACCAGATTGCTTTTCTGTAGATAGACCTATTAATGAGCCCGTCATCCCTGCCACTGATGAGGATGTCTACGAATGGCAGACAGTGCTTCGGTTCCACTTCGAAGGTGATCCGCAAGTTGGTATGTGCACAGTTGAGTTGCTGCACCAATTGGACCATATGCTGCCCCGATGAACGAAGGCTAATATATCATCAGCATAACGCTTATAGTATGGTAACTGAGCTATTTCTACGGATATGCCTCTTTCTATCATCAGCGTGAAGAAATCGGCAAGTACAGGGCCTATTGGGCTGCCGCCTGTCACACCATGGATTTGACGATTTGGGGTGTTCTGAAAGTGGAAGGCAACATTTGTTGTACACAAAACTAACGATTCTTTTAGAAAATCGACTGCAATTGGTAACGAATAACTAGATTGCTCAGCTAGCTTAAATAGGTAGTCAACAGTTTGTTATAGTGGAACGTTGGTGAATAGAGATTCCATATCCAAGTAACACAAGGTTTTATCTGAGAGGCTTAAGTCATCTAAGTCACGGATAGCGTGAAAAGATTATTTAAGACTATATGGATTGGACAGTTGTCGCAGAGGCGAAAATATCTTCACTAGCCAGCGAGCCAATTTATGCTGCGGCGCATTTACTATTGATAGAATTTGGCCTAAGTGTACTCCAATCTTGTTCATCTTCGGTGACCCGTATACCTGCGGCATAATGCCTCCACTTACCTTCAAACGATTATAAGTGTCACAATCAATCACCCGATGAAGGAGAAGTATTTCAAGATGGGCAGCTGTGCTAGGTTCAACATCGACTACGTTCTCCATCTTATTAAGTCGTTCAAATTCTCTTGTGTCGTTGAGTATGCTACTCAATTCCTAAGCGTACTTGGCCTCGTTCATGACCCCCACTCCATATCCCTTATCCAGTTTCATCACAAGTGCGTTCTTAGTACGCAGTTCACGCGGCGTCTGAAGGTGTCGGCCTGTAAGTACGAATTATTCCGTCACTGGCACAGTCTTAACTTCGTGGGCAATGTTGATCAAAGCGTTTCTAAACCAAACAACACTCTCAGGACTGGATGGTTAAAGATCCTTAAATTGATCAAAAAGTTCTCAAACTGAGCTTCTATAAACAATCCGTTCAGTATTCCGGGAGGAAGTTTGTAATCAAGCCCAAATGACAAAGCTTCTAATTGCAAAGTGTCCAGTTGTACGTCTGATAAATTCACCACTTACTTGTTAGGAACACGGACCATTAGCTCCTCATCCTGGCTGTTCGTAAACGAGTTCTCCAACCGATTATTCCGGTTTCGCCTTGTACGGTCGAGAGTGGATTTGCAAAAGTAATTGAACACAACACCACAACATAAAGATAGATCATCTAACACATGTAGTAGGCGTGCGCGAGTTGCCAGTAAAATCAGAACTTTGATTTGGCCGTCTCCAGGTGAGCGGATGCCACACGTTTGAGGTTAGCGACAGAGGATTTGAGTTTATTTCTAAGCAGCAGTGTGAAAAGTAAGCGGTGGTATACACACGGATGAATGCATTTCCTAAGAAAGTATATTTCCGCACGTTCGCCCAAGATCTTGCACCTCAGGCTGACTTCCCGAATAAAAGAACACGTGCCAAGTTTGGTTAAAAGTGAAATTGACCAGCCTCCCTGTCCGATTGAAGATCCATGCTTGCACAAGCCGCCAGCTTCCTCAATAGATAAATACCTACTGAATACGCGTGACCGGCTAGAGCTTGGATCAGCGTTCACACTTGTATTAGATCACTCTTATCCCCGCTTCATCCGTTCCACCGAGGCCGTTGCGATAAGCCGGATGAAGCCGGCCCTGTTTTTTTTAAAGGCATTATTTCTCAGCTTAATACTGCCGTGAACATAAGGGTGGAATTTCCGTCATTCATTTTCCTCTTCATGATATAGTTGCATGCCGGTCATTGTTCATGGTACTGAGAAAAGTATACAAGGCCACGCATGTACAATTTTTCGTATTCTTGTGGTGCTTTCTAAGTTTCTAAAAGGAACTATCTGACTTAACTTATTATTTGCGTGATTGTTATCGAGTATTTGCACCTGAAATATAACAAGAGCTATTACTTTACCGAAAACTAAACGTAGTAACGTATTATTTTGCGTAATGCCGTCTATGTGTGGCATTGTCCAAGCAGTGAATTCACAGGCACGGTTACTATTTTTGCTCGTGTAATTTTATGTGCGCGTACAGCCTCACAGAACTCAAACGTTATTCTCTCTGCTTCACTGTGATGCCCGTTGTATTGCTCTTCTCCTAAATAGTCGTGCATGCTTCTGGAACCGGATAGAAACTTTAGTTTTCCAAGCAGAACGTCGTCTCGTATTGAGCTTTGTATTCTACACGCCGGTACACAAGCCCCATTGGGATAAGCGGTGTATGTGCAGCAACCGCGGCACCAAATTCTGCTGTTCTCATATCAAATCAAAATTAGGCATCCTCTTATATCTGGTCAACAGGATAGATGTAGATCGTCAGTAATTTAGCAGCAGCCGACCTCAGCTAAAGCAAATGGACGTAATCGTTTTCCTTAATATTTCAAAGCATGCAAAAAGGCTTGCCGTCCGCAGCTCAAAGTGAACCGTTTCCTTTATATAAGTAAAAGAAATTGCAGTGTATTCGAGTAGAAACCATGTCAATTCACATAATTATATTATTACGTAGCTGGTTTAATAAGTAGATAAGCTAACGTCGCTTTATACCTAGGGCGCCTCAAGTAATCCACATACAATTCGACGAGTTCTGCTTAGCCCTATATCGCCTGAGATGTCTAGCATATTTCTGAGAGCTGTACAGTGATTGACGCATAATTGTTCGTGTTTAACACTTCAACCGTTGCTTTACACTTGTTTAATTGTAATAGCTTCCTTTCCTTGCCTCGTTTATAATTTTATCCATCATACGCTAATATTTAGGATCTATTTATCCAAATCACATCTTACTTGGACTAATTGTTGTTTGCCTGCGGAATTTGGCTCCTATTATCTAAATATCGTTTCCCATTTAAAGACAGACGCACCAAGGTAGCTGCATTTAGGTCTGGTTTACGTTAGACCCACCACAACGTTCGCTAGTGTTCACCTAGCTAACAAGCTTTTTCGCTGCGTTTCCAAGCGCTATCGTTCTGTACCTATGCATACCTCTATGCATACAGTCTCAGTATCCTGCCTTATCGTGACAATTGAAGCATAACAAGCCACCTTGTACTATCCCAATCTGAATGTTTCTTATACTTCTTGTCTACCTTGCAACTATTTATTTGTAAACGCGGCATTATCTTTAGAGTTGCGACAACTGTATTTTATCATTATTTGTTTCACCTACTCAAGATATGCCTCTTGAATTTAAGTTACAACGCTCCGCTTACATTCTCTTGTATTGCTTTCACCTTGATCTGCCAATTTGCTAAGTGTACATGTCTCCATACTATTGGCACTAGTCACCTGTAACGGTCTATGCATAATTTCAGGGAAACTATGACATCCGCATTAACCCATTGGTCTGACCTCCATATTAAGATGTTTGTTTGTACAAAATCTTGCCTCTGGTGTTTGTTCGTACACATCAATCCGCGCATACATATTCCAAGTACTACGGCAGGCTTCGCTCTCTTATATTTTTTAATCGGTCGCTAATAACCATTTGTACGATATTGTTCTTTGCTTATCAATTAACATTTTCATTAACTTGGATAAAATATTGCGTTTACATTCACACTGTATGGTGTCTCACGAGTCCTTGGTGGTACGTGCAGCTCTATTTCCATCTTCACTACAAACAGATTTGTGGACACGAATACACTGTACCAAGGAACACCTCTTCGCCACTGGGTGTGAAATCAACAGAACCCTACGAAGATAAACTGAAATCATAATGCACAACCCAAATCTCACCTCAGATCTGATCTACTACTACTGGTCAACTGCATCTAGGTATACATATTAAGCGAATTGGTTTATCCCTGGCCAGCCTACAAGAAACCGCTGAAACAATTGATTTCAACAACCTAACTATAACCATCTATGACCAACTATCTTGTAATCCTGACGGTCATGTGTCGAATCACACAGTTATGTATTTTCAGCCATCATGTTCCTCTTAAGAAACAACGCAACTATGACTTCCCGTTTCAACAGCTGCGTCGTTCGGGTCTACTTCGTTTCTGCAAACGTTTGCCGAGAGTGTTCCAGCACTTGGTGGTAAATTACGCATTGCATGCGCTACACTAATACGAAGCCACTAATATCTGTTCAGCAGCAATGCGATGAGGCGGATGTGAAACTTTTTCAACTATAACCACTCTCCCACGATTACCCAACCAACCAACTCCCCAAAGCGGACGTCAGTCATCGCTTCTCACACTGTCTAAGTGATACATGAAACGTGCAGCTGCACTTATTCAAACTCGAATAACAACTAAACACGTGCACTTAAAATACATGTGTGATCTCACAGCTGCAATGTTCATGGCGCAGGTGGACCACATTTTATTCCTCCTCTGACGTTTCATTTTGCCTTTCGCAATTATCAAGAGTATAAAGCGGTGTTTCGCTTTGTCTGTTAATGGGTTATTTATTCGCGGATTTTCGTTAGGTAGTTTTTAAACATGATTTTGAATTTGAAACAAAGTTTTAAAAATTGCCCACGGAAAGCCACAAAAGTTGATGATCAGTGCATCAAGATCTCAAAATTCGACGGTCAAAAATGTCAAGCCATGTTATAAATGTTTTCAGTCGCATGTCTTACATACGGCAAACTACAGATGGGGAATTTTGACAAGCATCTCTTGATAGCATGTTCAAAAAATATTAATATTTTGAACATATTTGCGGTACGTTTTTATTCCGTTATTAAAAAGTGGAAAACTCTTGGCACACAAAATTTTCTGCCGAAGCTTGATATTCAGTTCTTTTGAAGTTAAATCACGCGAGGCAAAAATCTTCAAAGAGAACTTATGTGTGGCCGCGGTGAAGAATGCACCTAGGATTCAGTGTTTCAGCTAGTGCCGCAAAAACTAAAAACTCAAAATGGGGACCCACATTCAATTATGGTGCATTCCTTTGCTGCGAAACGTGTTACTGTGCCAATGGTTTATGTGGTATGTATTAATCGTTATCTGATAATTAGCTATGGCTTGGAAAAACGATTGCTCTTCGCAGAATGTCATCTCTTTATATTAGTAGATTTGACTCGTGAGAAGGCCGTATCAGTTATATTAATAATTGTATCAATGTTATCATCTTTTCGTGCGGAACATAAGGTATACACGTGCGGTATATACACACAACACAATCAGACACTAACTGGCTAACACTTATTATAACTTTTAAAATAACATTATTGCCATTGTATAGTTTTAACATGAATATGAATCTCCTCAGGTACTGAATGCTGAGGTGGGAGTCCAACGGCAGACAAATTTGATGAACATCTTACTGTCAGGTGTCACATAGTTATATATTACTCTGTGTGTCGAATATGGACCGAAATATAATTTGCTTCAGTTACAGTGAGTTGACGGAATTTATTGAACATCACTTCAAGAATTATCAATACTCTCAATAAGAATTTCACAGGATAACCATCAAAATAGCCAGCGTAATGGTAACATTTAGACTTAAAGGGAAATTTTTATCTCTAAAATATACATTACGATTGTTTCGACATTTGTGCAGCCGCGGGATTCAGAATGTTAACAATGTGGGGTTATATTGATAAAACTGGATCCTTTAGATACGCTACCAAAGATAGATGATAAGTGAAGCGATGGTCGCATTCTTAACGGAATAAACCATGAAAGACTTAGGAAATACGCATTTAGCAAAGCTTATCGCAGTTAGCAGATTAAGGATGAAGGAAGACCACTGGAGAGAAAACGATTGAGTTTGCTGGAAAGACAAGCGAAACGATAAAGTTTGTGTTAGTTTTAGTAAACTTGGTGATGCGTAAAACGTATGTTTTACTCCTTGAAACTGCTGATAATTTAGTAGTTTATTGATTGTATACTATGTTTTGTGGAATCATATCGTAGCACGGAAAATTACGTGGGTTGCTGGCAATGCCAAATAAAACACACAGCTCCATCCCTTCAAAATATAGCATTTGGATCCATCGTAGCCCGCCACTTAGGCAGATGGGTAATAGACGCTGTTGGATAATAGTGCTCAACATTCCATGCTCCCCAATTGATCTCTTTTATTGCGGATTGCTATAATGTAACTTTATGTGTTAGCTAGAAACAGTCTTTCCAGCGCTGAAGTAAGCAAATTCGAGTGCACACTCTGAGAAACACTAGTCACGAACACGGCCTTAGTGTACTCGCAGTGAAGACCATGTTTGTTCCCAACGCTGTTTCGACTTTAGCTAATGGCTACGAACATGTCAGCTTTTGCAGATTGCACCAGATATTTTGGATTCAACCATCTTCTACACATTGCTCAATATCTAGATGCACATCCCTTAATACATACCATCCATGCTTGGGAATCATGTATACAGCGTTTCCTTGACATTCTCCATAATAAATGACAAGTAAAGCTGCCAATCGTTTGCGACAGCTTCCGTATCAAGAGCGGGTGTATTTACCCTGAGTGTTTTGTGAAATCTACCAATGAATGCGTCTAGACATACAATTAGTTTAGCTAATACAGCTCAGCCCCAGTCGTGCATCTTACATCTTTATAACATTAAGCTAATAACCAAACTGAAATGCAAAAGAAAAATACCGCCAACAGCAGAGCCGTTCTGATTGTCGATGAATTTAATTAACTAGCCTAATATAATAAAACACAGAAACGCTCATTAAATCACAGTCATTTTTACACTGATTTTACTTTTTTTCCTAAATACGATTGGATGTCGCACTAAAATGTACACAATTGTTAGCTGAGCGGGTATTCTAATATATTCTGGGCGAAATGGTACCTACGAATCTACTGAAATTCAGGTAACAGCGCTGGATTTACAAACTTCGTTTCCATGGACTCTAGCGCTTTTCAGCCTGTAGTGGTCGACACAGTCGCGACGAACCATAGTTTACTTTCAAAGCTCCCTGGGTGCCTCAATAAAAATAGAATTCCTAATTCAGCAGGCAAACAGGATGCATAAGTGCTAACTACCTCCGTTACAATTACAACCCTTAGAGACCCACGTACATGTGGGAAATCCGGTTAGCAAACATATTGCATTAGTTAATAGCGTTCACTGTGCGATTATGCTAATCCGTTTTGCACCGTTCTCTTTCAATCCTACAATTGCAAACTCCACGATATTGCCCTAAGCGCTTGATCGAGGATGGATTTAGTGTGCGCCTTGAAGTGGAAGCCGCATTAGGGTTCATGTGCAATCAGCAACGTGTATTCTCATCGTAACTGACGAAGCTACAACAGCATTTGTGAAACAAGTTAAACAGCACTTTGGACTTTACAACGACCTCAAAATTATGATCGCTGCGTTTGTGATTTGCAGCAAGATGTGGTGCGTATACTACATGAAGAATGCAGTGAAAATGATGGGCGCAAATACGTATCGATTTGTTACAACGAACGTTGAAAGTGAGTTTTTCTACATGAACCACTTGCAGGACATAAGTGCGGACGTGCATCGATTTAGTCCCATTAATTTGGTCTCCGCATTTTAGTTCGTGTCCGCGTTGCAGCGTTTACGGCCACGGTGCGTGGTGGGTAGCCCACACGGGATCAGCCGCAGATATACAGTCGTATTGCTGACAGAGCAGCGCAGTCTCTTACTAACTAGTCTGGGTTTGGTGACGACACGCTATTAATTGTAGAAATTTTGAAGTGTGCATCAGGAAGCACTATTCAACCAATCCGTGCCCTCAGGAGATCTTACTTCTCTAATTGTTCAGAGAAAATAACCACACCACATAGTTAGTTCAGTTACAAGTGTCTTTATCTTCCGTTTGATACAAGCACCGTATTCTACCCTATCGGTCGCACAGTTGACGTGGAAAATAAATAACAGAAGATTGTTAGGATAACAAATGGTTTTCTTAGGATAAACATTGCTTTTATTTCAATTGGCATACAGAACGATACGTTAACACAGGCAAAGTTTCCATGCTGCAATAACTGTTTTTCTATTTTTGGTTGCACTTTGCAACTGCTGTTAACCGTATATGTACCTAATAAAAAACTATATTCCAGATGTTCCTTGACATACAATTTATGGACGTCAACGTAGCCATTGCACTTGCTAACTGTATGGTGTGCTATGAACAGGCTCGGTGGTCTATGTTAACTTTTAAGGCGAATAGGGCCGCTGATATTTAACAATGGCCCGCCAACATCATCAGCGCCCTAGCAATAGGTGAGAAAACACAGGTTTGCTGGTAAACCTACCACGTTATCGACAGAACGCCATGCAGTTGACTACGCAACCGCCTAGAATCCGGAAGGCTTGTTACTGGAATTGTCGGAGACTCGTTCTAGCGACGTAACATGTTTCATGGAACGTGGCAGAAACCGCCAAGGTGTATGAACAAAAGTTGCGCGGTTTATTTTCAGCATTCCCGCCCGCTTTTTGGAGTGTAACTCTTCAGTTGATATGTTTCGTCCCTACGCTTCATACAGTGTGGACGCTGCTTACCCACTCCTGCCACCAAGTTGCAGCTGTGGGAATATTCATCAATTAGAGACAAAAGGAACTGTAATCCACTCTACAATGTTCAGGTAAGTAAAAATGAATAGCACATATTCTTATCCCCATCTATCTATTTCAGACGTTAATGCCGCGAGGCATACAGATGAACTGGGTTATAGTTTCCATGGTTTGCGCAGTAGATTGTGACAAATATACCTTATTTTATCACGATCATCAGGATTGACCATCGGACATATGCCTTCGTCGGGATGCGCAAATTCTTTTATTCCCTGGAGTTGTTATCAAGCTATATGGACCGAAAGATAGCGAGTGACAAATCAGGAATACTTAGCCCAGTCCCACTGCCGTTAAGCGCTGTGGGGATACTCATCAGAATTAACGGGCAGATGATAATGCGCATATGCATTTATAACCTGTTTTAGACAGTGTACTTCATAAATCATAATGGCTCGTCATTCTCAGAAAGCTTGCACAATAGCATGCAATATTTAATGCGCTGGTGCGCCAGGTAAACTGGCGCATCTCAATTGACCCAAGCCATATTCGTTAGCTAGGATAATTACGGTTAACATAATCGTTATAAATGAAACCATGCGCGAAAGGGTCACGAGCTCCACGGAGTACCTTGTGATCAACAAGGTCCGGCCATGGATCAATTGTCACAAGAAACGTTAGTCATTCCATTAAATTTCAACTGAAACAACGAGGATAAGTGTTAAAAGATTGTAACCGTTTATCACAAACAGTACAACCTATTCTGGATAACGTTATCTTTTATGCATAGGCGAGCTAAAGGAGATTGCATATCATGGATGGTGGCGTTCATGTAACTGCGTTTTTCTGACGAGGTACATCGCATGTAAAATTATCAGAACGGTTTTTGCTTGCCTGCCTTTTAGCGTAAAATGTACTGAATTCGGACGTTCCTGGAGAAATTCAAAATCCTGTGTATGAAAATAATCCTGGTTAACTGTTATTGCTGACAATGGTGTTGGCCGTATCAATGTTTTACACGTTATACGAAAAGTTTACCTGATCGCGAAAGGCATTTGCTACTGTAAACAATGGGTGAGACTACCTTCGGACTCCCGGAAATTGGAAGAAAAACAAGCCTCTAGAACGGACTGCCTTTAACATGTACAAATGAAAATAGTGTGTTGCTGTGTACTTTGGCAAGGCGGAGTTCTACAGTCGTATAAACTGGTTAAACCTGTTTGCGGATATTAATCAACGGAAGCATCAAAGTACTATACGCCCAAAGTTAGTCGAAATTTGAAATAATTTCAAGCGCTCATGACCGCCCGCAATTCGTGCCACGGCAAGAAATCGTTTGCCCTTAACTAGCACTTTTCAGGCGTCTAAATTTCGGCTGCCGGGCGCTGGTGCCCCAGGGGAACAACCACGTCTCTGTTCCGCTTCCTCTTTTAATTTCCTATTTTAACTTGGCTTCCAGAAATGTCTCTAGTTTCATTCAAACGGCTGCCTGTTCACAACAGTTAACAGATCATATATTAATTAAGGGAAGAAACCAGTAGCAAACGTGATACAACAGATGCCTCACCTGAGGATAGAAGGACAAGTTTCCTGTTGAGTTTGTACTAAACGTTTCGGATTTATTTTCATCTGCCATTTTTGAAATATGCCACTCTCCATTGATGCTCATATTAATTGGCTGGATATGGGAATTGTATACTTGATGCATTTTATATACGGCTGCAGTTCGCAAGGTTCCATATCATTAGTAATATTTCGCGTTGGAGAATATGGTTTTATTCTCACAACGGCCATAAATTATGTTTGCTCAACTTGCTGCTATAAGCACATAGCAAATGCCCATTTCATTGGACCTGATCAGAAGGCAGCATTTTATTATCTCATTTGGCACAGAGGACTGATTCCATAACCAGTTAAGTATAATTTATGCAAGCGTGATTCCCTTTACTGCAAAAATTATCAGTCAACCCGATGAAAATTTATGTTGTGATGACGACCCTTTGTGCATTTAGAAGAATTTTAAGTTGCCACCTACAAGCAAAAACCACAGTTTTGAATGCTTAATCACAACTTATCAATTGCATAAAACCTACGTTCTCAGCCACCTTTGATTTATCAATTTGTCTCTCTTTCCAAGTAAACGTTATGGGTTCAGGTTTGCAAACATTATCTGACACTCAGCAAAAGCTTTGAGACATTTAACATGGTTGTTGAAATCGTTCATATGTTTCTTGCGTCCGATAGTCTTCGTACAATTGCCTTAAGTTAGTGGAGCTCCCTTCGCGATTTCTCCATAGATTTCTCCTTGAATTACAGCCCATAATATGTCCAAGCATGATATCGTCACTCCAGATACTAAAGCGGTTCCCGATTAGATTAGAAACTGCTACATTCAGTGATCCACTTGCAATTGTTCTGGATAAGATTTTCATTGAATGATAGTGGACGATCAACAAAAGTGCAACCTAGTGAACTAAACCGCACGGATTGCTTCAACCCTAGCTATGCGGCAACAACCTGCTGGTGTCACGCAGGCGTTGGTTTATGCTGTTGAGCAAAAACCCATAATAGACCAATATTGCCTTCAAATTTCAAACGCACCCAACCGCGTGGATCATTGCACGTAAATTCAAGGACCTGAAGGTAGTTTTCGTTGCTTTTTAAGGAGGCCGTCACCACACGAAATGAGAGTTCAAAGTTTACTAGGCTAAGTGCAGGGAACGCGGTAACATATGTTATTCGCATGAATTATCGCCTCATTTTTCCGCCGTTTTGCCGACGGTTATGTAACGAGGTAAGCGAGTCATGGCTAAGTGGTTCCTGATCTTCTCCAAACCAACCCGTTCCGAGTTCCCCAATGGTCCGAGTGGAACAATCGGGTTTTGAAATTTGGCGAAATACAAAGTGAATTAATTTGGCCCATACAACCTAGACGAACTCAATTTGTATTCGCTACTCATCAGTGGGATCTTGGGAACTTGAGCCATGTATGTCGTGGCTGGTCATATTTTAGAGAACGCCTTTATGAACAAAGATTTAAAAAAGTTAGCTGTTTACGCAATGCGTTTGTTTGTATTTAGCTAGAAATTGTGCATGCCTATATACCAACTCACGTTGAACACGCGATGTAAGTGCAGCACACGCGGCGCAAACAATACTTACCTTCAACAATGAGCATTTATTTGTCGTCAACAAACCTACCCTACTTTGTAAAAGGTTGCGTCCAGCAGTCTGCAATGCAAAGGAATATCTGCGGCATTGGCATATAAGGGCCAAACACCAAGTAATAAAGACCAGAAGGTTAATACGATAACAAAACCTAGGGGACCAAATCGGTTCAAGTTTGCGCGTATATCCCGCGAATAATTCACTTTGATATCCTACTCAATTTACCACATACAGCCGCAAATTTTTCATTAATTTGTCCATCATTTTCAATACATACTTCACATATTCTAAGCATTACAAATTTCTGAAAAATACCTAAGCAACGATTTAAAGTTTGGGAAATACGGTGCACATTTCCTTGAAAATTATCTCGAGCGCTTTTTAACTTGTTTCAAATAAGCTCCTGTATATGCACCAGTGACGACGAGGCAGCACTTATCTGATTGAACACGTACCTCAATGCGGCTTCCCGTTAAAATTTGGCTATAAAATCCTCTTGGTGATGCGTTCAGAGCAATAACGAGGAGCGCGCAATTGTAGGTCCAAAATGGAAGAGCAGAAAGCTGATTACCCTACCCCAACGAGGAAGGCTGTTTACGAATGAAATATGTTTGTTAACCAGACTTCCCAATTTTCCGTAGGTCATTGTGGGTTAAAATTGTTCTGGTGGTAGCTAACACGTACTTCCCCGAGTATCTGCTTATGTAACCGTTGGTTTTACATATTATAAAATTTGCATCCAGGTGGCTTTTAAAATAAGCCATGGATAGCACTCGGCTTTATCTACATCGGCAGAGAAAAAACCGATAGTTTCAAAAGAAACGAAATATTTCATTTACTATATTTTCTAGATGTCCGGAATCCTGTGTATAAACTACGTTAGAACATATAATGTTACTAGCTTAACTAACGATTTTATAGATCTTAGTGCAAAATCAAAGTGTATTTAGGAAACAAGTAAGATGTGTAGAAATATGACTGTATTACGATGCGCAATGGGTTAATTCGCATCGTCGACAATCGCTACTGCTCCGCTTTTGACGGTATCGGGCTATTGCTTTTGCGGTTGTTTATAGGCTCAGTTTCACAATGTTGCTGCATACATGAGAATGGCTAAGCAATATTTGGTAAAATAATTGTAGGTCTTTACATAATTACCGGTAGTTTTCACTGAAAACCCGGAGTAAGTACAGTCGTTTTTATCAAGGATGTCGGTGCAAACGAATGACAGATGTACTCGTCATTTCGTGCCTCGAAGATTGCAAGGCCACGCAGTACGCATGATTCAGTAGCATGCATATCGCATCGTATGTAGTGGATACGGAGCTATTAAGACTTATCGTTTGCTTCGCTGCAATCCTGGATCCTCTTAGATTCACAACATCCACAGTTAACAACAAATAACTCCATGGTAAATTACAGATGTAGGATGGAGTCGCAGTGTTGAGTGACAAAGTGTAAGTGAATGAGTTCTTCGTCCAACCGTCTTCTAAATACTGTTAGTGTCGGCGCAGAGACGACCGATTCTGGGTGAGCATTCCACGGGTGACAGCCACGGATGGAAACGAAATTTCTGTGGCACTCCAGACGACTGTATGGTCCTGCGAGATTTAATGAGTGGCCCCTCAGGTTTGTATTGCTGCTGAGTTGCAGTAAAGGGCGGCACACATGACGTGGGTATTGCAGAATCAAGTATGCCATAATCAAGTCACTTCGTAGTCTGCGATAGCTTCCACCGTACAATCCTAGTCGTCGCAGCCTCTCCTAGTGGGAAAGATTGCGCATTCCAATTACGTTCTTAGATGTCCAGCGTTGTGGCTGCTGCAGTGCATTAAGGTCGTGTTTCAGCCATGGAATCCAGGCTTGAATTGCATATTCGACATGGGGGCGAACATGTGCACTGAGCATTTGTCGAAATATGGAGCTGTGTATCTGTCCAAACGCCCTCCTCAAAAGCCCGACGTGTTAGTTCCCGGTCTTCGAGGCCTTTTCGGATTGCCTGGAACAACCCAAGTCATCTTGAAACAGGACACCCAAGTCACGTTCGAGAGTTGATTCTTGTAGTGTAATTGTTCCGAGTCGATATGAGCAGCTGCTTTGATGTCGTATGGAAAGCATCTTGCATTTACTGGCGTTGAAAAGCATTCCTTTTTGGGTCAACCATTGATGTGCCGTATCTAAAGCAATTTAAAACATATTTTGGTTGGCGTTCGCCTGGATCTTGCGCCAGATTTTAATATAATCGGCAAACACTAGGAAGGTTGAACCGATTCCCTGTGCAAGATCACTAATAAACACCAAAAACAAAATTTGACCTAGAACCGAGCCTTGAGGCACACCACACTCCACGTGTATGGGGTCCGATATAGTGCTCCGAACTCTGACCACTAATTTCCGTTAAAGTGGAAAGTTGGCGAGCTAGCTTAAAAGAGAGTATCCGATCTGATAATGCTGCAGCTTGGATAGTAGTACCCGATGGTCTAGACAATCAAAAGCCTTGGAAAAATCCAGGTAGATCACATCAACACCTTCTCCAGCGTCAGCTGCCTCTGTCCAACTACTGCGTGCCATTAGTAAATTAGTTGTACATGATCGCTGTCGACGGAAACCGTGCTGCTCATCGGTGATGAGTTTGCAGTTTTTCAGATAGCACACCACTGCATCGGTAACTATGGATTCCAAGACTTGGAGAGTATAGGAAGAAGGGTTACTGAGCGGTAGTTGGAGGGATCAGTTCTGCTTCCACCTTTGTGAATCGAGCTTATTATTCCAAGCTTCCACATGGCGGAAACTTGGTTCTGGTCTAAGCAGTGCTGGAAATACTGAGCTGAATGTCCTGCCAGTTGGTTTGCTGCTGCTACCAATGCCTCTGGACGAATGGTGTCGACACCCGGCGAGCTGTGTTTGCGTAGAGAAGTTAGCATTTGCAGTGCAGCCTCTGCGGTAAAATTGATGTGGGTTGTTCCTGGTGAGTAGAAAACAAAGCTTGGTAGATCGCTTGGTGGCAAGACTCCTTAAAACGTGGGGGCGTATTGCATCTGCAGCCCGTTTGCAGCTTCCATAGATGTTCTTGTTGGATCATCAGCCGCCTTGAGTGGAGGAAATCCATTCCTCACATTTCTTAGGCTACTAACGTGCTTGTACGGCATTTATGGTTAGCACTGAATCTTTATGCGATGTTCTTCTGATGGGCGTCTTTGTCTTCTCTTAACAGTTGAGTGCGGTGGACACGTTGGGCTACGTAGTTATCCCATGTTTCTGATGCTGGAGCTTCTCTGTACACTCGCCATGCTGCGTTGCTTACTTTCGTCCATTTTCCGGTTCCGCTCCTAACGAAAGAAACTGATTTGCACTTATTGCAAGCTTTTTTCTCTGAAGCCTGTGCAATCAGCTGACTGAATGTGTGGACGAACTCGAGCCAGGCGACTTCCGGGGGTTTTTCTTCGAGGAAAGACCATGTTGTGGCGCTGACTAGCTAGGCGATTCTGTCGTACCTTGTGATGGTTTGCATAGGGTCATCGTTATCATTTAGATATTCTGCATAGCAGACGAAGTTGTATCTGATGACTTCGTGAGCACCGCGACCCAACGGGCAGCCTAAAACCATGCTCTTCTTTGGTAAGTACAAGATCTAACACAGCTGGTCTGTTACTAGTTCTGATCCGAGTGGTCAAAGTGATGTGGTTGTAAAGAGGAACAGTAGTTACTAGATCTTTTAAATGGGTTTTGAATTGTTCTCCGATCGTGGCAGGGGAGTCTAAACAATGTACTTTGAAATCACGCATATTAAAAACGTGCGTGTGCTTTTGTTGTAAACTGCACCTTAAAGCAGCCGCTAAGTGTTAGTCGGTTTCGGGTGTTGAGTTAGGGGCGCGGTACACCAAGAAATATGGCAAGCGTCCCTGCCTTCTAAGTGCAACCCGCACCAAAGAAAGTTGGGGAACTGCGAGTCTGAATCATCCACTGCTTTACACTGTAAGTCGTTTCGGTAGTACAGGATTATCCCTCCTCCTCTTGTGAGCCTGTCGTTCAGGATCAGCGACATGCCGGATAGCGACACTTCAGAGTCCGTCATTCCCGTGTGTAACCATGTCTCGGTGATACCAATGATAACATACAAGCCGGAAACTTGGCGATCTTTTAGTTCAGCCAGTTTGTTAGAAAGACCCTGAGCGTTTGTATACAAGCAGGCCAGTTTCTCTGTACCTAGGAACCCGCAGAGAGGTGAAGCTGTCAAGTGTGGGAGAATGCCGACCGATGGGACGTCGGCGGTTACTCGATGTTTTGTTTGGGTAAATGATACCTCATTTGCAACTAGATTCGGCCAAGGTGCGTCTCAGCCTTCGTTTAGAACTACGTCAGAGTCAATTGAAGCAGCGGTCAAGGTACACTTCTGTACATTCGTCAGTATGCTTGCTGCTTCAGTTGCTTTATTATTTGAGCTGTGCAAAGTGTTTGCGACCTTTAACTGAATTTCGGAAGGAAGGTGTTTCCGATTTCTCTGCCAACGATCAAAAACATCCTTTGCTTGTTGCTCTGAATGAACCACAAGTTTTAGGATTCTAGGGCCGCATCCTCTATAATTCGATGAGAGAGGTATCTTGGTGAGCGATAGTGCCACAACATTATCCAAAGAAAGTGTTTCGCAAATGAACCGCCAAGGTTCTAAATCGTGCTTTCCGGTCTCTTGAACATCGTTAAAAGGATGCTCTGGTACGCCATGTATACAGATTGTGTTTAGGCGGTCTTGCTTTCTATGCCCCTCCTCGGTGTTTCGTTTTGGTTGTCGCGCGCTCCAAGGGACATCAGGATAGATACGTATCCCACAGGATTCGTGTATTAGCGTGCTTGCGGAGAGCAAAATGTTTTCTACGTCGGTGCAGGATTCTAGAGTTAATCGAATAAGTCTGGGTTCACCATAGTGTAGTGTGTTCGGATGAAGATCAATTCGTATTGAGTTTATGGGCTTGGCTATAATACTCATCTGCATACACAATGTGTTCCCTTTGTCTCGGTCGTCAAATAACTTATCTTGGAATGTGATGGCGGTAGATTCAGGGATATTTGAGCATACAACAGTCTGGGCACTGTTGTTTGATCCCTTTTTAATTGATCTACAAGTTATGGTACTCATATTCTTGACTTGTTGACAAGTGATTGTTTGCACATTTTCACTCTATTTGCGTTAACGGTGATTACAATGGCAGATGACGCAAAGGCGGCCTCTCGGTGGACTCTTGCAGCAATCTCTGTATATGTAACCGATGTCCTGGGAGGCTTAGTCTCGACAAGAGATATTTGAGCTACAGGTACCAAGGGTTGGTGTTTGGCTGCTCCATCCTTGGTAATACTATATGTCAAGTGTAGTGGAATTTGCTGAAACAGACGTTTTGATTGGTGCCTGCTTTTCTTTGCTGTGCGTACTGTTTGATTCACGTAGGTACACTCGGTTTTCGCCCGGCGTTCTACCAAAGTTGGAGAAGACAACGGAGATGGAGACGTGTCTGATTGCGGCGCAGGGGAAGCGGATTGTCCAGCATTCCGTTGCTTAGCAGCCGCTAAGCTTCTGTGGTCCATACTCACTTCCATTGAAGTAAGCTTATGGTTGAACATCTGCTCTGCTTCTGCGATTAACCGGTCACATTTCTCAGCTAGGATAACCAAGCACTTAACGAGGGGGATGGTGGAACAAGCAGTAAGACCTAAAATGCATCTTGGGAGCTATTTCGCTCCCGTAACTGTTGTTAGGACATATTTGCACATTTCGTATGGTACCATTCCAAACAATGCGAACAGGCCAGACCGACATTATATTACCTGTTGACATTCTCCCAACCCACAAATACCTTTCGATAGGAGTCTCTTCGGTTTCGCCTTTCTGCCGTTCAATTTGGTGTCGTTCACTGAACCAGTGGGTTGGTTAGCGTTCTGTACTTTTACAGCTTTAAAAGCAGCGCACATCGGTCAGGCGAGTGTGGTGGTTGCAAAGTCAAAAAGTCGAGCAATCATTGTACAACTTTTATTCGTGCTGCAATAGACCACTTGTTATCTGCCGGAGTTAGAGAATGAGGCTTATAAAATGAAAAAACAACTACATTTACCCAAGTATTTTCAAAATTTCGACCGCCTGGTATATCACACACTGATTTAAGAGCCAAGCGAATGTTAGGTTGTTTGCAGCAATGTTCATCCAAGTGCGTTCTGGGCCACTTCTCTCTGGCCACCAGAATAGATGTAAGCTCACAAGAAGTTTGCTACAGTCAAATGCACAATTGCAAATGAACCTAATAATTCACATGAAATTTAGAAACTCGCAAACTCTACTTGTCGACTGCAAGCAGCTTTTAAAATAAGCAATGGGCAGCGCGCGACATTGTCAACAACGGCAGAGAGAAAAAAGCGTTAGTGTCAGTTGAAACGAAATTATCAATCTAACACATTTTCCTGGATTCCTCACAATGAGTGTGTTTAAAATACCCCAGTATATATTCGAAAATCCGCTTAGCTAATAACCGTGTAGATTTAACTGCGAAATCCATTCGTATAAAGGAAAAAATAAGATGAGTAGAAATATGACTATATTACGATGCGCGTTTGGTTAAATCTCTTCGCTGGCATTCGTAAGGTCTCCGCTATTGACGGCATCCGGCTATTGCCTTTAAGGTTGCTAGTGGGCTCAGCGTCATAATGGTACTGCATGCGTGAGAATGGTTAAGATTAATTTATTGAACTAATTATAAATTTTACATAATTACCGGTGTTTTCATTGAACATATGGGAGTAAGTACAGTGGTTTTTGTTAAGAATGTTAGCGCAAACGATTGACAATTTTGTTCGTTTGTTCGCGTCTCTAAATTTGTAAGTTGTGGCCGTAGACATGATTCCGAAGCGTGGATAGCGCATTCTAAGGAAAAGGTACGCGAATATTAAGCATCGTAGACATGACAGATGAATCAATATCCTCTAGTGCAATCTGCAAAAGTTCGATATATTGGTTGCCTGTATCTGAAATCGATTAGTGTCTTTGACAAACCAGGTCTTCCATAGGATCTTACCGAGACCATGTAGCTGACGCGGGTTTCGCACATAGATTTAACTGATTTGGTGAGTTCGGTACTCAAGCTGTTTATACTAGCTAACACCTCAACTAACTTGATAGTAAACCACAATAAATTCGGTCAATGTTAGAGCACCTGCTTATAAGCACTAGGATGCCGCAGCGTATAATGCACGTCCGCTGTGTGGCGAATAACCATAACTTAATTATAATGGACCGTTATCATTTGCATTGTTGTGGTATAGCTCGTTAATTCATTTGGCTTTGCTGATAGTCTACGCAATATTTGGCGCTAAGTTATGACTCCATAACACGTAATAGCTACCAAATATACTCATAAATTTACGGCAGTTACAAAGAGTAAATTCTTAGTTGGGTGCATCACACATTTCATTATAACTAACAAATCTGAATAGTTTTGCCCTCCTGTCAAGTCCGTGTTTCAGTCTACTGACCTGACTTGCAATCGCGGAAGATATTTTCTTTTCCTTTAATCTGCTATATGCGATACATCCTGCCAAATAAGTCTTTCCTTGGAACTTCATGGCTACTTCCGTTAGCAATATAATCTTCGTTTTTCCTACAATTTCGATTTTGTAATTTACCGATATAAGCTTTTTACATCAATATAACATTACGCTTTACAATATTCCGAGACTCGCAACTGCACTATAGTCTCAAAATGGCGGTCAGTTTAGTCTCCAGCGATAAGTAAATTTCACATATCCACATCCTGCTGAAAGGCTAACTGTTGCGATGAATTACTTACAAAATGTCTTAATGGGAGTATTTCTTTCCATTGCAGTTTAATTTGATACATTTTCTAATTTAACAGTAACTGAAAGAAAGTACTCTTTGGTTTGTATACGATAAGAATAGAAACGTATACTTATGTGACAACTAAAACTAGAATATTAATCACATTTCTTCGCAATCGAACTCGTAACTCATCTGTCAATACCTGAGGAGATTCTTTTCGTTTCTGCCAAAGTTACTTCACTCTAAGCATAATGTGGATTTTGAAGTTACTAGAACACGCAACCAGTTGTTGAAGGAATAGGTTGTGTGTATATACTGTCCAGTTACACTTTATTTCCCGCACAAATATATAGTTATATTGATAAGGCAAACCACGAAATACGCATCACCAGCTCAGAATTTTCTGCTTAGCATTCACACAAATATACTACAATTTCCGATCCTTATAAAATTCTTCCAAAAGAAGATGACTCGATTGTTCGAACAAACAGCGTATTAAGAAACTTACACCAACTGGTAGACCATGGTGCAGTTGAATGAAAAACCCATAGTGAACTAATACAAGTTGCAGCAAATGGAATGCGCCAGCTTTGACTGCAAGTCCACTTTTACCATTTAAAAGTTTGTGTCATCAGCTGAGCCATTAAAACATATGCGAATTCCTCACTGCGGCTGCACATTAGCTCTCCTTTTAAGTTTTGCCATCGCGTGATTTAACTAAAGAAGAAACGAATAACCCGCTTCCGCACAGAAGTTTGTGTGTTGAGAGTTATTAATTTTTGTTCAATTCATATCCGCTTTATAATAACGGAATAAAATGTAACTTTAAATATGATTATGAATATTATTATTTGCTAATAATAATATTAATATATAAAGAAAGCTAGGCCACGAATCTGGTTTACAGTGTGATACACAAGACATTCGATTAAAAACATTTATAATGGTATTTAAAATAACCCACCTCTGATGTAGATACTTTGATGCGCTGGTCAATATTTCTAAATGACTTGTAAATCACTTTGAATTTGCTATCTTATTCTAAAATGATGCCAAGTAATAACGTAAATATATCCTCTTTTTATCGGACAAGGCAAGACACAGCTATATAGTCTTGACAATTGAAAAGATAAAATTGCTAAGTGGGACGGAATAAAAAGTGGTGCACGTGACCCATGAACCTGGCAGCTGTAATTTCACCCATGTATTTTGTGTGCACGATTTTAATAGTTATTGAAGTTTGTGTAAATGCGGCTGCGTTTTCGATGGATAACTTGAAGTATGAGCGAAGACATAACTGACGACCGTTGTGTAGTTAGGAATAACTAAACAAACGTGGAGCCGTAGATATATTTGAAGACGCTTCACATCCGCCTCGTCTCAATGCCAGTAAACAGACCTTGTTATTAATTTACAGGGAAATCGCTTGCCAGGCGAAACCCACCACGTGCTAGAAGACTATTTGAAATAATTTTCAGGAACGGAGTAGATCCGAACCACGGAGCTGTTGCAACGGGAAAGCAACAATAGGATAGTCCCTTAAAAAATATTATGATGTCTGAAAAGACATAAGTGAGTGACTGGTCGCTTGAAATCAAGATCACTAGATATTTGGTTATGGATGTTTTCATTTAAGTTGCTGTAATCATGTGCTTCAGCGGTTTCCTTTAGTCTGGCCAGGGCTGCATCAATCCCCTAAGTATACATACTTTCTTTCAGTAGGCTATTTGTATTAGATCAGGTTAGAGGTGCATTTTGGGAGGTCAATTATTATTTACTTTTGTCTCGGTAAGTTCCTTTGATTCCGCAACTAATGACCTGGTTGTGTTCCTTGGTAATTTCTGAACTTGTCCACAGCCTTCTTGGAATTAAAAAGAGATAGTGAGCAGCAGTGACCACCTGGGACACTTGCGACACCGTGCATTGTCAATTGTAACCCTATTATTAAAGTTAATAAAAATATTAACTGGTAAGCAAATAGCAATATTGTGCATATTTTGAGTAGCGGACCATTTAAAAAGGGAGTGAAGTTAGCTTAGGATCTGAAGCAGCAGTGTAAGGATCGTTTTGTACCTACAAATCATCAAAGCAGTGAACGGTATTTAAAAACAAACATGTTAATATTTAGGTCACAAAATTTGGTGAATGTAGATGCAATGGTTCCCCTGAAACGATGCATGTATTTTTTCATGTGACTTGTGTCAGAAGATGAAACAAACAGTGATAAATCATTTGGTCGCAAATCTACCGATAATTAGGCGTAAATATATTAATAATCTCAGGGCACTTGGAAATAAAGAAACATCTCAGAACAGGATAGTACAAGGCGGCAAGCAGTGCTTCATTTGTCACGGTTAGAATGGATTACGAAGTTTTATTTGTACAGGTGTACATACGAAATTAACGATATTGACTGGAAAAGCAGGGTGATAGAGCGTTAGCTTGGATAGCAATAGCAAACGTTGTGGTGGGTCTGCGATAATCCAGGCTTCCAAGATTCTACCTTATTATACCGATCATTAAATAGGAGAATATGTTTAGATAATATGAGCCAAAATCCGCAGACAAACAACAAGTAGTGCAGGTAAGTTGTGAGTTAGATAAATGTTAGAAAATTAAGCATGCTGGGATTTGTTTGGAGACATACTAATGAGGGTAAACTATTCAAGTTGAAACGGAGAAAGGCAACGGTTGTAGTGTTTAACAAGAAATAATTAAACTTCAATTACCAGTATGCTCTCAGAAACAGGCAGCATTGATAAGACCATATTGTGCGAGGCAGATGCCGTCGACTGATATGTGGATAATTGATGTACTTCACTGTTGTGGAAGTGAAATTGGAATAATTTATTTATATATCGGCTATGCAATGATGCCTATAAACGAAGTCACATGTTTCTTGCTTGAATACACCACACCATTTGCCAATTAAATTACTGAAGTGGTTTTACTTTCTGCTGCGGACGGCAAGGGTGGTTGCATGCCTTAAGTTATTAAGCAAAATGATTGAGCCCTTTATGTACATGACACAACTCCGAGGTCATTACGGCGACTCACACCTGGACACGCATTCGACAAGAAACACTGAAGTTTCTATTCCTGGCAATCCTGATACACCAAAAGAATCTTCTACAAAAATTGACAAAATACATGTCAATGTGATCGTTGAAATCCAACATCAACGAATTTCGGTCGACTCAGAAGAAGGTATCCACACAGGAAAAGCAAACGTATTGGCGAAAATGACTGCGAATAACCGTGAGAAGGATTCGCCCTAAGAGAGCACCGCCAATGTCATATTACTTATCAGCAGTGTTTTAGGACTTGGTGGATTTTCGACTGGCAAGCTTTCTCTCAATAAAAGTAACTAAAATATTTTTAAGAATACGGCGACTTGGCAGACGGGACTCGCCAAACATTAAATTTCCTGTTATTTAACTTACATTACCAAATTGACCGATGCCATATTTCACAAGTTCAGTGCGTATATATCTACTCACATACAACTACACGTACATCGTTGGTTATTTGCATGTTATTATTATAAATACCATTCCAAGGGTTGGTTCGTATACCCCATTCATCCACCCCGCACTGTGTACAAAACTGCATCGAATAAGATTTAGAAAACACAAATATTCTCCGTAAATATTAGCTTTACATATTATATGCTGCAAACCAATTTGCCCATGAAACTTTATTTACGTATGCCGATGCGTGCATCTATACGCTCGAGAATTGATTTCGTTTATATCTGGTGTCCAACTCATTCACAGAATACTGGCGATATCGGTATAGAACGTGCTCTAAGTTTCGTTCATAAGGCGATCATATACAGAACTGCATTAGATCTGATTGCGCCCAATAGGTTAGGCTTTTCTTTTTTATTACGTTTTTACAGGCGTTTGAATGATGCGAAGAATCAGCACAGTGTTGCAACTCAGCATTAGTAGGGACCTTTAATTCTGGCGGTAACCGTCGTGGTTGAGTTGCAACGAGGGGTTCTAATCAATTAAAATAGCGCAACAATGTGATGCTCCTCGTCGGCAAATTATTCTTAGGACTGAAATAACTTCGCAAATTGGTATAGAAAGTCAATGGATGCAAGTAACTAAGGTAACGACATTTGGAAGACGATTGGACTGATCACGTGATTGCATACCAGTTATGAAGCCATACTATGCTGTTACCGATTTGCTGTTAGCAGTTACACACTCCAAGGCCAACGTCGAAAGGAATTTCACACCATTAGCACAAAGTTTAAATTTTGAGATAAAAATCTCCAAGCAAATATCGGATGGTTGTGAGATCAAGGTTAGGCGCTTAGTGGCCATGCGCATATATGTCGATGCTGTAAGCTTCCTGATGCATGCTTTCATGGGGAGTAATCACTGCTTTCGATTCTTTGTGACAGAGTCCTACCATGGCATCCGTGTGCCCCCGAAAGGAAAGGTAGGTTGTGGATTCTAGGAGCCAAACCATGCGCTAAACGGGTGGCCAACTGCAGGCCTTATCAACTTGCTTAAGCATTTCCCGCTGCGGCGTATTAGTTTATTAAGCCCTAGTGCAGCGTGGGTGACAGTCCTAGCTGCACCACATATACGGCAGTAATTGCACCTAAAATGACGTGCATCATTCCGCGTAATTGTGTGTCTACCCGCAGAATCTTGTCTGCGGATTCAACCGCGCGCGTGACGCATGCCCGATAATCGGAGCGCAATCACATTTGACTTATAATAACTATCTTCATTACGCGGACCTGTACCCTGCTCTTCCTCTTGCATTTATCTGTAAATATTAGCTATCTGGAACACACATATATCCAAAATATATCTTTGATGCTAAGTTCTATTTTACTTTACCAACCTGCTAGCAATTTAGTAGACAAGCATAGCTTGTTCCACTTTATTACTTTTTTAATGCTACTACATAAAATTTAATTCTCTAGTTTCAGGAATTCCCACCCACCTTAAAATTATCCAGATCTAGTAGAGCACTTATCCGCATGGTCCATATATCTCGGATACCGGATACGAAAACGTTTCTGCCAAAAGTTTATTAAAACTACTTTTGCAAAACAGTTAGTGGATCGTCAATTCAGTTTCCTTTTGCATAAACCTTACATTCTATCTGCTTATCACATGGGCTTTCGCTTGTCTACCTGTTTAGCTGTATGTTGTTCGTGTCCCGCTTCAGTAGTGGCTTTAACTGACATCTCGACTATCACTACAATGACAGCCCGATGACAACAGATAAATGAAACAACATTTGTCCTCGAAGATGACACTACTACCCTCGTAAGACAAACAGTTCGTTTAGTGACTGGCGATTATTCTGTTGAAGTTATACTTACTGTTTTGGATGGATTACTTTTCCGCAACTTTGGAAAATTATCAACCAGCATAGAAATACATATTAGGTACCCGGTATAAAGACTTACATTTATTTATGTTCTATTTGGTTAGCAATGGCATATTTTTTTACGAAGCATCAAGATAGATTTCTTGCATCTTACAGTAAAATAGATGTATCGCCGAGTGGTCAGCTTAACTGCATTTTATTATCATAAAATGTCGACTTTAGACAAGCAAGCGTCATGGTTACGCTGCTTAACTCTTAATGTTGCATTGTCAAAATATGGCCTCCTTTCTCGCGTCAACCTAAAGCTGTTAAATGCAAGAGGGAGGTTTATGTATTTTTCATCTCTTTTTAATACGTTTGGGCACCAAGCATATTCTCTTGTTGGCATCTACAAATACGGTTAGAGCCAGAGAACTGCAGCTGAATTGCTTTCCTGGTTTGGATCAGGCCACCATGGAACATAGAAGGAGGTTAGGTGAGATCAGAAAGAATCAGCTACGAAATGGTTCTGCCCCATTCGGCCTCAGCAAATACACCAATAAACATAATTGATGGCCTCTCATATGCGATGGTGTGATATAGATGAGCAATGTTTATTAGCATAATTTACCGCAACGCGGTAAAAGAAATGCAAGGACAAGCGAAGTACTAATATGAAGTAAGGTTCGTCAAATCTGTGAATTCAAAAGCGAAGACGTGTCGTAAGTAACTCCAGTACAAGCTTTCTTAACGACAATGGCTTATGAATAACTGTCTAATGACAGTAGTCACACCATAAATCATGTTGCAAAGGCGATGGATCTAATGCGCCTATTTCAAAAGGCTCAGCTTACAGACAAACGGATTTCTACCTGTCCTTTCACTACGTCAAAATAAAATTACAATGCAAGATACTACGCTTACTGCTGCGGAAGTCTTCAGGGGACTAGTTGGCTTAAACCCACATATATCGGTTGGACTTGACGACGTGTATCCTGTAACCGTAAAGCCAAAGCCTAACAAAATGCGATACGCTGTCTTAAAGATGCATAACATGTAACTCGGTGAAGGTAGGCTACCAAAGGTATAGAATGAGACAATTGGTTAAGGCAAATATAGAGCAATTTCCTTATTGGAGCATCAGATGCAGCAGTTGGTAAAGCAATTAAATTCTGCGCATTATAACTTGCGGGTCACCTGTGAGGTAGAGAAGAAAAATTGCCTTCCGTACTTAGATATCCTTATCAGCCGCAGAGAAAACGGGCAGATTAAGAGGTCTGTCTACAGGAAACCAACATGGTCCGGGCAGTATCAACATTTCACTAGCTTCACACCAATGCGATACAAGCGTACGCTTGTGAGAACCCTGATTAGCCGTGCCAGACGAATCTGCTCTGCTGATTGCCTGGCCGACGAACTGCAGTTGATAACCAACACGCTCATCGAAAACGGCTACCCCCGAAGGTTCATCGAGAAACATAAGCAAGTACGACCAAGAGAACTAGTTCACACGGTACCTAAGAAGCCTGTAATCATTGAACTGCCGTTCAATGGTGACGTCTCCTCGTTGAGGACTACAAGGCGTCGGATCTGTGCCATGCAGACAACTTACTGTGTTGCAAAGGTCGTGGTCCTTAACAAAACCCAAAAACTGCCACTTCCTTCTGTAAAGGAGGCTCAGACTATCGAGGCCAAATCGCATTGCGTTTACCAATTCATTTGTGACTGCGGCGCCAGTTACATAGGCATGACCGATAGAACACTGAGTTCCCGAATAAAAGGAGCATATACCTAAGTGGGTTCAACATTCGACCGTGCAGGAAACTGGCCAGAGTCAAGCTGCTTGTCTGCGGAAGCCACCAGCCTCTTCGATCGGCCGACACCTTTTGACCACAGGTCACCGAGTCGAGGTCAATTCGGCGTTCACAATGTTATTACAACACACCAATTCTCGCCATCTCCATTTCGCAGAGGCGATGGCAATTAACCGGATTAAGCCGATGCTTTGTGTTCAGGAAAAATTATCGGTCAGCATTAGACTGCCCTAGGGATAGGGGTGATAACACTATCTCACTTATCACGTGTTGGTCTATTTGTCTGTTTGTATGTATGTTTGGTCGCACCCTTCACTGAATGAATATTATTGCGAGTTATTGTTAAAGGCACTGATGAGACAATACGAAATGCGTGCATTTGCCAATCTTTGTATTCTTACTGCGCTTTTCAAATTACTAAAGGTAACTAACTGTTTCAAATTTCTAAAAAGACGAATTCCCTCTGAAACAGTCAAGCTACTTCGCCGCATTGTCAACCTGCGATGTAAGATAGCTTGCAAGCGTGTGGAAATATCCTTCCTCTCCGAATGTATCCGCCAGCGTCGTTATTCTCCATCAGTTGTAAAAATGTTAGGTAGAAACAAAATGAGGCCCTCTGCAGCTACTCTTATACGGGTTGCGTCCGCTCATCTTGAGACCGCACAAACCAGACTTGTGGATTTACACAAGACACACACACTCTTCTTGCCCGTCATCGAAAACTTGTCCCTCTGTTGTCGCATTGCATTCTCTTGGTTTTGGAAAAGCACCGTTGATCGCACTAAAAAGGATTGTGTTGGCTCGACTAGAAAATTCACTGATGAACAACAAATAGGAAGTGGCAGTTTATTCGTGACCCCGGTAAT